>OY284468.1:68109910-68619619 GCA_958336335.1 Dilophus febrilis
AAACTCGCACACTTAAAATCATACTCGCACGGTCTTATCCTACTACTCGCACACCTAAATTCAAACTCGCACACCTAAATTCAAACTCCTACACTTAAAATCATACTCGCACTCTCTTATCCTACTACTCGCACACAAAATATTATACTCGCACACCTAAATTCAAACTCGCACACCTAAATTCAAACTCCTACACTTAAAATCATACTCGCACTCTCTTATCCTACTACTCGCACACAAAATATTATACTCGCACACCTAAATTCAAACTCGCACACCTAAATTCAAACTCGCACACTTAAAATCATACTCGCACTCTCTTATCCTACTACTCGCACACAAAATATTATACTCGCACACCTAAATTCAAACTCGCACACCTAAATTCAAACTCGCACACTTAAAATCATACTCGCACTCTCTTATCCTACTACTCGCACACAAAATATTATACTCGCACACCTAAATTCAAACTCGCACACCTAAATTCAAACTCGCACACTTAAAATCATACTCGCACGGTCTTATCCTACTACTCGCACACCTAAATTCAAACTCGCACACTTAAAATCATACTCGCACGGTCTTATCCTACTACTCGCACACCTAAATTCAAACTCGCATACTTAAAATCATACTCGCACGGTCTTATCCTACTACTCGCACACAAAATATTATACTCGCACACCTAAATTCAAACTCGCACACTTAAAATCATACTCGCACACCTAAATTCAAACTCGCACACTTAAAATCATACTCGCACACCTAAATTCAAACTCGCACACTTAAAATCATACTCGCACGGTCATTTCCTACTACTCGCACACAACATATTATACTCGCACACCTAAATTCAAACTCGCACACTTAAAATCATACTCGCACTGTCTTATCCTACTACTCGCACACCTAAATTCAAACTCGCACACCTAAATTCAAACTCGCACACTTAAAATCATACTCGCACGGTCTTATCCTACTACTCGCACACCTAAATTCAAACTCGCACACTTAAAATCATACTCGCACTGTCATTTCCTACTACTCGCACACAAAATATTATACTCGCACACCTAAATTCAAACTCGCACACTCAAAATCATACTCGCACGGTCTTATCCTACTACTCGCACACCTTAATTCAAACTCGCACACTTAAAATCATACTCGCACGGTCTTATCCTACTACTCGCACACCTAAATTCAAACTCGCATACTTAAAATCATACTCGCACGGTCTTATCCTACTACTCGCACACAAAATATTATACTCGCACACCTAAATTCAAACTCGCACACTTAAAATCATACTCGCACACCTAAATTCAAACTCGCACACTTAAAATCATACTCGCACACCTAAATTCAAACTCGCACACCTAAATTCCAACTCGCACACTAATAATAGTACTCGCTCATCTAAAATCAAACCGAAACCCATAATAAGATAATAAGGTATTAGCTTCTCGCACTTAAAATATTTAAATTTGTGCGAGATTACCCTTTATACCCCCCATTGTGAGTAATTTCGCACTTGTGCGAAATTACCCTATAGTGGGGTAAATTCGCACAAGTGCGATATTCCCTAACACCGTTGTGATTTGATACTTTTTTTCTTTTTTTTTGGTTTGTTTTATTATTACAATCTGAAATTATATATTGAAAAATAAAATTATTATAATTTTGTTTTATTATAACTTTCAATTCGCATATTCGAATGCTTTGTGTGTTTTTATAAATATATAAATAATATAATTAACTATAGTATTAAAATTAGATTCCCATTTAAAATTAGTATATAATATATCGCAAAAAAATAAAATTTTAATTTATTATATATTATAGAGTATATACAGTACAATGTACTTCTTTTTTATTTATGTCAACGTGTTGTGAAATTAAAATATAATTATATATGTATATAGTATTATATGACGAACGAAAATCTTCTGCGTTTTTTTTTGTTGTTTGTTTGTATATATCCAAGATATTCGATATAGTAAGTAAAAAAATATAATATATAAAAGATATATTTTTTTATACAAAAGACTAGACATTCTCGCAAACATGTATGTATAAATATCGTGAAAATAAATAAATTGTAAAAGATAAAAAAATAAAAAATAAAACGAGTTTATATAAATGAATCTATATACAGTGATGTTCGGTAAAATAGGTGTAAAGCAATTTTAATGTATTTTGATTAATTTCAAATACCAATATCTATTTGTGAATCATGCCATCCATACGACAATTTAGTACTTTGTTTACCTTTATTTATCACATGAAAAGAAAGAGATAAAAAATGTTGTCATTCGTATTTCTGGGAAATTAGCTAGGAATATGCTGTTCGGTAAAATAGGTGCGGACTATGTTAATTGTGGTTTATTTAGTTTTTGCGAATAAATTACATTTATTGGTGGTGAGTTTGTGAATTTTTAAATAAATTTTAGGTAAAGTAGTGATTTAAATTTAATTTTTGAAACATTCCGGATTAAATAAATACATATTTCTAAGTCACAATGGGTAGAAGTACACATTGTACGGTATTTGAATGGCAACGTATAAAGGATCTAAGAGCATCCGGGCTAACATATAAAAATATTTCTGAAATTATGAAATGCTCCCAAAATATAATTACCAACGCATTAAAATTCAAATATACCACAGAAAGAAGGGGTAACAAACGTAAAACTAAAAGCAATGACGATCGTAGAGTGGTTGTTGCCACAAAAAAGAGCCCATTTTATCATCCAGGGAACTTGTAAGAGAGCTTGATCTAAGCATTTCATCAAGCACGGTATGAAAAAGGTTAATAGCATCAAATTTATAGGGGCGAATAGCTAGACAAGCACCAATGCATACAGCGAAACACATTAAACACCGTTTAAAATTCGCACATGTACATCGTGATTGGTGAGGTGATAATGATATTAAAAAGTGACGACATATTCTTTATTCTGATGAAACCAATATAAATTTGCATGGATCAGATGGCAAATTACATGTTAGACGAAGACCAAATTCAGAATTTTTACCGCAAAACACAAAAAAAACCATTAAGCATGGAGGTGGTAGTTTAATGATATGTTTTGGTATCATCATGGTATGGAGTTGGTCCTATATATTTAGGTCAAAAATATCCAATGGATGAACAGGAATATATAAGGATACTTTCAATCGAAATGTTGCCATACGCAAAAGAAAACATGCCTATTATATGGTCATATCAGCAAGATAACGACCCAAAACATACGGCTAACAAAGCATCGGTTTGGTTTCCACAAAATAATGTGAACAAAATAGAATGGCCAACACAATCACCCGACTTGAATCCGATTAAAAACTTGTGGAAGCACGTATAAACATCAGTTGCAACAAAACGGCTCAAAAAACAAAGTAGAACGGGGGAAAGAAATTGTAAAAGTTTGGAAGCGATTTCTATAGAAAGGTGCCAAAAATTGGTGCAGTTCATGCTAAATCGATGTGAGGCAGTAATTTAAAATAAGGGACATGCGACAAAATATTAAATCATAAATGGTATGTACGCGAAATACTTAGATTTTATTTAATATTGTGGACATTAATACTTTTTCTTGTGTTTTTGGTAGAACAAAATATATCGCACCTATTTTACCGAACAGCATATTCCTAGCTAATTTCCCAGAAATACGAATGACAACATTTTTTATCTCTTTCTTTTCATGTGATAAATAAAGGTAAACAAAGTACTAAATTGTCGTATGGATGGCATGATTCACAAATAGATATTGGTATTTGAAATTAATCAAAATACATTAAAATTGCTTTACACCTATTTTACCGAACATCACTGTATACACGAAAAGAAACTGTTTCTTATATATTTCTAATCTTTCAAAATAATAAATTAGGGTTTTTTTGTGTTTTGCTAAAATAATCATCGTTAATAAAAGTCATAATTATATATATATATCTTCTATCTATACACATCCCCAAATAGAACGATGAACATTTAACAAAAACAACCGGTTGTATATAATAATTTGTGAATAATTGGAATTGAATTATTTGTTTTGTATTATTTATGTAAATTGTTGGCATATAAAGATAAAAAAAAAAAAATAATCGATCTTAAAATTAGACATTATATAAACAACAATCTAATCGTATTGTATATGTATATGGAACAAAAAACAAAAAACACTTATTAAATTCACTTATATATTGTTTGCTTATTTTATACATACATATTTCATGTTTGCGGTACATACATGTGTATAAGGTGCGGCGGTATATTTTTTGCCGACTTTCCATATTTTATTTTTTTATTTTTTTTTTAATATACATACATATCAATTCAATTCAATTGAATAAAAAATAATAATATTATTACATTTAAATTGGCATACCCACCACACCAGAAAGAAAGACACGTAAAAAAGGGTGATTTTTTTAGCTATTATCTTTTTGGCAACACTGCGGTTTAAACAGCTGACGCACGTTTCGTGTTTTGTTTTGTTTCACTGTCAAACATCTTCAGTTCGGTATATAATTTAACCATGAATCGTCTTACAAACGAACAACACAACGCAAATTATTGAATTTTATTATCAAAATGCGTGCTCTGTTAAGAATTGTTCATCGCGACGAAATTGTGTTCAGCGGCAAAGCTGATTTTTGACTCAATGGGTACGTAAATAAGCAAAATTGTCTTCGAATTTGGAGAGAATATCAGCCAGAAGCATTTTGCAACAGCTACCAATGCATCCAGAAAAAAGTCATAGTTTGGTGCGGTTTATGGGCTGGTGGCATCATTATACCGTACTTCTTCAAAGATGATGCGAATCGTAACGTAACTGTGAATGGTAACTGTAACCGTGAGATGATATCCAACTTTTATTTTGCCCGCAAAATGCAAGAACTTAACTTGCATGAAATGTGGTTTCAACAATGCGGTGCCACATGCCACGCACAGCACGCGCAACAATGGACTTATTGAGAGGCGAGTTCGGTGAACATTTTATTTCGACGTTCGGGACCGCCGGTTAATTGGCCGCCTAGATCGTGCGATTTAACGCCTTTCGACTATTTTTTGTGGGGCTATATTAAAGTTCATGTCTATACAGACAATAAGCCCGCTTCAATTGACGCACATTGGAAGACAACATTGAAGCATTTATTCGTGCGATACCGACCGAAATGTTGGAAAGAGCATGCCAAAATTGGACTAAGCGGATGGACCATTTGCTGCGGCGCAGTCAAGGTCAACATTTACATTAAATAATCTTCAAACATTAAAATTATATGGACCGTACTATCGATTCAAATAAAAATTTCATGCATTTTTCTGAATTTTATGTGTTTTGTTTTGAAAAAAACTTTCCTATAGCTGGGTGAAAAAATCACCCTTTTTATATCATTGTACTTATTATAGTAATTTTTTTAACAATTACTAAAATTGTTGTTTTTTTTTTTTCCGCAAAATATAAGCTGTTGAAGTACTTATATTTTTTATATTAAAAGGCAAATTCCCACCCTTGGACACAATTTTTCATTGATAAAATATATATATTTTTGGTAAATAAAATAAAATGTTAATAATAGATTTTCTCTATATACAACAATAGTAAAAATACTTCAGATTAACCATGAAATTTTCCAAATAATTAATTATACAACTTATTAGGTGCGTTTTTTTTTAAACCTATTATTTATTCATTATAAAATTTATCATATGTTATCATATATTAATGTTTATAATATATTTGGGGGTTATTGATACATTGATAAGATATACCAAAACATAATAGTGTAAATCTTATCGAGTCAATTATTTATAAATCCAATATATAAGGAAGCGTAAATTTTATAAAAAAAAACACAAAACTTTAAACAATGAAACAGATGATCTAATTAATAAAAGATATAATAATAATAGTTGAAAATATTGAATAAGATTTACAATGCAAATAATATGTATTTTTCATTATCTGCGAACTTATTTAAATCTAATATTCATATATAACGATATAAATAACATTGAATATATTATTAAATAAATATATATATATATATAAAAGATTAAATGAATGCATATATAAAGTATAAATTTAAATATTATTTTCATTGTTTTTCTTAATTTATATATAATAAATCACTGACTTTTATAATGGAATGCGATTTTCATGTACATTTTAATCTCAAAATCTTGCTAAAACTTGAACGGGGAGTGTTGATAAACTTTTTTGCTTTAAACATTTTGGCAAAAAAAAACTTGTATGGTAAATCTTCAAAATTCTTAGTAATTCATTTGTATAGGTATTTTAATGAGATAAATTTCTTAATTATGTATCAATGTTTAATAAAGTTATATATTGATCATAACTGAAGAATGCAATATTTCGTATAATATATACAAATCAGTGTAATTTCTTTTGTTTTGTTTATTCAGCGCAAATGCACACTTTGTTGCAAAATTATAAAACCATTCAGATGGATTCAAGTTTAACAGTGAAAATTGTCAGAAAAATCGCCAAAAACATTCTATAATAAGAAGAATAATAACCTCTTCTATAAAAATCCCATTAAATATCAACAAAAATGCTTTTTTTTTTTACTGGATTTAAATAGTTTTGTAACAAAGTGTATCAACTATCGGCTATACGGCAACAATAAAAAATTAGATAATATATATATATATATATTTGTACAATTCTTATCGCAGACAAAACTGAAATATGCACAAACTCATCGAAATAAATAAATATATTATTATATATTTGCGGTGACATAAATGTTTTAAAAAATTATTTATTATTTTTTTTTTTATAAATTTATTTAGCACAAGCTAAAGTGCATTATTATATTATATTTAAAAATAAAAAAAAAACTATATAGAAAAAATAAAAAAAAGTGAAATAAAATAATGAAGGACATTATTTTTTTTTTGTTTTGTTATAATCGCATATAAAATAATAATAATAATAAATTCAATTATATATTATGCATATTTATATATAATCTCATCACAAACATAATTATGTGATGAATTTATAAAATCTATCATGATTAAATTAAAAAATTAAATACTATTCCAAGTATACACAATAAACAACCAACGAAGCTATAAGGTAATTACGGCAGAAGGGCAATCATCACATACACGTGCGTTTGACTAAAGAAAGAGTTGGGGGTTAAATTTTTTATCACCATTATTACAAGTCTCATGAAATTTTACTATAAAATAATGTGACGCACATTGGCAGTATATTAAACTTATTTAGAAAAGAAATCCGCGATGGTGGAAGTGCCATGAAATCAAGATAGATATTTGTGGATATTTTCTTTTACATTTATATATTTAGAAAACAGTGAGCAAAATTGCAAAAGTTCTAAATAAAGAAAACTTGCAAAACTATAAATTAATAAGTACCATGTAAAAGTGCTTAATACAATACGTGTTTTTTTTTCAATGTGGGAAAATAAATTAGTCATGAACTAATCATGAAATAAATTAGTAGAATACCCAAAAATTGCCCATAATTACCACTAAATATGACATTTTAATCAACATAGTTATGGGATCAGCCATTTTCTTTTTTTTTTGTCTGTCATTAGGCTATAAATTTCAGTATATGTCATTTCATTGAAGTGTGTAAACAACAAAGCTTTTTTTTGCTTCGAATATGTCGAAACACATGCCTGAAAAAGTTGTTTTGGGGGGAACCAGTTTAATAACTTTCTTTCTTATTTGAAGAAAACCGCTGCTGAAAGTTATCGTTTGTTGGTTGAAGAAGCTTATGGTGGACATGCTCCAGCTCAAGCTCCACTTGTGAACGATGGTTTGTACGCTTCCGAAATGGTGATTTTGACTTGGAAGACAAAGAACGGCCGCAGGTCAGCCAAAAAAATTTGAAGACGAAGAATTGCAAGCGTTATTGAATGAAATGATCGTGTAGAACCCAACATGAACTTTCAATGGCTGTCGGAATGTCGACCAAACAACCATTTACATTTTGTTATACAAATAAATGCCATTTTCAAGCCAAAAAATCAGCATTATTAATTCCTACACCTAATATATAGAATTTCATTTCCGCTATAAGTACTTCTTATACCAAATATACCCATCGCAACTGTAATCCTAATATTTTTTTATGCGAATTTAATACATTTCTAAAAGTATTTTTAAACCCAAAAATATTATTTCATATAGTATTATAATATATCAAAGTTCAATGGGGGACGACGACGACGACGAACGATGCCTGCCGCCTATTAGTATATGAATTGAAAATTATACGAAAAATTATTTATATATGTATAGTATACTTATATTTTTATAATTATATATATTATTTTTGTTTTTTCATTAATAAAAAAAAAAAATGTTGATAAAAATTTATCTAATAAATAAAATATTAATAATAAGTATATATGTTTAGTTTTTCAATGAAATATAAAGAATAAATATACATATATATATATGTTTTTTATCTTATGATGGTTAGCACTTGAGTATTTGCTTATTTTTTTGTTGTTTTGTTTTGTTATTTATAATGTTTATTAAATGTATATGTGGTGTGCAAAAACAATAATATATATTTAAATATATTTATCTAATTTTTAGTTGGTATATATACAATACAGTATTGTCCCGCGATTCAGCAATCAATGGATTTTAATTAAAAGATTTTCATAAATTAAAAATTAATCCACTTCTCTATATATAGATTGATATTTATTCCATAGATTTTATTTATGTTATTAAAGATTCAAGTATGAAAGATACAACCTTAAAATATAAACAAATAATACGGAAATTTTACAGAAAAAAAAACACGACTTTATGGTGTCGTTGGTAAAGCAGCACGAACCCTTTTACGGGGGTGGTCACGACTTCATGACCGGAAATGATGGAAGTGTTTCGGGGACTTAGAACCCAAACCTAATTTATATAATCTAAGGTCTAAAGGAAAAGAATTTAGATTTATAAAAAAAAATCTGAACTAAATTCAATCAATAAATATATACATTATATGACCGCATATATGTTTACTAATTCTGTTAATTTTTTTTGAATAAATAACCTGAAATGAAATACTATATTATGATTTATGATCCATAAAGTATATATAATTCGCGTATGTTTCGCGATTGGTTATTGATTTGATTTGATAATTATAAAACCAGAATGAATAATATACTTTAAAATTTTTAAAGAAAAAAAAAAATACACGTTAATAAATTAAAGAAAAAATATAAAATTTTGTTATTAAAACGAAAAACATAAAAAATAATGCACATATGCCGCATATATATACAATTCAATTTCCTTTATAGTCTGTATGATGTAAAGGGTGATTTTGCTAAAAGCTATAGGAAAGATTTTCAAAAAAAAAAAAAAACACATAAAATTCAGAAAAATGCATGAATCGTCTTTATTTGAATCGATAGTACGCGGTCCATATATAATTTAATGTTTGAAGATTATTTCATGTAAATGTTGACCTTGACTGTGCCTCAAATGGTTTTCCAAATCCGCTTAGTCCAATTTTGGCATACTCTTTCCAACATTTCGGGCGATATGTCGGCCGAATAAATGCTTCAATATGTTGTCTTCCAATGCGTCAATTGAAGCAGGCTTATTGTCTAATATAGACATGAGCTTTAACATAGCCCCACAAAAATTGTCTAAAGGCGTTAAATCGCACGATGTAGGCGGCCAATTGACCGGCGGTCCCGAACGTGAAATAAAATTTTCACCGATCGCCTCGCCTCTCAATCCATTGTCCATTGTTGCGCGTGCTGTGCGTGGCATTTGGCACCGTCTTGTTGAAACCACATTTTCATATGCAATTCAAGCTCTTGCATTTTGTGCAAAAAAAAAAGTTGGATATCATCTCACGGTAGGGCTCACCACCACACAGTTACGTTACGATTCGCATCATCTTTGAAGAAGTACGGTACAATGATGCCATTTTTCTGGATGCATTGGTAGCTCTTTTGCAATGCTGCTTCTGGCTGATATTCACTCCAAAATCGACAATTCTGCTTATTTACGTACCCATTGAGCCAAAAATGAGCTTCGTCGTCGCTGAACACAATTTCGTCGCGATAAAATTCAATAATTTGCAAGCGTTGTTCGTTTGTAAGACGATTCATGGTTAAATTATATTATAGACCAAACTGAAGATGTTTGACAGTGAAACAAAACAAAACACGAAACGTGCGTCAGCTGTTTAAAACAGTGTAGCCAAAAAGATAATAGCTAAAAAATCACCCTTTATGTAAAAAAATATATTTTATATTAAGAAATTCTATACCGAAACGCAGAGACGAGTTTAACTAGAATTTTGTTATATTGATGCTTTAATTTATTTTAGTTTATCTTATACATATCGCTATAGAGTACATCTATATATACCTGTATTTTTTTTTTTTTACAAAAAATAATTTTTTGTTGCTATGCCGTCACAAAAATATAGATATACTCTTAAACAAAAAAAAAACCAAATATATTTTATATGTATGTATAATATTTAATGTTTATATCACAAAATCATATTTAAATAAAACAGCTGATACTGAAGAATATATATATATACGAATGTATATATGATATTGATTTTTTTTTACGCGTACAAAATAATCACATATACGATTTTATATATTATTGATATACATATGTTAAGCAAAGACCGCGTATATATAATTTTAATAATTCAAATACTCTTATATATTTTCATTCAACAAAAGTAATTGTCGTCGACTTTCTCTATATAAAATGCTATAGTATTTTATATTTATTGATGCGGTGACGATCGTTTTAATACATATATATGTATTTATACAATTAAAATATGTGTCAACGTTTTTTTTTTGGCAAAATTTATATAATTTAACAATAACAAAATTAAAAAAAAAAAAAAAAATCCCCATTCAATTTACTTATAACAAAAAAGTTATTTATAATTTATTCACAAAATCACTCACTGTACACTTTTTAAAGAATTCAATTCAATGACTGATTCATATCCAAATTTGAATTATTTTTTTTTTTAATGATAATTTCATTTAAATTATTTTGGTTGTGTATTAAATATTTTTTCTATATTTTTACATTAATTTATAATAATTCTCTTATAATAACAGGCACAATAAAAATTAATAGTTAAAATTCAGAATTCAGAAATAAAAACTATATATTACACAAAAAAAACAAAATTTTTTTTTTTTTTTAAATAATCACATTTTTTTATTTAATAATAATATAAAAAAAAATAAATAAATAAATAAAAACACCGCTTCACTTCACGAAATCTAAATAGTAAATGATGACTAAATGAAATATGTTCACAATTTTCTTTTTTCAATATGTTTTTGTTAAGTTTAGTTCGTATAGCGTAAAATATATTTATTTTATATCTATAATATTTGTATATATTTTTAAAAGAAAATATATAAAATATGCGTATGTATGTTGGTTATTTTTTCTACTATATCACCACCACCGCATTATAGGCCATTAGCACTAACTAAAAAGAAGGAAAATGAACGTATAGCGTGCGTGTTTTATATTATAAATACTGAATAGTATAATACTGAAAAAAAGTGCTGCAAAACTAAAACTAAAAATTCTATTTGGATTTTCCTTCGTATTGCATGAAAGAATCAATACTCTCACTTTGTCTGTAAAATATAAAAATGATAATCATCATTTTGTATATTTCTTTTTTTAATGATATATAACAACACAAATTGAATCGTCTAGGTTTTCTTTCCCATGATATGATATGCATAATTGCATATACTGATATTTTGTATTTTCTATAATGTCGTCACAATGGTTTTATATATATATTCATAATTGATATTTTGCCATTGCGTTGTTATGATGGGTGTGTTATTTATTGGTGTAGTCTGTATATATATATATAGTATTTGTATTTATAGTATCTACACTTTACATCTACACTGCATCTACACTGCAAAACGATAAAATCGCAAAAAAATAAACGAATATGTAGTTTTATTGATATTTTAAAAATTATCTTTAATATGAAAGTTTTCGTGTTTATAAGATGGAAAACGATTTTCAACCAAAAATGCAAAAGTCTGAGCAAATTCATTCAGCGGAATTGATCACAGGGAATTTGTAACTATTTCAAATCATTTCTAATCGTTGTTTGTGTCTATAATTTGATTATTAAATTGTTTGAAGAAGCCAATTCCAATTACCAAAAATAAATTTCTCGAAATCAAAAAAAGGTTTTATTGTGAAATCTTCATTTTTTTGTATATGAAATAATATTATTATATGCACACTCTGTCTCTGTAATATACTAATATATAAAATATATTAATATGTATAGTCAAGTCAACATAGTACATATGGAAATGTGTTGTACTTCTTATTATATATAGATATTACTGCGGGCGATAATAACAGTAGTATATGGTTAATATATGTGATAAAAATACTTTAAAAGTGTTAGTACATTTTTGTATATTATTTATTCATATCATTTTTTATATCCATATACTAATGATTGTTTATATAATTTTAGTCTCTGGTTGAGTATATTCGAGTAAATCGAAAAATATTCCAAGAATCAATTATCCATAAAAATGTAATCAAAGCATATTGATAAATCTCATTAAACAAAATATAGTTTATTTTTTTAATGCTATAAACGAATCAAAATATATTTGAAAATGTAATATACCTTTAATTGGAAAATCTCAATTACATATAGAGATTCTTTATCGCAATAGATTTTCCGAATTAAAAATAACAATTTAAATTGATTTATGTGTGTCCTTTATTGATTTTTTTTAGACGATAGACCTGATAAAGATATTTCTATTTAATTTTTTCATCCAAAAAATCCATTTTCAATAATTTTCTAATAAAATTTTCTCGAATAGAAATGTAAAATTCCCTAACTATATTAAGGATATACATTCGACCCCTATTTAAATTGTATGCGTGTGTTTATATAAGTTTATAATTGTATTAGAGGGTACACAAAATAAACGGCTTATAGAATTAATTTTTACTTTATAGCTTACATATGCATATATAAAATATAATTGCCATATGCCATAGGTCATTGACAATGAAAAATAAATACAAATATATTTTGCATATTGCAAGGTTTTTGGTATATATATATAGGTTTATGTACATAAACATACATGGAGGGTGTCAATGAACATGCAATGCAATAAATTATGTTACAAAATGGTATATTCTAGGGTGCCTTAAATCATCGTAATTCGAAACAAATTATTACATATTTTTTTTTAACAACCAAAACGAGCATGAGAAATATATATGTATTAAAACTCTGCATGAAATTCCGATCCGAAAATTAACAAGAAAACAGAAAAAATGACTCACAACTTTAAAACTGTAATAAAAAATTTGGTGTTGGATGTTTTATCAATTACAGAATTAGATCAATTTGTTTTTCTTTCATATTCTAAAATTTTCCCAAGTTTTATATATCCAAATTAGATTATTATTGAATGCATAGTTCCTGATGAGTAAATTAATGATGCAATTCGGATGTTGAAATTGTAAAAATAATTAAGACAATTTTTTAAACACTTTGAATAATTTATTATATTAAATATATACGATATCTTATAATAAATAAATAATATATTTATTATTATTGTCTATTACATATTTTTTGTTATCATCTATAAAAACAAACCCAAAAAATTAATACTAAATAATAATAATAATAATAATTTTTAATATAGCACCCAGATATCTATATTTATATTGTTGTACCTGTTTATAAATATATGTTATTTGATAATAATATCGCGTAATATGGTGAAATTAATTTTGGTTCATAATATTAAATATAATGTATTAAATATAATTACATTAAATATATCTTATCATTTTATTTACATTTCGTGATCTGATCTTGATATTATAATATTACGAAATTGTAATTTGTAATTGTTATGACGTTGCAAATGCCATGTGAGACAATGACTTGTAACAAGTGTAATATAAACATATAGTATTATTACGAAATGAATAGAATATTATTCTTAAAAAAATTATTTAATTTACATATACATATATATAAACCATACTATATTTAAATCAATTAATTCTTTAAAAGCAGATTCGCAATTAAATATATTATTCAAAAACTATCAATGATCATACATATATGTAAGGCTATATAACAAATGTAATTCATAAAAAAACAAATTTATTAACTATTTTTTTGGTTATAATTATCTATTCTATATTTTGACATATACAAATATTTAATCATCACGATTTTCTGTTTTGTATTTTTGTATTCACTGCTTTCGATCGATTTTTATAATTCTGTATATACAAAACAATATATATAACAACATAATTATATAAAATTAAATAAAACACATTAGAAAAAAAAAAAAATATCCCACCTCTTCAGCGATTTTCCATAAATCATAAAACTCATTGTTTCCATTTTCGTTTTTGTTAACTAATGCAAAAAAATATCCATCAACTTTTCGTAATAACTGATAGGGATGATCAAATTCACGAACATGACCATCGTCCATAACCAATATTCGATCATTATCCATGATTGTATTTAATCGATGGGCTATCGTTAGAATTGTACAATTTGCAAATGTTTTCCTTATAGTTTTCTGTATCAATTTATCGGTTTCTTGATCAACATTTGCCGTTGCTTCATCTAATATCAAAATTTTATTATTACGTAAAATGGCACGTGCCAAACAAATTAATTGACGTTGACCCATACTAAAATTTGAACCACCATCGGACACCATAGATTCTAATCCATTTACCATTGTATTTAAAACATATGATTTTAATTCAACCTTTTAAAATATATAAATAAATTATTCATTTTAATTGACTTGAATTTAAATAAATTATTCATTGAATTAATTAAAATTGAAAACCTGTTCCAATGCATTCCATAATTCATTATCGGTTTTTTCATTAAATGGATCTAAATTAAATCGTAATGTACCCGAAAATAATATTGAATCTTGTGGTATAATTGAAATTCTTTTACGAAGTTCACCTAATTCAATTGCATTTACATTTAATCCATCAATTATTAGATTACCATTAATAATGTTACCAAAACGAAATATTGCTTGAATAATTGATGATTTTCCAGCACCGGTACGGCCAACAATACCAATTTTCTCCTATATACAAAATAATATAATATTATAAGAATATTGTTTTCAAATATGTACAATAAGTTTTTTTTCGAAAATATACATTTTGATTAATTGTAAATGATACATTTTTTAAAACATCATAATTATGATTATCGGCATCATTTTTTGCATCGCAATAGTTTAAATTTATATTTTCAAATTGAATGTTACCAGAGTGTGGCCAATCATCGGGTGGTAATTTATTAACATTTGATGCATTTGAAATGGCTTCGGATTTTAAATTAGAATACTCTAGAACACGTTCAACGGATGTCATTTGATTTTCAACTTCACCCATTTGTCTAATGCCCCATTGTGATATTGTTAATAAATTTAAACATTGTGTAATTGCTAATCCAACATTTCCTCCGCCAAATGAATCTAAATGTATATGTAATGCATTTTGGATGAGAAACTTTTGTTCAATTATATACGGTATAGGATTAAATTACTTTTTGATAATAAAAAGAATCCAAATGTAACAAATATTAAATAAGTTAATCCGGCCATATCTAACCAAAAAGCAAATGCTCTGGTTGTTAACATATATAAATGCCATGCAGCTGTATTATGATTTTGATGTTGATGGAATTCTTCTTCAACCATTGCATTGGCATTAAACGCACGTATTGTTGATAGTCCCTGTAATGTTGCATTTATATGGGAAAATACAGGACTTCTTGCTATCAATATGGAAATAAATTTCACAAAATAATCATTTGCGTATGGTATGTATTAAACAAATTAATTATTTGGTAAATTTTAAATTTACATGTTGATTCAATGCGTTTTGTTGAACGTCCTGTTGGTATATAAATACGACGGATTACGTATAATATAAAAATAATAATAATACTTGGAAGAAGTAACCAATAATTTGCTAATGATACAATTATTAAAATGGCAGTGAATTCTAAAAAAAACTTTAAATGTATATAATATTAATATTATTATTTATAATTCCAATAAATTTTTATAAATATATAAGTATATAGTGTAATTTTGCAACTGACCGAAAAACAATCGATTACCGCTTGTGGTATAATCATGTCAATACCACCAATATCTTTAGAAAATCTATTTAAAATCCTTCCCGATGAATTACGATGAAAAAAATACATTTGTGTACGCGTAATACCATTAAATAATTGTGTATGTAAATTTAATGATATTTTGATGCACATCATAAAAAATGCAAAATTTCGATATAAAAATAGTAACGTTGCCAATCCAATCATTATGAAATATATCAAAATAAATTGTTCACGTTCATTTTGTTTTTGTACTTCATTATTATTAATGACTTCAAAAGTAATTACAGTAAAATTCAATGGTTCATTAACATTTTCCTCCCAATTTACCCTATATTGAAAAGGTTTTTTTTTTTTAATAAAACGAAAGAATTTTGTTGTTAATTATATACATACCATAAAGATAAATAAATATCAACACCACTCATAGCCAATTGAGCCAATAAAAATATTATAAAAATAAATAATAAATAACATTTATTATTAATGGCTGTAAAATATGATTTGTAAACGGAAAAATTAACAGCACCACTTTTATTAATCTCTGTTGAATGTTGATTATCATCAGCATCCCCATTGATTTTGTTAATAAATTCTTGTGATTCTTGTGAGGAGGAATTCTGGCGGCCATTAATCTTAAAAAATATAATTGTAATATTATAATTTAAAAAATTAAATTTTTTATTATAAAATATTAAAAAAAAAAAAATAAATAAATAATTACTTTATGAATCAAAGATATTTCATTTATATTTGAATTATGTTTCAAATTATCTTTATTATTTATTATAGTAAAAATATCTCTCCTTCTAATTTGTAATTCCGTATATGATCCTTGATCGGTAATTCGTCCGTCATCCAAAACAATAATATGGTTAACCATATTATTTAAATATTGTAACTGATGTGTTATTAAGATACAAATTTTATCTTGTAAATATTTTTCCATACATTCACTATAAATATGTTTGCCAATGTGTGAATCGACGGCCGACAATGGATCATCCAATAGATAAATATCCGATTGTCTATAAATTGCACGTGCTAAATTTATACGTGATTTTTGTCCACCACTAATCGTCATTCCACGTTCACCAATCATCGTTTCATCGCCATTCGGCAGCATTTGAAAATCTTTTTCCAATGCACAAACGTGTATTACTTCTCGATACCGTGTTTCATTGTATTCACCACTGAATAATATATTATTTTTTATTGTACCTTCAAATATCCAAGGTTCTTGACTTGCATAACTAATACTACCATTTATATTTACCAATCCCTCCGAAACCTCTAATTCACCGAGTATTACATTTAGTAATGTTGATTTTCCACAACCAATTTTTCCAACTATTACACATAATTCATTTTTATTCAATTTTAAATTGATATTAAATATACCAGGACTATTATGTATTGTATCATTATCATTTGTTTGTTTCCAAGTTGCTGTTGCATTTTTTAATTCAATACATTTTACTAGCAGCAATTGATCATTTTTCTTTTGTGAATTTTCTGTAATTTCATCAATCTTACGATATATATCTTGGTGTCCTTGCCCATTGCCCATGTCTGTTAACATAGGTATTTGATTTTGATCGATTGTCAATAGAAATTCTTGAATACGTTTTATCGATATATATCCTTCTGATGCGGACGTTATTGCTAGTGGCCAAAAACCAATCATTGATGTTTTTATAATGTTATAAAATGATGATACAACAAATACCTTTCGGGCTGTTATTAAATTATCATCAATTAAAACATAAGACAATATTGTTAAAAATATTGATATTCTTGAGATCATCGAAAAGGATACGATTGAGGCTCTTATTAATGCAGTACCACGTATTGCATTAATTTCTTTTCTACCAATATATATTTTTTTAAATGTATTTAAAACAAAAAAAAATTTACCATATAAATATATAGGCATACGACGATAATTATAACATATTTATTTTGCGTATAAATATATACTTACTTTCTTATTTTGTCAATAATTTTCGTAAATGAATTTTCCCATGCATACATTTTTATAATTTGAATCCCCGTAATTATTTCATTCATAATTTTTACACGAAAATCGGTTCGTTTTGCTGTTCGCAGTCGAAATTGTGCCGCTTTTTTCCCACACCAACCTATATATATATGCGAAGTGTACGCCCATCAAAAAAACATTTAATATTTATTTTAAAAAATAAACGTTGTGAATACAAAAATAATTATACCCTGTAATGGTACAAAACAAAATAGAAAACCGATTCCAATAAAAGCCGATACACCAATTTCACGATATATAAAATATACAATTAATAGAGTTTCAATGGGATTCTTCCATGTATCATGAAAAAATGCTATTGCATATTCTAGACTTGCAATGTCATTTGATAGAAGATTTATTAATTTACCATTTAAACCATCATAAATTGAACATTTATTTAATTGAATTGTCTACAAAAAAAAAAAAATAATATATGTAATAGGAAAATTCATCATTTTTAATTGCAAGTTTAAACAATTGTTTGTTTATATACTTTGAATTTTACTAATAACCTTTTGATACAGCAAACCAGAACAACCAATGCGAACTTTAGCCGAAATTTCCATAATAGCAACCATAAACGGGTGGAATATAGCAAATGTTAAAAATATAGATAACACTACACCAGCTGCATACAGATAACCATCGGTATCCGATAATACAATCTCAGATTGATCATTTGAAAAATATGTTATTAAGCCACCTAAACATAATGGTTGTAATAATCTTTTTATATATAGATATATATATATATATATATATATATATGAATAAAAATTATTAGTATATGAATTAAAAAGTATTACTTAAAAAATAAGAATAAGAATAAGTAAAAATATTTATAAAAAACCTCATTGATATTTCAACAATTGAAACAGCTAATCCCCAAAATAGTATTATTAAACCATATGATTTGAATATTACCCTTAATAAATTCGGTGATTTTCGTTTCAGTTCAATTTGCCAATATTCGTATAATTTTGTTGTTAATTCTGTACTCGATAAACCGCATTTTAATTCATAAATATCATCGGATACAATCGGACGTTTTAAACCCAATTTAAATAAATCTTTTAACCACCTGTTTTTTTAAATTAAAATATTTATTTATTTTTATTACCAAAATGTAATGTAAAAAAAAAAAATTAATGAAAAACAAAAAAACATTTTTATAAAATTACCAAAATGACCATTTTGAAATGAAATTAACTGAATTTATTGGATTTTTTTGTGATATTTTTAATTTATCGGTTTTCATTTGATTCATTTTATTATAACTTTTTTTAATTGTTAATTGTTTACAATTCGATTTACACTTATATTCACTTAATATATTTAAAAAAAAAAATTATATTTATATATTTTATTTTTAAAAAAACATTATGGTCTAAACAAACGCAACGGGGTTATGATTAAAAACCAAAAAAAGTATAATGATTTTAAATATATACAATTCACTTATACAATTTTAATATACATTAATATATAATATAATAAAATCGTTTTCTATACAAAAGCGAATTGTTTTAATTTTTTTTTTTAAGTACATTAAAAATATTTCTCTCAAAAGGTTTTAATAAATTATTGTTTTTTTATTTTTGTGTGAGTTAATCAAAGTATATTAATGTTTTAAAATTTACAGACTGTCAACTATATAATAATTTTATTTTTAATTATTTACGAAAATTGATTTTTTTTTATGTGCATATCAGTTAATGTTTTTTTTCAATTCGTTGTTTAAAATGATCCGTGTTTTTTTTTCACAAAGTCGTTGAATCTATGGATTGTGATAGGCGAAAAAGATTTTATGTCTTGCGATTACATTCAATTCCACGGAAATTTATCATTATATACCCAGTGTTTTTATTGAATAAATTTCATTTACGATATCTTCCATATAGTAATTTAAACGATAAATTGCTGATCCTAATACTTAAAAATTAAAGTTATGCTTTAGTAATAAATCCTCATCGAATATTTTCTAGTTCCATGCATATTCGGGACATTATATTTTTTTGCTTCAATACCATACCATAATTAGAAAAAAAAACCAATTCTTTATCTAATCAAAATTAATTGAAAAATACACATTCAAGCGCGATTGTATATATATGATTGTATATTGAATCGATAAAAGTTAATCGTGATGTTTAATTACATAAAAATGTAAGTTGTGTAAATAACGTGCGACGATTAATATATATATATATATAATCATATAATACAATAAAATATCAGAAGTATTAATAAAACAATATCAAATATATTTAATATCTATAATTGCAATTATATTTTAATATTAATTGTATTTTAATCGTAAAACATTAGGTTGTCGAAAAAGTATTGATAATTTTTATAAATAGATGTCATTATAATTGAATATTTCAAGTAGTACTAATCTGATCAGGTAACACTAACAGCCTATAGATGGTTTGCTCGATTTCGTTCCGGTAATTTTGATGTCAAAGATGCACCTCGTTCTGGTCGACCAATCACTGAAAAAGTCGATGAAATCATATCAAAAACTGAAGAAAATCGACACGTAAGCAGTCATGATATCGCTAAAGAACTAAACATCCATCACCAAACAGTTTTAAACCATTTGACAAAGGCTGGATACAAGAAAAAGCTCGATGTTTGGGTACCACATGAATGCGAACACAAAACAATTTAATGAACCGAATTTCCATTTGCGAAACGCTGTTTAAAAGGAACGAAATCGAGTCATTTTTAAAGCGAATGATTACAGGTGATGAAAAATGGATCACATACGATAATAATGTACGAAAATGATCGTGGTCCAAGAAGGGTGAAGCTCCTAAAACAGTAGCAAAACCTGGATTAACACCAAGAAAGTTAATGCTGTCTGTTTGGTGGGATTGGAAAGGAATCGTTCATTATATGAATTACTAGCACCCGGTCAAACCATTGATTCCGATCTCTATATTGTCAACAATTAACAAGATTGAAGCACGAGATTTAAAAAAAACGTCCAGAATTAATCAATCGAAAGGGTGTTGTTATGTTCCATCATGACCACGTCAGACCACACACATCTTTGATGACTCGGCAGAAACTGAGAGAGTGAGTGGCTGGGAAGTTTTAATGCATCCACCATATAGCCCGGACCTTGCACCTTCAGATTATCATTTGTTCCGGTCTCTGCAGAACTCCCTTAATGGTTTAAAATTAAATTCCCCAGAGGACTGCAAAATGCACTTGGATCAGTTTTTTCAGGCCCAGAAAACACAGAAGTTCTACAGTGATGGGATAATGTCTTTACCAGAAAAATGGCAAAGGGTCATCGATCAAAACGGCGCATATTTGGTTTAATAAAGTTAATTTGAAATATATAAAAAAAAATCGTTTGAATTTTGTAAAAAAAATTATCAATACTTTTTAGCAAACCTAATATATAAATATATACATAAAAAGAAGAAGTTTGAGGAGATTATAAACTGATAGGATATACATAACAAATTTAAAATAAATCAGATATATAACAAAAATGTTTTAATTTAAATATACAATAAATTCTCAGATAATCAATTTTTTATTAAAAAATGTAAACCTTTTTTTTTTTTTTGTGTAAATTTCACAGAGCACGTTGGCGTGAAAATCGTACAATATTTAATACACCAAATCCACGTTTAATGAACGTTTCATTGTTACGTGATAGTAAATTATTGCATGGTCAAGAACGTCGTGGTTCACGTATGTCTGTTCGGATGCCATCAAGACAACCGAGTATGGCATCATTAAGACCACATTCACCGAATCCATCGTTAGGTAAGCAAGGTTTGTATTCTTTGCAGCACAAATGCACATTTTTTTTTTTTTTTTCTAATTTCTAATTTATTATTTAATATTATTTTTATTATTTTATAAAAAAACAAAAAACAAATATATACATTCCATATCATTTCTTTCCATTTCATTCTATATATTATAATAATTAAATATAATTTATATAAGTTAAAAAATTACTATTATTTATTTAAGCTGCACTTTAAAAATGTTGGCTATGGTTATATTTTTAATTGTATATTTCTTTTTTCTATATTTTTTATTTTTATCTTCATATTCATTTTTTTTTTTCACAAAATATATATACAGAATATAACAACTCTGTGGTGTAAATGTTAAAAATGGTAACCTAAAAATTTTAACGAAATTTTGGGGTCGTGGGTTCGAATCCTATACTGAATGCATAAAATATGTTTTGTGTTTTCGGTTATTTTTCGAATCTGTATTTTAACACAGAGTTGTATATTCCGCTTGCGGTTGGTCGTACGGCTAATTACCGACACCGTAAAAGCCACAAATTAAGTAACTAATAAAACCAGATTGTTGGTTGTATAGCGAAAAATTAATTTTTTTATTATATATACAGAATGGATATAGTAAACGTTTAGCAAATCAATTATTTTAATACAATAATACATACTTGATCAAGATCAAGAAAAATTCGATATAAACAAAATGGAAATCAGGCAGGCAAATCTAAATTTCTATATATTTTCAAATAAAATTTACCACAGAGTATAGAAATTAAATCAAATTTAATTTGCGTTCCTTTCCTAAATTCTCAGCTTTTTTATAATGTATCATAAATTATATTAATGTTTAAACCATATATATGCGCGGGATCGTTATCACTGTGTTGTTAGTTTTTCTTTGCGGGTAACGGACAGAATATTATATATGATCCTTCGGTTCGAAGCACCATATATTCGTTACATTATGCCCATAATTAAAGTTAAACTATGTGTGTGAAAAGAAATACACAAAAGCGAATAAAGACCTTATTTCTTTATAAAAACTTTTTTTTTTTGATGGATTTGCGGTATAAGACGGGTACCGCGTCCGTCCGCCCATCCATCCGAAATCAATAGGGTTCTTCCTTGATTATATTATAATTAATATCATTTTACGGTGATTGAAACTCACGTTTGAGTTTTGTCATGTTTTTACATTCATTCATTCATTCATTCATTCATTCATTCACAGACCCATTCATTTTTACACAGATCGACATTTTTTTTTTTTTATTTCGTGTTTTGTAATAATAAATTGGGATTATTTTTCACGATATCAATACACGATTCGCGGTTTCATTTCATTTGGATAAGTCCCACCGAACTGCGTTGTTGTAAAACCGCATGATTTTATCGGTACGGCAATTGCGGTAATAGCTATATCATCAATTGAATCTATATATTGAAGACAATTCATTTATTTTGCCAAAAAAAAAAAAAAAATCATTAATACACATTTATTTATATTCTTAACTTCATTTTTTTCAATTTTATTTTTTATAAAATATGATTTTCTTTGAGCTTAAATATTGCAATTAATTTATAACTATTTTATATAATAAAATATATTAATATTTTCTTTCTATACATACTCTATCTTTTTTTTTTTTTTTTTATTAAACTATATTTCTGTTTTAATTTTTGGAATGGATTTAAATAATAAAATATGTTTGTTGTTGTATATATATATATATATTGTATATGAATTTTTAACACGTTGACATACATAATATAGAATATTATTCCTTATAGGAAAACCAACAGGCAATAATAATGGAACTAATGCTACTACTAGTACTACCATTACTACTACTACTACTACTACTTCTTATAATAAATAATTTTAAAACATTAATTAAAAATACAATATATCAAATAATATTTAAAATATACCATTTATATTATATTGTATATATGGATTATTTATGGTCACCAAACAGAAAGATGTAACCAAATGCGTATTCTATATATTTATTTAAAAAAAAAATATAAAAAGTGACAGCGTGTTAAAAATCATTTTTGTTTAAAATAAAAAAAAAAACAAAAAATTATCATTAAAATAATGTTTAAATAAATTTTCCGCACCTTTTTATAATAATAATAATAATAATAATAATAAGAAGGAGTTCCTTATTATATATTTATATAAATATACAAATATATATAATAATAATAATTTTACAGGATCTCGACGTGGATCACGTGGCAGTAGTAATGCATCGGCAACATCAACACGTTCAAATCGAAGTTTAACCAATAATAGTAATAATAATAATAATAATAGTAATTTACATGATTCAAAAAATGTTAAAGTTCAATTAACAAATGTACCAGTTATTCCAGAAAGTGTTACCGTTGAAGTGGCTGAACCTAAACAATAATTATAAATCTATAAATATATATTATTTGTCCCACGCTATAAATTAAAATATAATTATACGGAAAAACACGAAATTGCTTTTAATTAATGAAGTGAAATTAAATTGCTATATTATATATGTATTTATAAATGCATATTTTATTATTTCCCTATAAACTTTAAAGTAAAATGTTTATTTTATACAATTATATTATTATCGATCATCAATCACACCGTGCGTATATATTAAAACAAAGTTCTATATTTAAAAATTCATTGGCACACACAATTTTTTTTTTCTTTTTTTTTGATATTTAATAATGATAAATAAATATTATGATGATGTAAGTCGATAGATAGGCTTCCGCATGCAATTTTCTATTTCTATATAGACAAATTATAAAAAAAACGTGTTTTTAGAAATTTTCAATAGTTAAATTAAAATGCATTATTTTGCAGCAATATGAAAATTTTACTGTATTTTGAATAACCCTTTTTTTTTTTTTATATTTAATATATCATAATTAAATTTAAAATAACCTTAAATAGAATCTATATATATATATATATATATATATAATCATTAATATACTATATAGATGCGATGAATAGAATAAATTTTTTTTTTTTCTTCAAATATTAATTATACACTTATAAATATATATATATATATTAAACAATTATTGGGACCATAAATATTTTCTATATATGCGTTTCATTACAAATCAATTACATAGTATAATATATATAAAAAATTAAATAGATTATTACATATATAGACATATAAAATATATAATAAAGGACGAACGAAGAACGATCATCGCACGTAAAACAATCAAATTTAATATCATTTCCTTATATCACAATTAACAAATTAGTAAAATAAATGGTTTTGTTTTTAAATAATTAAACGCAGTATAATAAATAATATAATAGATAAAATGTAATTCTTTTTTGAAAGATTCAATAATTAAATAATATTATGATGATTATATATTAGAATTTAGAAATTTAATTAAAATGAATATATAACCACACATTTTTAATTAAATAATATACAATTAAAATTCTATTTCAGAAAACTAAAAATTCTATCTTTTGCTATTCGTTTCATTCAAATATTGTAATTTTTTATATATTAGGTGTAGGAATTAATAATGCTGGATTTAGATAACAGATGGCGCAACTAATGCATTGAGTGTATCGCAACACACCGCGGCCATTTTCTTTTTTTTTTGTCTGTCATTAGGCTATAAATTTCAGTATATATCATTTAATTGAAGTGTAAACAACAAACCTTTTTTTTTTTTTTGCTTCGAATATGTGTCGAAACACATGCCTGAAAAAGTTGTTTTGCGGGGGAAGTTTAATAACTTTTTTTGTAATTTGAAACAAAACCGCTGCTGAAAGTTATCGTTTGTTGGTTGCTTATGGCTCGCATGGTGGACATGCTCCAGCTCAAGAAACTTGTGAACGATGGTTTGTACGCTTCCGAAATGGTGATTTTGACTTGGAAGACAAAGGCCAACGGCCAGGTCAGCCAAAAAAAAATTTGAAGACGAAGAATTGCAAGCGTAATTGGATGAAATGATCGTGTAGAACGCAACATGAACTTGCAATGGCTATCGGAATGTCGACCAAACAACCATTTTGGCAAACGTTTACATTTTGTTATACAAATAAATGCCATTTTCAAGCCAAAAAATCCGCATTATTAATTCCTACACCTAATATTTGATATCAAAATGGAGTTAATATATAGTCATCGCAGTAAATAGAAATCCCTATACCCCATTTGTAATACTTCTTATACACTAAATACAATAAAATTTTATTCGATTTTGATGTAACTTTATTTTTCTTATATTTAGTTTCAATTTCATCATTATAGCATTTCAAACGGGAATGATCTCAATAACACATACACACCTTCTCAGCCACTCTTAGTTTAGAATTTATTTAGAATGAAAAATTTTCTGTAATGCTGCGGTCTCTCTGTTGTAATCCTCATTTGATACAGTTCATCATAATGGAAATAATCATTGGTTGTTTGCATAAATTTCAACTTAAATTTATGTCATGACATATTAAATTGGATTTTATAGATAGGAAGGAGGAAACTATATTTCTATCATATATATTTCTACAATAAATAAAATCATTTATATTTTCATTTAGATATTTTTCGTCAATTAATGGGATAAAAATTAAGAATACGATATGAATATATTTTCTTTTCTGTTTTTTTTTTTTTAACAAACTTTTATATTCTTTAAAATGATAATTATATTTGCAAAAATCTAGACTTTCATATGCCATATCGATTCGCGTTCGACACATATATATTTGCATTTTAATTAATTATATTTACATATAATAATAATAATAATAATAAAAATAGAAAATTATCACAAACACAAAAAAAATAAATAATAAAATAAATAAATATAAAGAATATTTTAAGAACGATTTTAATAAATTGCGCAAAAATAAATTACAATTTTAAAAAAAAAATCATCACTTTGATAAAATAAACAAAAATACAATAATTTATTTTACAAAATATACGATATATTTTATAATATATTTAATAATATAAAAATCATTTAAAACATATATTTAATATTATAGATAATCAAAAAAAAATAATTTAATTATATCTCTCTATAAATTATTTAATTATATTTATTATAAATAATAATATACAAAAAGTACATATTAATTAAAAATATGTAAAATAAAAATTTCTATAATAATTTAATTATATATAGAATTAAAATAAATAATTTTTAAATAAATCACAATCTATCTTATATATATTAAAATATCTCTCTATTATAATTATAATTGAATATTAACCAAACGCACCAATTTTTTTTTTTTCTAAATAAATACATATATATATAGAGATATAATATAATAAAATAAATAATAATTAATTTATATATTAATTATTTAAATATTAATTATAGAAATGTATAAAAAAAAATTGTATTTATTATATATTATATAATATATAAATGCGAAATACAAATAATAAAAAAAAAAAGAATAGCCGAAAATAAAGTGCTTTTTATTTTGGAAAAAAAAAAAAAAATTAATATTTTTGAAAAATAATTATATAATTAATAAATTTCATAAAATTATAATTATATATTGTAGTAATTGCAGTAAAAATATTACATAATTTTATAATTATATATATTTATTTAAAATTAAATAAAAATATATGGCACAAAATCAAAATAAACATTTTTTTTTCAAAAGAAAAAAAAGAAGAAATACAGCACAAAAAAATAGGTTTTTCTTTTTATCTACTGTTTTTTTTTTTTTTTTTTTTATGAAATAAATAAATATTTTTTCATAAAATAGGGGAAGATTTTATGAAAAAATATTTATTTAAATAATTTAAATAACATTTTTTTTATATATATATATATGTTAGTTAATAGTACCAATATTAATAATATATAATTTTTAAATAAATATATATATTATATAATATAATAATTAATTTAAAATTATATATATGCTTTATAATTTTGTAATAATTTATCTGTTTTTATATTTCAGTTAATTTTTTGTTTTTTTTTTTTAAATATATATATGCTCAATTAAAAAGCGAAGCTAAATCTGTGAATATTTATATATATTTATATAGAGAGTAATAATAATAATATGATATATTATAGGATATTAATAAAAAATATGCTAAAATAATAAATAATAAAAAAACACACAATAAAATAAAATAATTAAAATTGCAATTATATTAAATTAATAATTCATATAGAGATTAATAATAATATTAATGAAATAAAAAAATATTGATTAAAATTAAAATTGATTATAAAAATTAAATCAAAAAGGCCTTTTTTAAAAATAAAACAATTTAGAAAATATATAGAAATCATATACAATATACATTTTTAATTATATATATATAAATTTACTTTTTCTACCTTAAAAAAAAAACTTAAAAATTTAAGAATATAATAAATAAATAAATAAATATATATTATAATATTAATAAAAAATTGTATTGAAATTATAAAAAAAAAAAAAAAAAACGATACCACAAAAGTGCTTTTATCTATATACATATATATATTTTATCTAATTATTATTTATTATTATTTATTTTATTTAATTTTAATAATTCTATAATATTACATAATTTTAAATTTATGGGAAGAATTTATTAAATTATGTTTTATTATAGAATTAAATTTTTTTTTTTTTTTATATTAATAATTAATTATATAGATTTTCATTCTATAATAAATAATAATAAAAAAAAATATATGACAATGAATTTCTATACACACACGATATTTAAAAAAAGAAATTATAATATATAATAAAATAATAAAATGAGCTATATATTTAAAACAAACCTTTTTCTCTTTTTAATTTATTTAAATCTATATAATAAAAAAAATCTTTATATACAAACTATATAATAATAATAATAAATAGTCTAAAATATACCTATACCTAAATTTATTACAACTAAAAATAAAAATTCACACTTAAAAGCATATAGTTTATGAATGAAATAATATTAATTATATAGAAAAAAAGCGTAATCGTACAATGATTAATTAAATTAAAACATTTATATATACTTTAATCTTATGTAATCATCTTGTATCACTTTGTATTTTAAGCATAAAATTTTATTATACTTTCGAACAATATACTTTTACTAATAAAAATAAATACAACAAGAAAAACAAAAAAAAAAATTAAATAAAAATATATATTAACTTTAAATACTAAAAATGAATTGTTTTTTTTGTGTTATTTTATTGTTGCTGTAGTTAAAAATGTATTGATTTTACAGAACAGAATATCCTAAAAATTCTATATAAAATAGTTCTATAGTAGTCGCAGTTCACTTCTGATGGGAATTTATCTTTTATCACTTTCGCAGTTTTTCACCAAATCAAAATCAAAAAACCAATTAATATATAGAATTCATCATATTTCAATTTGATTGTGTGAAATTATATAGATATATAGATGTTCATAAAAGTACTGGAGCTGATGGCATTCCCCCAATTGTTTTAAAAGAATGTACAATATCTACTTTAGTTCACCCGCACTTAGAAAACTCTTTCACAAATCATTTTCGAATGGAATATATTTCCATAATCTTGGAAAATTGCTAATATTACACCTATTTCAAAAGCGGGTACTAACAGTAATCCTTCCAATTATCGCCCAATAGCCATAACATCAATACTTTCTAAGGTATTGATGGAGAAGATAGTAAATCGTATGTTTGTGCAATATCTCGATGATAAAGAACTTATTAGTGATTGCCAATATGGCTTCAGGCACAAACGATCATCTACAGGAGATTTACTAAATTATTTAACTAATAAAATATAGGTAATAGTATTGCAAATTTTGGTGAAACACAAGTGGTTTCACTAGACATTACGATAAGGCTTTTGATAGAGTATGGCATAAGGCATTAATATCCAAATGCCATTCATTTAGATTAGGGGACACATTCTGTAAATGGGTTGGGAACTTTTTAGCTAATAGCTAATATTAAGGTTGTACTAGATGGAATTAGTTCCAAACTTTATCCGGTTTATTCTGGGGTGCCTCAGGGTTGTGCTCTATCGCCCACTCTCTTTTTAATTTTTATATTAATGATCTTTTATCGATAACAAAAAATCCAATGCAATGTTATTCAGACGATAGTACATTACATTCCTCGTATGAACTACACATCGTAATGCGATAATGCGAATCAAATGATTCAGTCTCGCCGCAGAAGATGATTTCCTATTTAGATTCAATATCTATAATTGGGGAAGGATAAACTTAGTAGAATTCAATCCATCTGAAATAAAGGCATGTTTGTTGTCAAACAAACGATCCATAAATGTTGATCCAATGTACTTATGCATAATACAATTATTCCACAATCTAAGGACCTATTAAATTTAGGAATATCTTTGTCAAACAACTTTTCATAGAGTAATAATATAATAATGGCAGCTAAAAAGGCAGCTAGTCGCATTGGATTTTTAAGAAGATCGAAAGAATTTCTCAATTCTGAAAATTTAGCATTAGTTTATAGGACCACTTTTATAAGATCACTTCTAGAGTACAATACCTACATATGGGCTGCGGTGCACCAATTACTACCCTGCGCAGTTTAGTGACAGGATCCAAAAATCCTGTTACTATTTCGATCAGAAATGAAACAATAACAAATTCCATTGAATCATTGGATCATAGACGATCGCAGTAGCTTCATTCTGCACATTTTATAGCTATATTATTACCATGAATGCTTATTAAGAAATTTTAAAGCTAATTCCTGAGCCAATTAACTTCTCTTATAATTCAAGAAATTCATAATTAGGCTCATTCATATTCTGTATCATAGTTTAGTTTTTTGCGAACAAACAGATTTGGAAATTCATTTTTCCCAAACAGAACAGCAAGATTATGGAATAGTCTCCCTGAACTAGTATTTCCCCCTACTTTTGATTATCAGTTATTTAAATTAAACATTTCATTTTATCTATAAAAACTAATCCACCTAAAGTACAACTTAGACAATTGTTTGAAAACAACATATGAGTGATTTTTTCTTATTTTGTTTTAGTAAAAGTTTTTTTTTTTATCTCATATATGTTTGCTTTATTTTCAAAATTTCATAAATTAATCCACATCCATATAATAGATTTACCACCCAAACAAAATCACTTAAGTGTATTCAATGCCTCTAAGCAGGTTCATCACCTGATTAAGTGATTTCGTTATTAAATTTTATTCCAAAAAAGTTTATACTCACTCATTTCTTTTTTGTAATAAAATATAGTTATTTCAATTCAACCTTCAACGCAAGGGCAAAATGAAAACTAACCGGTGTCGATCTTGTTATCGTGTTTGCTTCTCGGACGGTGGTTTTTTCTATACCGGCCAAGATTTATTCCCTTCGTTGCTTTAGGAAAAGTTAAAAGAACTATAAAATGGAAATAGAAACCTATAAGTTCGGAAATTATCGTATTATAACATCGAAACAGAGAACGACCGAGGTGAAACTCAGAATTGTAATCCTATATATTTTAAAGTAAAATGAAAGTTGATATTCCTTGTATATCTAATACTCACATATTAGATTACCGATTAACATAAGAATATTATGGAATTAATCGATGGTAAATCAATTAAAATCCAAATTCTGACATAATCCTTAGGTCCATTTAGATAATGAACAATTTTTTGTGTTTATCTTTTTGATTTCCCGATATTATTCCACTCAGTGTTCCACATATTCTCCCCATATGGTTACCATAACCTTAACAAAAGGATATTCCTGGAAACTACTATAAATTCAATCGTCCATTATCCAGAACATTTTTTTGTATATATTTAAAAAAAAAAAAAAAGGCTAACCCCATGGATATATTATATTAAATTAATGTATGTGTGTTTAATAAAAATTTCTGTATGTATGTAGAACAGACGACTATAATTACATAAATTTTTTAAATAACAAAAAAAAAATATACACAGGTCTTATATAAGTTAATTTATTGGGTTAATTCCTTAAGGGCTAATACAATATCACCACGATGTTCTCGAAGTACTTTTTCCGCCTGTTGTTTTGATATTAACATTTCGTCTACCTGTGCCATCAAATCAATTACAAAAAAATATAAATTAAAAATGTGAGTTTTCCAAAAACCAAAACAATTCATGATACATAATACACACAATAAAAAAAAATAATAATACATACAATTAATTCAACATCTTCTTTAAGGATTTGTATTTTTTGTAATTCCCTTTCTTTGGCCAATCTTTCAGCAGCATCTTTATCACGTTTATCTCCAAATATATTGACAGCCTATAATGATAGACAAATGGAAACATCAAAAAATAATAATAATATACTGATAATATTGATTAATTCTATAATGTGTCTGTTGGTAGTACTGTTGCTAAGGCCAACCCAACCCAATTATGCTGGTGGTGGTCATCACGAGTTCAAATCCATGGCCGGGAATATTTATTGTGATTTGAATTCATGAACTTAGTTCAAGTGGTTCGTCAGGAACTTAGATAGCCCAACCCAACTGATATAGTTTATCTAATAATATTAATAACAATAATAACAATTAAATAATAAAATCTTACATTTGTTATATCAGCCGATAATTCCTTTTCTTCGGCATAGTCCGTAACACGTTCAAGATCCGCAACTCCACCATCATGTTTTACAACTTTTTTTGATTTTTTATCCTGAACATCTTGATCATTTATTTCTGAATCACCACCAGTTGAATCTTGAGTGTCTTCCATTGCTAGTTTTGTATTTATTATTTATTAATTTATTAATTTAAATAAATCACGACGATTTAATTATTTATGTTATTTAATTTTTTTTTTTTTACAAGCTTAAAAATTCGATTTGTTTTATTTTCGCAATTGCAATGAAATAAAAATATTTTTTTATGAAATGCATTTGAAAATTAATAGGTTATGTTGTATGATATACAAAATACCTAAAATAAATTTATCGTGCGTTATTATTGATATCGCATGGAAATAAACAACGCAATCAGTTGTATTTTTATTGGCAACATCGTATGAAATGTCAAATGTTTTCAATTTTTTTTTTATTTATCAAATTTGTATTATACTTTTGTTTGTTTTCATTTGAAAAATTGTTTTAATTATATTTTTTTATTAATTATTAATTAATATAAATAATTGTATTTGAAATTAAATATTAATATTAATAAAAAACAATTAGTACAATGTCAGCTACATTTAAATTATCGAAAAAAAAATTTACCCAACATGATTTACGAAAACTGATGCATCAACAACAAAAAAAGACTTTAACAAATTCATCATCATCATCAGCTACATTGAATTCAATTGGTGGATCAACTACTACAATTGGAGTTCCATCATCCAAAAAAATCGATTCACCATTAGCAAAATATCCTTTTTTTTTTAATAATACATTTTTTATTATTTACATATATAATTTATTAATATTATTAGAATTATCGAAAATGTTTTACAGCAACAACTCGCTACTATCAATTTTTTTTTTTTTTTTTACAAAAATATTTTAAAAACAATTTAATTCCTTAATCAATTTCCATATATATATACGTATAACGATTTAGGTCAATTAATGTGTATTTTATGTAAATCAATTGTACGCTCCGAGGACGTTTGGAAGGTACACATTAATGCAAAACAACATAAAGAAAATATTGAATTAGCCAAACGATTAAAAGAACAAACAAAAAATTTTACAGTACCAATTGGAGGAAAACGAACAAATGTACAAGAATTATCATCACAATCCGCAGATATTCCAACAAAAAAATTAAAAAGTATATTAAAAAATGGACCAGAAGAAACACCATCGACTACAAACATTAATTCAAATAATAATAATAATGGAATGATGGATGCAATTATACCAATGGATTTTTTCGATGATAACAATAAATCAACAAATAATAATTTTTATGAATCGACAATGGAAAAAACATCAATACGTAAAGATTTAATAAATATACAGCGATCGGGGGGTGGAAATAATGTGATAAATAATGATGTTGAATTAATGGATGTAACAACAACATCAACAACCGATGAAAAATTACCCGAAGGTTTTTTCGATGATCCAATAAAGGATGCCAAAGCAAGAAATTCTGAATATAAAGATCCCGTTGAAGAAGAATGGGAACGTTTTCAAAAAGAAATGAAAGAAGCGGCAAATTTTTCAAATGCAATTATTGCCGAAGATCAAGAAGAATCAACAACTGAACGTCAAATTGATGAGATCGATGAACAAATGAGAAATTGGTCAAGGTGTGAAAACAAAACTTTTAAATATTTATTTTGGTATCGATTCATTTAATTCAGTTAAAATTGAATTACTTTTTTTTCTTTTCAGAGTCCTTGAATTGGACCGTAAAAAGCAAGAGGTAATCGAAAAAAATAAGGTAACAACACAAATTTCAAATAGCCTAAAATATAGCGATAATATTAATAGTAATAATAAAAAGGAAATAATCCTTACTATTCATAATAGTAATAGTAATAATGATACAGACTCGGATATTGGTGATGTTGGTAGTGATGCTGGTAGTGATAATGATGAATTTAGTGAATATGTTGATTGGAGGTGTAAAAAATCACATAAATGATATTTAATTAACAATAATTAATAATTAATAATTAATTTAGAATAATCAAAGAGAAAAATATAATAAAATTTTTTTTAATTTATTTAAAAAAAAAAAACCAAAAGAACTTTGAATTTATTTAATTCCTTTTTCTTTCTTTCTTTTTTTTGGGTGGTTTAATTCAAAATTTCGCTATATATTTACATATGATGATGATGATGAACAATTTTATTATTAAGTATTTCATTTTTATTATTAGTATTATTGCTATCATCTTCATCATCAATTACTATTTTAATATTTTCATCAGTCTCATTATTAATAGTATTATTATTATTATTATTATTAATATTAGTATTATTTGTATTGTTATGCAATTGATTTGTTGTTCTACTTATTGTATCAATTTCAGTATTAATAAAACCATGATTTATAATTCCAATAGTTGAAACTGCTATTGATGGGGTTAAAATAGTGGTTGTTGTTGTAGTTATTGATGTTGATGTTGTTGTAGTTGTTGATGTTGATGTTGATGATGATGATGATGATGTACTTGACGAGGTAATCGTTGTTATTGGTAAAATACTATCTGTTGAGGTAATTAAATCCGTATATGGTGGTGGTATATCATTACTCTGGAAAATAAAACAGCGTTTAAAAAGAGCGTTTAATTTTATAATAATATTCTTTTATATTATATTTCGAATTGTTATTATTTACGGAATTATTAATATCTCCATAAGATGGTGGTGCTTCATTACTATAAATTATACTTATACTACTAGTTGGATTATTTGGGGTGGTGGTTACTGGATTTTGTTGTTCGGCCAATCTACTATTATCATAATTATGTTGTGTTTCATATCGAGGTGGACGATCTCTTAAACGTGCCAACACCCTTACTTGAATCGATGTTATTGATGCACCCGAAATGCTTTGTTGTCGATCATCAGCGCATCTAGCATTTCTTCGATCGTGATTACTAAAAACAAAAATAAAATTACTTGTTTTAAAAACAAATGTACACGCTATAATATTTAGTTTTTAATGTCATCGCATATAAAAATTAAAACATACGAAAAATATTGTGGTCTTAAAAATATTCGATATAATAACATGGCTAAAGCTGTAATACCCATTATTAATGCAGCCGCTAATGCAATTCTTGATGCATCCATAAATGCACTATTGTCACTATATTGTCACACGATAAAATGAATATTATAGAAAATAAATAATACCAAAAAATATTATTTAACTTACGGGCAACCATTTTCACAATATATACACACATGATTTATGCATCGCAATACGTTTGTTCGACAGCATTCATAACAAATTTCACCTTCATCTGGACATTGCAAACATCTCTCAAATTTATAATCATATTGATGATACGGTAAACAACTACAAATATTATCATCTGTACATATTTCTGAAGATTTGCATTCGTTATTTTTTGTACAATTTGAACCATACGTTATTTCCGCTGTCGAAATATATATAATATACAATTAAATTAAATATATTTTATTGTAATATATGTTTAAATATAGATAAATATATATATATAAACAACAAAAATTTACTAAACATAACTTTTAGGTCTTCCTCAAAAATCTTTCTATTTCAAAAGTGGGTACTTTAAAGCAATTATCGCCCAATAGCCATAACATCAATACTTTCTATAAGGTATTGATGGAGAAGATAGTAAATCGCGTATGATTGTGCAATATCTCGATGATAAAGAACTTATTATAGTGATTGCCAATAAATGGCTTCAGGCACAAACGATCTACAGGAGATTTACTAAATTATTTAACCAATAAAATATAGGTAATAGTATTGCAAATTTTGGTGAAACACAAGTGGTTTCACTAGACATTACTATAAGGCTTTTGATAGAGTATGGAATATAAGGCATTAATATCCAAATGTCATTCATTTGGATTAGGAGACTATGATTCTGTAAATGGGTTGGGAACTTTTTAGCTAATTTTGGCATATTAAGGTTGTATACTAGATGGAATTAGTTCCAAACTTTATCCGGTTTATTCTGGGGTACCTCATCAGGGTTGTGCTCTATATCGCCCACTCTCTTTTTAATTTTTATATTAATGATCTTTTATCGATAACAGAAAATCCAATGCACTGTCCAATGCAGACGATTGTACATTACATTCTTCGTATGAACTATACATCGTAATGCGATAATGCGAATCAAATGATTCAGTCTCGCCGCAGAAGATGATTTCCTATTTAGATTCAATATCTAATTGGGGAAGGATAAACTTAGTCCATTCAATCCATCTAAAACAAAGGCATGTTTGTTCTCAAACAAACGATCCATAAATGTTGACCGAATACTTATGCATAATACAATTATTTCACAATCTAAAGACCTATTAAATTTGGGAATGACAAACAACTTTTCATGGAGTAATAATATAATAATGGCAGCTAAAAAGACGGCTAGTCGCATTGGATTTTTAAGAAGATCGAAAGAATTTCTCAATTTTGAAAATTTAGCAGTTTATAGGACCACTTTTATAAGATCACTTCTAGAGTACAATTCCTACATATGGGCTGGTGCACCAATTACTACCCTTCAGTTTAGTGACAGGATCCAAAAACACGATATTTCGCTGATCAGAAATGAAACAATAACAAATTCCATTGAATCATTGGATCATAGACGATCGCAGTAGATTCATTGTGTACATTTTATAGGTATTATTACCATGAATGCTCTAATGAAATTTTAAAGCTAATTCCTGAGCCAATTAACTTCTCTTATAATTCGAGAAATTCACAAAAGGCTCATTCATATATTCTGTATCTATATTAGTTTTTTGCGAACAAACAGATTTGGAAATTCATTTTTCCCAAACAGAACAGCAAGATATTATGGAATAGTCTCCCTGAACTAGTATTTCCCCTAGTACTTTTGATTACCAGTTATTTAAATTAAACATTTCATCTTATCTAAAAAAAAACTAATCCACCTAAAGTGCAACTTGGACAATTGTTTGAAAACATATGAGTGAGTGATTTTTTCTTATTTTGTTTTAGTAAAAGTTTTTTTTTTTATCTCATATGTTTGCTTGAAATTTTCAAAATTTCATAAATTAATCCACATATTATAATAGCGATTTACCAGCCAAAATCACTTAAGTGTATATTCAATGCATCTAAGCAGGTTCATCACCTGCTGATTAAGTGATTTCGTTACGGGCTCACGGCAATAGAATTCCGAGGTTTTACGGGCGCTAAACCGATTCTGCCGTAGTAAAATTTTAATTAGTGGTATATAAAAAAAAAAAGCTATATCTAATATAAGCTATAATCTAAAAAAAAAATTAAAAAATTAATATACCTATTGTAAAAACTTATATTGTAAGATTTTGTAAAGGTGTATATCTATCTATCTATATCTATATATGAAAGAAGTATATATGAACTAAATTATATAGAAATTTGTGATAAGACAAAAATTTTAATAAAATTGTAACAATATACATTGTGAGATATGAATAATATACATACATACATGTACTATACTATCAATAATTGATATGTCATGCGATAATATAAATAAATGCAAATTGCAGTTAATAACAAAAAATATAGATAAAAAACAATTTTTAACAATATATTATATATAAAATAATCACAGAGTAGAGTAGATTATTATATCTTAACTACAAATATATATTATTGCTGCTATAAAAATAATAAATAAAAAATGATATCGGTTTTATGAAAGACTGCGTCAACTAAAATATGGATTTTTATTATTATTATTATTACAATTTAAATATATTATTGAAGACATATTGCGATCACATCATCAGAAGTATGATTGGTGTGTGATTCATTTATTGTCTTGGTCAATTGTTGCACACGATAAATAAATAAATATAATATATTCATATTTCAAAATAGAGATGCGGTTTTCCCAAAGATTATTAATTAAGGTGTAATAAAATGTCTATATACAAAAATCTATTGATATCTATATATTCGAAACAATTTATATATGTTATCAATATATGTTTTTGTTGTGATATATCGAATTTTTTTAATTAAAAGATCAATCATCGCCTCAACTATGTCGATTGATTATTTCGCATATATTTCAACGAAAATAATGTACGGTAAAAATATTCAATTAATTATATACCAATATATCTACCTATCTATTGTGATTTATTACAGATATTGAACGCATTGCCCGGTTCCAAAAATATATATCGCTCACATAGAAAAAAAACCAAAATTTAAAAAAATATATCTCATATGGAAATTTTACGTGTTGTTGAATATTTTCCCATTTTGGTTAATCTTTTATGGCTAATATATAACTACCGAGACCGTCTGTTAGTTCAATTCCAACAACTGATTATTTCAACAAAACTCCGATTAATTCTAAATTCATATTAGTTGCGTTCCATTCAATTCCCAGCCGTAGGTAGGAGTACATAAGAGTAGAAAACATCTACTCTTTTCTACTCTTACCTACTCCTATGGTACTTGAATGGAACGCGGCTATTGTAACTTACAAAAAAGCAATCAAACAAATAGAAAATATGCAATGAAAATCACAAATATTTTGAGAAAATAATCCAAATAATCCTATATATATGAATTTCAATTACTTGAATTGGATTCTTTGTTGTTTAATTTTAAATTGAACAAAACAAACCGAAAACACAATCGCAATCATTTAATTATTAATAGGTAAAAATACGCATAATAATATAATATATACACATACAGGGTGTTTTAAAAATATAATCGCAGTTGTTGTTGTTAAGCGCGCTGCGGCGGAAGTGATATTCTATATAAATGTTTATTTTGTGATAATTGAATTTTACTATTTCAATGGGTCTCGAAACTCGATGAATCGTCAATAAATCATACCATTTTTCAGAGGTCATATTCTAAATACCATGGAATTGAAGGCCTAAATAAGAAAAATTTACATACAGCAGTTTAAATTTTTAGTTTAAATCATATATACACAGTGCGACAATTAATAGTCCGGACTGGTCCCAGGTAAATACATTAAAAACACTATTTTTGTAATTTTCTTTTTTTTTTATTTATTTAAAATATATTCTCCTCTTGATTCAATACAACTCTGTTACATCGATTTAATTGATGATTCCGGCAGCGTGTTCCAGCTCATTTTGTGGTATTGCCTCTAGTGCGCGCGTGTAGATGCTGTTTGAATGATTTCAATATCCTCAAAAAAAAAAACATCCTTTCAATTTCATTTTAAGTTTTTAAGGGAACAAGGAGATGAAGTCACATGGTGCTAAATCAGGTGCGAATATACGGTGGATGATTTAATACACAGACTTGATTTCGAGCCACAAACTGACGAACAATAAGTGAAGTATGACTTGGTTCATTATCGTGTAATAAATACCAACTATCTGATTCACGATATTCAGGTCGAATACCACGAATCGTGCCCATCAAACTCTTCAAAACTTTGATGTAATAGGCACCAATGACTGTTTGACCAGTTGGAACGAATTCTTTAGGGATAATTCCCTTACTACCGAAGAATGTTACGAGCATTTTGTCTTGATTTTCGATGGAATTTTTCTTGTTTTTTTAGCCCGTGTGTTTTAGCCATCCACGAATCGTTTATACCACTCAAAAACTTGTGTTCCACCCATATACAATTACAATCGTCATTAACTTTCTGCATCGATTTGAACGTTTCTGTTGCAGATTTACCAAGCTTTGCGTTGAATTTAATGAATTTAAGCTCTTTGTTCCATGTTAAAATTTCTATATTGTTTCACAAGAAATGTCATAACATTTTTTTATTTGTCAACCAAATGCAATGAAATTTTTACAGACGATAGAGAGAAAACAACAAGCTTCATGTTCCATCACATAGATCGTCCCACTGCGCGGTTATTCAGATATGGTTTGATTCCGAAATATTAATTGTCGCATTGTGTATATATAGGATCATGAACAATATATATGGTTGCGGTTTATTTTTTTTAAGAGCACCTTGTAATAAAAAAACACATTATCTTCAAATATATACAAAAACCAAATATAATATATAGATATTGGGATATTAATAAAACAATAAGCAATGCGATTAATAATACAATAATTTTAAAATATGTAATATAATATATCGGGTATATTGAATTAATAAAATTTTTGTTATCACATATTTTTTGTATTGTTTAATATTTCAATTTATTGTCAAATCACGTATCAAATTTTAGCTATATTATTTTAATTTGGATTTATTCAATAGTATATTATATACATTTATTATTATAATTATATTTGATTTTTCAATTTATATATGCGTTATTATATATAAATTCATAATGATTTATATAAAGTGTATGTGGTTTCAAGGTATAAAGAAATCGAAACTCATCTATCGAACCGCACAGCATAAATATAAATACAAAATGAATTTTTTCATATATATTATATATATATATATACTTCTCTAACCACTATTATAACACGGACACCTGCTATTTTATTCGTATGCTCGATTTTGAGATGCCAAAAAAGGACTTTGACCATTATAATATCGGACACTTATATTATACGCCACTAATCTCCTTTGTAACGCCTCCATTGGTCTTCATTATAAAATCAGTTCTATTAGACGTTGTATTTACTAAGTTTTTGCATTCATCCGGTGTTTTTGTAATCCTCATTTCAATGATTTTTCCTTGGAATTCTTAACTCCTTCAATTGTAACTTTCGGATAATTTTTTAACTTGGTTTTATTAATGTCCACATCGATTCTATTGGAGTTAAATCAGGACTTGAAGATGCCTATTTCTAAAAGTGGATTTCCTAAACATAATTCTTTAGCCTCTAACCAGTTCTTAGTTGCTTTAGCGTTTTGTCGTAGAGCAAGATCTTATTGAAATGCATATTCGCCGTTTGAAAATAATTTAATAGTCGATCGCAAAAGGTATAGTCATTTAATATATGAATGTGTTTTTGGGCGTTAACCGTACACTAAATGAAATGTAAATTAATAAAATTAACTATAAGGACATTAAAAAAAAAAGAACGTCCCGATTTTGAAACGTAAATTATAATAACTAGCTGAAAATTTCACAATGCGCTTTAAACAATCACGATTGAATGCTTAATTTTTTGTGTGAATTACTCGATTATCGGCATTACCAACAATAACAAATTTACATTCATCATCAAAATATAATGCTATTCCATTGCCGCAGAACTCAAAATTGTTTATTGTTTTGTTTTTTGCAAAACAATTGAAAGGGGCTTTGATTTGGGCTGAAAATTTATTAGGGAAAAAACATGGTTTAATAAAATATGTCTGTATTTTTATCTTATATTTATATAGTTCGGTTTATGAATCCATTGCCTTGTCCACTATTGTGCGACCACTTTTTAGATTGCTGTTGACCATTTTATACTTATATCACTAACGAGCAGTTCTCCTATTTTTTCCCAGTTGCGTTTATCACGATCAGTAACATTAGATTTTACACCACTTTCTGTGACTCAAATGAACCGGTTAAACCACATTTTATTTAAATATCTGATACGGTAGACTTACAATTAAGCTCTTTAGGAATATTTCGTATTATTCTTATATTAATAATAAGATTAAAAAGAACCACACAGTCCCGATTTAAGTCCAATAGAATCATTTTAGGCAGTAATAAAACAAAGTAAAAACATGATCCGAAAGTTACAATTGAAGGAGTGAAGAATTCCAAGGAAAAATCATTGAAATGAGGAATACAAAAACACCGGATGAATGCAAAAATTTAGTAAATACAACGTCTAAGAAAATGAATGCTATTATAAAGGCCAAGGGAGGCGTTACAAAGGAAATTAGTGGCGTAGAATATAAGTGTCCGATATTATAATGGTCAAATTTTCAGTTTTTTTGTTAAATTGAATCATTTTGAATTAAATTCCATAACTAATTGAATTTAAAAGTTTTTTTTTACTTCTGTCTGCGCAATTATTTAACTAAAACCATCATTTTATGAACTCAAAAATTGGAAGGATTAAAAAATTATTGTTTAAAGTCCTTTCGCGGCATCTCAAAGTCAAGCATTCGAATAAAATAGCAGGTGTCCGATATTACAGTATGGTTAGAGTAGTATATATATATTCTCAGCATTAATTAATATAATTTTTATAAATGCTATTTTGTAAAACAAATTCATAATATTGTAATATTAATTTTTAAAATAATCTAATCTATATATGCGAATATATACAAAACAATGTAAATGTAAATAAATAAAATGACAATATACAAAACGGCATTATATATACATATATATATACAATATTTAAATAAATAAATATATAATTCGACGGTTTTACCTTCAATACTATCATCTAAATATTTTCGAATAACATTATTAATATTATTATTATTATTATTAAAATAATTATTTGCTGAAATAACACCAAAATAATTAATAATAATAAAAAATTGTATTATTAAAATTTTGATTAAAACATTATTAAAATAATAATTTTTATAAATCATATTTTTATAGAATAAATAAAATATATTTAATATTTCAATATTTCAACTTTTGTTGTTTTTTTTTATAATTTAATTTATTTATTTTTTAATGTAATTAATGTAATTAATGGTAAAATGGAAAAAAGTCTAAATATTTTTTTTTCTTTTATTCTTCATTAATAAAATAATTCTTTCACTTATTATAGAATTTCATTTCACTTAGAAAAAAAACGGCACTACATATTTTTTTTTGTTTTTTTTTATATATAAATATTATAATTAATTTTTTAATCTTTTAGAATTTCATTTTAAAATCTTTAAACAATAATTATAAAGGTTTTTTTTTAAACAAAACAAAATACTATTATACAAATATAAATATTATAAATAATAAATTAAGTGTTTATATAATTCGCAAATAATCACCAAAAAGCAAACAAACACGCGCGTGCACCTGATAAAATTGCAACAAGATATATTTATTTAAATTAATATTAATTAAAATATATTAATTTAATTTTTAAACCTTAAAAAAAAAAAACCAAATTTTTATTCACAATATTTTTTATATTTTATTTTTTTTTGCAATTTTAATTTTGCACACTGCCTCTTCGCAATAATCTATCTTATATGCGACTTTTATATTATTTATTTATTTATTACAAGTGGTGTATATTAATTATCATTTTACGATTTAATATTATGATTATTGTTATTATTATATTCGAATTAATATGGTTATATTTTTGTTTCAATAAAATGATATAATTATTATTTTATTAAATTAAATACGTGAGTTATTCCGCTATAATATATATATATTTGATAAACTATAACTAACTATAACTAATCAATATAAAAAGTCGCGTTTTTTTTTATTTTTTGTATTATTACACCTCTATATCACATTTTTCATTTTGGTTTATCACCTTAACTATATATATATTATTTATTATTACAAATAATAATAATAATATCGCTGCTTATCTCTAAATATATTATTTATTTTTTCTAAGGTGGTGTGCGAATATTTTACCTCTATATTTATTTCGTATATTATATTTATTTACAATTAATTTTTGTTAATGTGCGTTTTTCAATTGTATATTAATTATATTAATATATGTTAACACAATGAAAAATATGATAAAACATATATATATATATATATATATAAACATCAGAGTTGGAAACCGAAAAAATGATAAAATAAAAAAAAATCTATCGATTCGATTTATGGGTCGGAGTTGGTAAAGAACAAAAAAATTATTAATCGAAAATTATTAATCGCGGCAGAAGAACATTTTTAAGAAGAGGGTTCGTTTTAAAAATGTTAAATTTTATTACCGAATTATTAATCGCAAAAAATAACAGAAGAAAATAATCTTGCTTGCATAGAACGCGCGGTCGTAGTTCATAGGTTGAAAAATGGAATCTTGGATATAAAAATAAGTTTTCATTATCATCATTTCATCATCATCATTTCAGCCCATATCATTAATCCACTGCTGGATGTAGGCCTCTCCCATCGATCTTCCATCGATCACGGTCACGGTGCGAGCATAATGCTTCCAATTACTTTTCAAGCGCTTAATAACATCCGTCCATCTTTGCAGGAGGTCTTCCAACATTTCTGCGTCCCTGTCTGGTGGTGGCCTCCATTCCATCACATTCTGGATCCAACGATGGTCTGTCTGATGGTGTCGCAATATGACCAGCCCAACTCCACTTCAATTCGCATACTCGTTGTATCACATCTGTCACCCTCGTCTGTTGCCGTATCAATACGCTGGTCTTTCTATCCCTTATAGACTTATTCCCAGCATAGATCTTTCCATTGCCCATTTGGGTCACTCGCAGTCTTTGAGCAACAAAAGCAGTCACAATGTGACAGTCTCCGCATACCATATGTAATGGCAGTACTGGCAGTACACATTGATCGAAAATTTTCCGTTTCAAGCAAATTGGAAATTTTTTCTCTCAATATATATGCTCTTTAGCTTTCCAAAAGCCGTCCAACCCAAATTAATACGTTTCTGAATCTCATACCATATTGATTTTCCCTGCCCATAAACCCATAAAGTATGTCCCAAATACTTATAGTTTTCTACCCTCTCAATGGTTGAATCTCTATGGATGCGGATAGGCTGCAAATCTTCCAAATATTTGACATAATCTTTGTTTTGGAAAGGTTCATTCTTAAACCAATTTTCTGAGATTCAGTATTCAGATCTTGTATATCAGTGCAACTGCCTCTTCGTAAGTTCTTGCTACAATCAAAATGTCATCGGCAAATCTCAAATGATTAAGCCTATCGCCGTTGACATTTAAGCCCTTTGTTAGTCCACTCAAACTTTTTAATGTTCCAATGTTCCAATGCGAGAGTGAACAGCTTCGGTGATAGTTTTCTTTATATTATCGAACATTTATCAATATATATATTGCCTTAATTAGGTTAATTTCTTTTGTTTTTAATTTCGTTAATCAATCGTTTTGAAAAACTTTACAAGAAATTTATTATAATGTATATTTTATTGCCAATCTCTGTAAAATTTTGAATTAAATAGAGGAACGAATTGAAACTTTTTTTTTTCCAAACATTTTCACACAATTTTTATTCATGAAAAATTTATGACCCAATCAATTACTGCATTGCATTTTGTTAAATAAATCATTTTGAAAATTTTTTACCGCAGTTATATTTCTATTCCATTCAAAATGATAATCTCTGTTGATGTTTCCTCGGTGATTTTCCAAGATTTTAACGATTTTTAGTATAGGTATATTTTATTTATTAGGTGTAGGTGTATTAATAATGCAGATTTTTTGGCTTGAAAATGGCATTTATTTGTATAATAAAATGTAAACGTTTGTCAATGGTTGTTTGGTCGACATTCCGACGCAGCCATTGCAAGTTCATGTTGCGTTCTACACGATCATTTCATCCAATAACTTGCTTGCAATTCTTCGTCTTCAAATCAAATTTTTGGCTGACCTGGCCGTTCTTTGTCTTGCGCAAGTGAAAATCACCATTTCGGAAGCGTACAAACCATCGTTCACTACAGTTGCTTGAGCTGGAGCATGTCCACCATAAGCTTCTTCAACCAACAAACGATAACTTTCAGCAGCGGTTTTCTTCAAATTAGGTAGAAAGTTATTAAACTTCTTCCCCCCAAAACAACTTTTTCTTGGGCATGTGTTTCGACATATTCGAAGCAAAAAAAAAAGCTTTGTTGTTTACGCGCACTTCAATGAAATGACATATACTGAAATTTATAGCCTAATGACAGTGTGTGTTGCGATACACTCAACGCTAGTTGCGTAATTGGGAGTTATCTAAATCCCAATTTTTAATTCCTACACGTAATATAATAATTTTATCAAATTAATATCTGTTAGAAATTTTTCTCTTTTTCGCAAAAGGTATATTTATTTCCAGTTATGCAGTCATGAACGTATTCTATATACTAAACAGAATTCATTTAATCTCCGGTAGACAAAAATCATTCCTTAATCATTCCTCCCATATAAATGTAATTCGAAAACGCATTTAAAAAGAAGTATAATAATGTTTCTTATCTTCCTATCTATATGTAAAATACATTTCAATTATAAGTTTATTACAATATAAAAGAGTTTATATACATACCTGGTGCGTTGAAGTTGTAAATTAAATTCACATCGAACTCGAACATATATGTATATATTACGATGTTAATATAAAACCTTTATATAAATATATATATATAATATTATATTAACCCCCTTGTTCTTTATACATCAATTCAATGTAGATAGAAAAAATGAATTACGTAAATATCGAAAGGTATATAATATGGTATACATAGCTATATAGTGGTGTTCTATATAAATAATCCTAGCTATAAATAATAAGTTTTGGTTTTGGTGTATATATTTTTTTTTATCATTATTATGTTATATATAGATACGAGGTATCGGACATATATTGTATTTAATTATTAAAAAATAATAATCATTATATGAAGAGTTCAAGTATGATTAACACAAAATAAACAAACAATATTATATATATATCAGGTATATACACAACACAGACAAATAGATAACGTGTGTGAATGAATATGAATGAAGGTGTACGAAATACGTATTATATTTATTTATTTATTTATATATTTGTTTATATATTGCACATTAAATTTAAAGGTATGTATTCTGTTATTGAATGCGATTCGATCATAAATTGTAAAATATATATACTACTCTAACCACTATTATTATATCGGACACCTGCTATTTTATTCGAACGCTCGATTTTGAGATGCCAAAAAAGGACTTTTTAAACAACAATTTTTTAATCTTTCTAATTTTATTTCATAAAATGATGGTTTTAGTTAAATAATTGCGCAGACAGAAAGAAGTAAACAAACTTTTAAATTCAATTAGTTATGGAATTTATTTCAAAATGATTCAATTTCACAAAAAAAAATTTGACCATTATAATATCGGACACTTAGATTACAGCCACTAATCTCCTTTGTAACGCCTCCTTTGGCCTATATGACACCATTCATTCTCTTAGACGTGGTATTTACTAAGTTTTTGCATTCATCCGGTGTTTTTGTATCCCTCATTTCAATGATTTTTCCTTGGAATTCTTCACTCCTTCAATTGTAACTTTCATATCATGTTTTAACTTTGTTTTATTACTGCCCACAATGATTCTATTGGACTTAAATCGGGACTGTGTGGTTCCTTTTAATCTTATTATTAATAAGAATAATACGAAGTATTCCTAAAGAATGTATTATAGCTAATTGTAAGTCTACCGTATCAGATATTTAAATAAAATGTGGTGTAACCGGTTTATTTGAGTCACAGAAAGTGGTGGAAAATTTAATGTTACTGATCGTGATAAACGCAACTGTGAAAAAATAGGAGAACTGCTATGAGTGTCTATATAAGTCTAAAATGGTCAACAGCAATCCAAAAAGTGGTCGCACGAAAGTGGACAAGGCAATGGATTCGTAAACCGAACTATATGAATATAAGATAAAAATACAGACTATACATATTTTATTAAATAATGTTTTTTCCCTAATAACAATTCCTAATACTTTTTCAGCACAAATCAAAGCTCCTTTTGCAAAAAACAAAACAATAAACAATTTTGGGTTCTGTGACAATGGGATAGCATTGCATTTTGATGATAAATGTAAATTTGTTATTGTTTGTGATTCCGATAATCGAGTAATTCACACACAAAATGAAGCATTCCATCGTGATTGTTTAAACCGCACTGTGAAATTTTCAGCCAGTTATTATAATTTACATTTCAAAAGGAGTCGTTTTTTTTTGTTTTAATTTACTTACTTAATTTTATTAATTTACATTTCATTTAGTGGTTTAGGTTAACTCCCAAAAACGCATTCATATATTAAATGACTAACTTTTGCCATCGACTATATTAAATTATTTTCAAACGGCGAATATGCATTTCAATAAGATGTTGCTCTACTTCAAATGGGGAAAGTAACTAAGACTGCGGTTGGAAGCAAAAGAAATGTGTTTAGAAATCCACTTTTAGAAATGGACATCTTCAAGTCCCGATGTAAGACCAATAGAATCGTTGTGGGCATTAATAAAACAAAGTAAAAACATGATAAGAAACTTACAATTGGATGAGTGAAGAATTCCAAGGAAAAATCATTGAAATGAGGAATACAAAAACACCGGCAAAAATGCAAAAATTTAGTAAATACAACGTCTAAGAGAATGGATGCTATATTATAAAGGCCAAAGGAGGCGTTACAAAGGAGATCAGTGAATTTTCCCATTCGTTTATCAACTAAACGCCACCAAACAACAGCGACTAAACACTAAAAAATGGTTAAAATAACAATATAGTTAAAAATTATTTTTATTTTTTTTTTAATTTTATATATCCATTTTATTGATTTTTTATTTTTTATTTTTATATATAATTTATATTTAAATTAAATATATATATTTAGTATATATCAATGAATTTTTTTTTTTTGTAAATTATTATAATAATATAATAATTTTTAATTTTTATATTTAATTTTTGTATTTACAATAAAATTAAAAACAATTTTATAATCGAATAATTTGATGAATGAAACAAATAATAATAATAATAAAATAAAAACAAAAATAAAGAAATGAACTTTTCGTACGTATCGAATATCGAAATTAAATTATATTATTATTATTATAATTATTATTCAAATTTATTTCCATATTTTTTATTAATGTAATTTATTTATTTTAATTTAATGATTTTAATACAATTAATTTAATTTCTTTATTTATTATAATAATAGGGGCGCGCTGCTGTTCTTTTTTTCTTTTTTTTAACTTATTATTTTATTTTATTTTATAGTAAGTGCAAATTCGATTGAAAAAATAAATAAATGAAAAAAAAATTATAATTTTTCTTGTATAATTAAATTTATTAAATAATAATAAAAATTATTATTATTATAATTACAACGAAAAAAAAAATAAAATTAACTTTTTAAGCATTTTAATAATAGAGTAGCAATAATAATAATAATAATATTTGCTTTTTATTAAAATTATCTGAAGTGATTATATTTAATTAAAAAAAAAATATATATATATTTATATATTTAATTATAACAAATAAAAACAAATAATGAAAAAAAAAAAAAAAGAGATCATCTTATAAAAAATTATTTTATTTATTTCTTTTGTTTTGTTTTTATTTTTTTTTTTTATTTAATGTAATTGTTTTTTTAATGATTTTAAATATATATATATATATATATATAAAAAAAAAATACAATTTAAATTTATTTACAAAAACAAACTATTGTGATTTTTTATTTTTAAATATAATATTTCTAGTTTTTCGTTAGTTTTTTAAAAATTGTTATATTAAAAATAAAATAAAATAAAGAAAGAATCTGGTATTATATTTTTTTCATTTATTTACTAATTTAAAATTAAGAATTTTAGTTGGTTTCTTTTTCTTTTTTTTTTTTACAATTAAATAAATGATTTTTAAGGCAACAAATGAGATACAAAAAAAAAAAAAAACACAGAGAGAAATTTGCAGAAATTTAATGAATAATAATAAAATAAAAAATTATTTACAAATAAAATGTTAAGGAAAAAATAAAAAAATTATTTTAATTTTGTTGCTTTGACATTTTTTTGTTTAAAATATAATTCAATTTTCAATTTTTTTTTTATTATTTTTTATAAAACTTTAATTTTGTTCGAAGAATGAATTATTATTATTCATAATTAATTAATTTTCTTATTTTCTATTATTACAATTTTTATTATAAGCAAAAAATGTTAATTAAAAATAAATGAAAAAAGAATTGGCATCTTTTTTGTTTGTTTTTTAAAAAATTGAATAATCATATCGAATTTAGTTGGGAGAATTTTTTTTTGTATAATTTTTAGGGGGCCAAGTCAATTTTTTGTTTGTTTGTTTAAATCTGTATCGAAAATTATATATACTCTTTGATTAATAATTAAGCTATTATTTTTTAATATAATATATAAGACCATTTTTTTAGATATATATTTAATTTAATTTAAATCATTAATTAATTAATTAATTAATTAATTTTTTTCTACAACAACATCAATATGATATTTAATTTTTTATAATATTTGATTATATTCTATAGATTATAATTTAATTTGAATGATTTAGGAAATGATTTTGTTTTTACTTTTTTTCTATCATAGGATGTAAAAATTAAAATTAAAAAAATATATTCAATAATTAGTTTTTTGTCTTTTTCATTTTTCTAAAATTCAAACAACAAAAAAAAAATGAATTTGATTTTAAGGTTTTTTAACATTGATTTTATTTCCTTTTTTTCTCTTTTTTATTTAATTCCTCTTTTAATTTTAATATTTCAGATTTTTGAATTATAAAAATCACATAATATTTGATATTATATTTTTATTATGATGATTTTATTATCTATAATTAAAAAAAAATTATTAAAATATATAGATTAGATCTTTTGTGCATATTATATAGAGAACAACACAACACATTCATACAATAAAACAAAAAAAAAAAAAAATATAAAAATTGTTTTTGAATTTATAGGACAAAAAAAAAAATAAATAAATAAATAAATACTACTCTAACCACTGGTATTATATCGGACATCTGCTATTTTATTCGAACGCTCGATTTTGAGATGCCAAAAAAGAACTTTTTAAACAACAATTTTTTAATCTTTCTAATTTTATTTCATAAAATGATGGTTTTAGTTAAATAATTGCGCAAACAGAACTAAAAAAAATCTTTTAAATTTAATTATAGTTATGGAATTTAATTCAAAATGATTCAATTTAACAAAAAAACTGAAAATTTGACCATTATAATATCGGACACTTATATATTATACGCCACTAATCTCCTTTGTAAAGCCTCCTTTGGTCTTTATGATAGCCTCCATTCTCTTAGACGTGGTATTTACTAAATTTTTGCATTTTTGCCGGTGTTTTTGTATTCCTCATTTCAATGATTTTTCCTTGGAATTCTTCACTCCTTCAATTGTAACTTGCATATCATGTATTTTCTTGGTTTTATTAATGCCCACAACGATTGGACTATTGGACTTAAATCGGGACTGTATGGTTGTTTTTAATCTTATTATTAATAAGAATAATACGAAATATTCCTAAAGAACTTAATATGTAACTAATTGTAAGTCTACCGTATCAGATATTTAAATAAAATGTGGTTTAACCGGTTCATTTGAGTCACAGAAAGTGGTGTAAAATTTAATATTACTGATCGTGATAAACGCAACTGTGAAAAAAGGGAGAACTGCTATGAGTGATGTAAGTCTAAAATGGTCAACAGCAATCCAAAAAGTGATCGCACGAAAGTGGACAAGGCAATGGATTCGTAAACCGAACTATATGAATATAAGATAAAAATACAGACATATTTTATTAAATAATGTTTTTTCCCTAATAATAATCCCTAATACTTTTTCAGTACAAATCAAAGCTCCTTTTGCAAAAAAACAAAACAATAAACAATTTTGGGTTCTGCGACAATGGGATAGCATTGTATTTTGATGATAAATGTAAATTTGTTATTGTTGATGATTTCGATAATCGAGTAATTCACACAAAAAATGAAGCATTCCATCGAGATTGTTTAAAACACACTGTGAAATATTCAGCCAGTTATTATAATTTACATTTCAAAGGGAGTCGCTTCTTTGTTTTAATTTACTTACTTAATTTTATTAATTTCCATTCCATTTAGTGTACGGTTAACTCCCAAAAACGCATTCATATATTAAATGACTACCTTTTGCGATCGACTATTAAATTATATTCCAACGGCGAATATATACATTTCAATAAGATGTTTGTCTACCACAAACCGCTAAAGCAACTAAGAACTGTTGGAAGCTAAAGAAATGGGTTTAGAAATCCATTTTTAGAAATGGACATCTTCAAGTCCCGATTTAAGTCCAATATAGAATCGTTGTGGGCATTAATAAAACAAAGTTAAAAAATTATCCAAAAGTTACAATTGAAGGAGTGAAGAATTCCAAGGAAAAATCATTGAAATGAGGAATACAAAAACACCGGATGAATGTAAAAACTTAGTAAATACCACGTCTAATAGAATGGATGGTGTCATATAGGCCAAAGGAGGTGTTACAAAGGAGATTAGTGGCGTATAATATAAATGTCCGATATTATAATGGTCAAATTTTCAGTTTTTTTGGTGAAATTGAATCATTTTGAATTAAATTCCATAACTAATTGAATTTAAAAGATTTTTTTTTAGTTCTGTTTGCGCAATTATTTAACTAAAACCATCATTTTATGAACTCAAAAATTGGAAGGATTAAAAAATTATTGTTTAAAGTCCTTTTTTGGCATCTCAAAATCGAGCGTTCGAATAAATGAGCAGGTGTCCGATATAATAGCAGTGGTTAGAGTAGTAAATTGTCGAAATTAAGAAAAAAGTTAAAGGAATTGTATTTTTTTTTTGTTCAAAATGATATTGAAAAAGTATCCAATTTGATAAGAATACAATTTTTTTGTTTTTTTTTTATAAAAATAAAAAGAAGGAAATTAGGAAGGTTTTACACCTTTAATATTCAAATGTGGTAACAAATGTATTTAAAATATACTCTAAAGGGAAACTACTAATCATGAAAAAAATAAACATTTGATTTAAAAAAAAAAAAATTCACATAAACATTTCTAATATAGGTTTTACAGTCCAAATACAACCTTTATGAAATGAAAATATGTATTAAAAAATACTGCCAAAACTAATTAACAAAATTGGTTGAATTTGATTTGTAAATGGTTGAATTTGATTTGGAAAAAGTTGAATTTGATTTGTAAATGGTTGAATTTGATTTGTAAAACCTATATAATCATTTGGATAAAGCTATTTGTTGTATTGAATTCTAATCAAGCTTCAATGTTCGATGATGAATAATAAAGGTAAAAACAATTATTTTTTTTTTTTAAATTACCACATAAACTATAATCGTCGTCATTGCGCTATTTTAATTTTTTTTTTTTATAAAAATTAAACAAAAAATTTCTTCAGATATAGAATAATGGCCATTTAAAAAAAAAAATGTTTAGAAAATTTTTCTTGTTGAGAACACATATCTATAATAATAATTAAGGCACTACAATTATTTTCATTAAAGCAAAACAACAACAGAAACATCAGAAACATTGTTTTTTCTTAATTTATCATCTATTTTATCAATTTATCAACGCAAACACATTTATAGCATTTTTGACAATTTAAATCATTTGTCATTATAAAATCCAAATAAGGCGCGGCGGCAATTGGCAATTTTTATATATCAATTAACAATTTTTTAAATTATAAAAATGAAAAATGTTTTACTTTTCCCCCCATTGCATTGCTTTTTTCTTTTTTCTTTTTTTTTTTCTGGGAATTTCCATCATATATTATTGGAATTAAATTTATAATAAAATATAAAAATTAATGATGTGATTATTTTGGTAATAATAACCCAACTTTTGGACAAAAAAAAAATAATAACGTATTAAAACAACAAATCTATATATTTATTAATTGAATCCCAAAAAAAAAATAAAAAAAAAAATTAATGTTTGGTAAATTAAATAGTAAAATATTCCATTTGGAAATCAATTAAAAAAATAAATTAGAGGTTAATAAAAATCATTAAAAAAAAAATGAAAAAAAAAAGGATCTTCTATTTTTTATATTTTGTTTTTGATTATTTAAATTATAATAATTAAAGGAAAGAAAAAAAAAAAAAAAAATTGTATCACTTCATTTTTGTATTATAATTTAATTTATATTAAATATTTTTATTTTTTAATTTTTTAAATATATATATTTCTAATTTTTTTTTTTTAAATTTTCACATGTTATTAATTAATTAATTTTTTTGTTTTTATTATTATAAATATTTTTAAATAACAATTTTGGTTGGTTTGTTTTTTTTTTGAAAAATATAATCATTTTTTATTTTTTTTTTAATTTCAATTAGGTTTTTTTTTTATTTTATTTTATTTTATTATAAATTATAAATTGATTTTAGTGTTTTTTTAAATTTTTAATTTTTAATTTTAATTTATGAACACACAAAATACACACTAATTAATTTATTTATTTTTATTTTTAATATTATTATATTATTTTAGTTATTTGGGGTTGTTTTGTATACTTTTTTTTTTAACAATTAAATTACTTATTATTATTATTTTTATTATAAAATTGAAAAATAAAATTTCAATTATATTATTTGATATAATTTGTGTTGTTTTTACTTACTTGTTATTATGCTATTCTGTAGGTGGTGGTGGTTGTGGTTGTGGTGGTTATGGTGGTGGTGAAGGAGGTTCGATATTTGTTTCTATGATTATTTTTTATTGATTTTGAGTTATTTTATATTTTTTAGTTTGCTTTTTTTTTTTTTTTTTTAAATAAAATTAAGCTTTAACACACACACACAATTTTTATTTATTATTTAATTATTATTAATTTTATGTATGATTTTTTTTTTAAATGTGGTAAAAATTATTATTTATTTATGATACCAGTAATAGTAATGTGTGTTTGGGTGTTTTGTGTATTCTTTTATTTGGTAAATAATTGTATAAGGTTTTTATTGTGATGATGATGATGGTCAGAATAATGTTGATGTTGATGGTGATTTTGTTGATGGTATTGTTGATTTGACCATGATGGCGATGACGGTGATGATTGCAATTGATGAATTTGTGATTGAGGTGGTAATGTTTTACGATCATTTAATCTTACATCATTTACATCATTGATTTTAAATGAATATGTAATATTCTGATGACCAAACACAATAAATGTTTCCCTATTATCATTATCACCATTATTATAAAAGGTAATTTTAAGTGTATCTTGATCATTAAAATTATGATCAATAAAATAAGTATTATTATTATTATTATTATTATTATTATTATTATCTTTATTATTATTATTATTATTATTGATATTATTGGTATTATTATTGATATTATTGGTATTATTATTGATATTATTATTATTCTTATTATTGGTATGATTATTATTATTATTATTATTATTATTATTATTATTATTATTATTAATATTATTATTATAATTTAAAGTGGAACGACAGCCAAAAAATAATGGCGATGATCGTTGTTGTACAGACAACGATATCACGGAGGCAGAGGCATTTGGTGAATGAATTACAGTTTCTTCTCAGCTTAATTTAACGCGTTTGCGAGGTGGTCCAATTGGTGGAATTTGTTGTGTTGCTAAGGCACGAAATGCCTCCGCTATCAGATGTGGATGACTTACAATCATATTTTTCCATCCTTCTGTTTCCATTACATCTGTAGGATGTCTAAAATGTAAAATGTGATTTTTTTTTTACGAAAACAAAAATAAAAAGCATATATTATAATAAATAAAATAGAATAAAATTGAATAATGATAAAAAATATATACTAACGTATTTATAAAATCTATTGTTTGTGCTTTAAGTTGATCGGCACTATGTAAATGAGCTAATATTAATGTTTCGGCGGCTGTTTCTCCTGATAAATTTACACACAACGCTTCCTCACACATAACTTTTAACTTTTCTAAAGCATACTATTGCATACATAATTAAAAAAATAAAAAAATATTCAATTTTTTAATGTCAATGTTTTAACAGTTAAAAGACAATTATAATTTAATAGAAAAAAAAATGATTAATTACTTTGTCAGCGGCCGCTAATAAATCATCAGCCATTTTTTCTAAATTTGGTGCTTTCCCTGTATAGATAAATCTTAATATTTCCTTTAAAACATCATGATCTACATCTTTTATTACAACCCGATTTTGTTTTCTTTCTTCCATTTCATGTTCAAACATAGCAGCAAAAACAGGACTTCGAGCTAAAAATAATATAATAATAATTGTTGTTTTTTTATTTAGTATGCTGTAAAAACTTTTTGGTTTTTTTTGTTTAAAAATATTATACCTGCTAATATTGCTTTATGTGCTTGAAATTCTTTTCCTTGTACGGCTAATGTTACATCACTAAATCGTTCATTATCGAATAAATTACCTAAATCCTCTGATAATTTACATTCAGGAACTTTAAATTGTATTATATTACTTTGACCGGATATATTAACACTATCAGCAACAACACTAACTTCACAAAATATTGTTAATTTATCATCTGGTAATAATCCATTGGCTTCATCTAATAGAAAATCTCTTCTTATAAATTTTTTAAAACCCCAATCTTTTCCTTGTACAAATCTGTATGCTCTGTATATTATTTATTTATTAGTGGATGAGAGAAAAAAAATTCAAATTTTATAAATTAGACAATTTAAGTTAACAAACATTTTACATCAATAATATTAAAATTACCTTTGTGATTCCATTGCTTTGGTTTCTTCTTTTTTTGCATTTAATATTGAAAATTTAAATTTAGCCCTAACTTCAGCTTTATTACACGATACTAATAATAAATATAATGATAAATAATCTTTACTTTCTTCATCTAAACCTTTTGGATTCACACGCAAACACCTAAAATAACATATTAATACAAATTAATATTAACAAAACACAAAAAAAAACTATCTATTACTATTCAATAATATTCGAGTCAAATTAATTTACCATTTTAATTTATCATTTGCACCGGCTGAAAATGTTGATGATTTTAATACTTCACCCATTTCTTCTCGACAAAAACTAAAATTATTTATGGACCACATATAACTAAATTTAACCACCTTAACCTGTGTGTGTGTGTGTAAAATTAAAAAAAAAAATAGAAAAAATAATTTGATTTTAATTAAAAATTTTTTTTTATTTTTTTTGTTAAATAATAAATATTTTTCGATAACATTTAAGATAATAATAATTTTATTGATTATTTTTTTTGCAAATCATCATTTTTTTTTTTTTTGTTACATTTCACATACCCATATAAGAATTCAAAAAAAGCTTTTAAATTCCATTAGTTATGAATATGAAAGTTACAATTGAAGGAGTGATGAATTCCAAGGAAAAATCATTGAAATGAGGAATACAAAAACACCGGATGAATGCAAAAACTTAGTAAATACCACGTCTAAGAGAATGGATGGTGTCATATAGACCAAAGGAGGCGTTACAAAGGAGATTAGTGGCTGTAATCTAAGTGTCCGATATTATAATAATCAAATTTTTTGTTTTTTGTTAAATTGAATCATTTTGAAATAAATTCCATAACTAATTGAATTTAAAAGATTTTTTTTACTTCTGTCTGCGCAACAATTTAACTAAAACCATCATTTTATGAAATAAAATTGGAGGGATTAAAAAATTATTGTTTAAAGTCCTTTCGCGGCATCTCAAAGTCGTAGCATACAAATAAAATAGCAGGTGTTGCGATATTATATAGTGGTTAGAGTAGTAAATGAAAGTTTATTTTTGTTTCTATTGCGAAATTTCATATTATAAAAATTCCCTTTCTGATTTAAATATACTTACGAAATACGTAAAACTTTTCCTATATATATATATTTATTTTTTTTTACAATAAGATTTTATCAATTTTATTATAATAGAAATTTAGCAAAATACAAAAGAAAATAAATAATTGAAAAAAAAAAAAAAATCAACGCAATGCAATGTTTTATATATAATATAAATAATTTGTTGAAAGGAAAGAAAGAAAGTCACCTTTATCGTTAATTTTACTTGAATTACTTAAAATAATAATAAAAAAAAAAGTAATAAGATTACAATAAATGTAATAATAATCATATTATATATAAGTATATATAATATATTATAATATATTGTACTTTATATAAATTATTTACAATCTACATCATATACGTATAATAATAAAGATATAAACCAACTCTATTGGGGCAATGATAATAAATTTCATTTAATTTTGTTTTTTTTTTTTTAAATATATTATTTTTAATAAATATACAACTCTGTTGTGTTATAACGTATTAATTTTGAAATCGAAATAGTATAAAAAAAAATAAATAAATATTAACTTTCACTTTTTTTTCTCTTAATATTATTATTACTATAACATAATTTCTTATATTTTATTTTTGCAATGAATTTTTACAATTGTTTTATATAAAGTACAATTCAAAAAATAAACGCAACATAAATAAAAAATAATAAAAATTTTGTTATGTTTATATATATGTATAGTATAACGATAGTGATCTCAAAACATTTCTATATATATATATATATGTATATACAATCTAACTATAACTATATATATATATATATTTATGTATTCCCTTGTTTGTTGTATATAATTGCCTATTAACGCAATTCCTTTCATATATATATAAATCATTTAATTTGTATATATTTTTTTTTATTTTAAACTTTTATTCTTATCATTCTATTAAGATCAAAACAATCTTTCTATTACTCGCATTTCATTATTAATATGAAATTAAAAATAAAGTAAAAATATGTGACATTTATTAGAAAGATATACGACGACGACGACGACGATATATACATGATATGATAATATATATATTTTTTGAATGTCGTCAACGTTGTCTTCATCATCATATTATTCACAGTACAGTATTATTCATCGTGGTCGTTTGTCATGATGGATTATATTAAAAAAATTATAAGATAAATTAATAAATTGTATTTCTCTTTTTTTGTTTTTTTTTTGTATATAGTTATACAAATTAGTACATATGTTGAAATAATAATAATAAAATATTAAATTAAAAACGATTTCGAAAAAATAAATACTTTAATTCAACATATATACATATATATATATATATATATGAAAATGTTAAAAAATGAACCTATAAAATGAAAGGGCATTTGGCATAAATCATCCATGTAATTTATATATATTCGTACGTGTACAATAAATTTTATATGTTATTTGTCGGTGAATTGAGATTTTTCTCATATATCATTCATTACCACTAGAGTTTCAACCATCGAGCCCGAATTTTTAGAAAAATTTTGCGTAAATTTTTCTATTGTAAAATCACCGCACCAAAAATGATGGACAGCAAGCCGGCGGGGGGATCTAGGAGTGTGGGAAAACCGCGGGGTAGGTGGAAGGATGAGATGGAAGTGGACCTTCGGGGGTGCTCGGCATTTCCGGCTGGCGGACGTTGGCGGTAAATAGGTCCGGTTGGAGGAAGCTGTTAATGGACGCCAAAACCAATTGTATAGGTTGTAGGCACGCCGAAGTAAGTAAGAAGTAAAATCACCGAAATTTGAGTTTGAATAACGGCGTGGAATATTTATAGAAATCATTTTTCCATCGAAGGATTATTCCTCAAACAAAAAAAAAATGATGTATGAAAAAAGTTGTCATAAAAATATTATATATTTATTTGAAATTTCTTTATCAATTCTATCTCTTCATTCGTATAATTTTCAATATGGAATGGATTTGTATGATTTTCTAAAGGAATTTCTGTATAATTTGGAATTGGAAAATCTATGCAATTCTTAAAAAGATTGTGTCTGGGTAGTATTTTGTGAAAATTCTTTATTAGTTTATGAGTTATTTATGAGTTATGGCCAGACAAAGATTTCCCAAAGTTTTGCTATACTAACCCCTTATGAAAAAATGGATTTTTCACCGAAACCTTTAAGTTTGAGCTATTTTCTATGGAAATTTTGCAGTGTTTTCTAAATAAAATTCTGTATAATCTGTACTAAAGAAATTGATAAAATTATTTATAGGAAATTCTGTATGATTTTCTAAATAAAAATTCTTGATAATTTTTGGCAAGAAATTCTGTTTAGAAAATACTTAAAAATATCAGTTATAATCCATTTAAACTTGAGTATGATTTTTTTTTGTATGACTGTGTCTAGTGTCGTGGTTACTGCTCTGAAATTCCTGCTCTGAAAATTTACACTTAATTATTTTTTTATATATTAAATTTAATTTAATTTAAATAATAATCGATTCAGTTCATTTACTATAAATTCAAGTAAACTAAATTCATATATCTATAATATAAATACAGAAAAAAAAAACAAACAAAAATTACTTATATATACGTAAAATAAATAATTTAAGTTTTTTTTTTTTATTTTAAGAGAAATGTGTGCTTTTTATTTTCAATTATTCATAATTGTTTTTATTATTATTTGAGACTATGAGGTGAGAGAAAGGTAAAAATATATTTATGCAGACAGCAGCAATATTATTATATATATATATATATATACAAATAGGTAAAGACAATATAATATTTATCCATATAATTTGTTACACCAAATCAAAAAAAAAAAAAATTAAATAAAAACTTCATACACGAATTTAAACAGCATGAGATATATATTTATGTTTTTGTACGTATTACGTGTAGGAATTAAAAATGCGGATTTAGATAACAGATGGCACAACTTTGGGGTTGAGTGTATCGCAACACACCGCGGCCATTTTCTTTATTTTTTTTGTCTGTCATTAGGCTATAAATTTATATAGTATATGTCATTTCATTGAAAAAGTGTAAACAACAAAGCTTTTTTTTTGCTTCGAATATGTCGAAACACATGCCTAAGAAAAAGTTGTTTTGGGGGGAAGAAGTTTAATAACTTTCTTTCTTATTTGAAGAAAACCGCTGCTGAAAGTTATCGTTTGTTGGTTGAAGAAGCTTATGGTGGTGGACATGCTCCAGCTCAAGCAACTGTAGTGAACGATGGTTTGTACGCTTCCGAAATGGTGATTTTGACTTGCGGAAGACAAAGAACGGCCAGGTCAGCCAAAAAGACGATTTGAAGACGAAGAATTGCAAGCGTTATTGGATGAAATGATCGTGTAGCGAACGCAACATGAACTTGCAATGGCTGTCGGAATGTCGACCACAAACAACCATTGGCAAACGTTTACATTTTGTTAAACAAATAAATGTCATTTTCAAGCTAAAAAATTAATAATTCCTACGCCTAATAACTCACATACTTACTTACTTATACATTTCTTAACATAATCATAATTTAACATCATTTATATATTATTATTATTATTACTTATTTATATATTTGTTGCTTTACTTACTCAATATACATATACGTTAACGTTACGTATATAAATATAATTTCAAATAGGTAAATATAAATAAATAAAAAAAAAGAAAAAAAGTTCAGGAAATTGATTTTTAGACGCATATCTATCTATATGTAAAAGTTTTTGTTTTTTTTATTTTCACATGTGTCAAAGTAAAAAAAAATTTTCACTTTAAGTATATAAATAAATAAATAAATTATTAATTTAACTCAATTCACCATTGCATTATAATATTTATATTTTATTTTATTTTTTGTCTTCAAGTTATAGTTATATTGTACTCATCTATATATATACCTACCTCCTCTAATATATACAGATTAGAAAAATTTCTAAATACAAATTTATGTAATATACAATTTCTGTTTATTTTATTTGTATAAATATTATAATAATAAAATGAATAAATTAAATAAAAATAAAAAATATGTACAAATATAAATGCAATATTGTATATTAAAACATAAAACAATTTAGAGTAGAGCAAAAATTTAAGAAAATGGTAAATAAATAATAAAATTTAATTGAGTGGAGGAGGTATTTTATCCATTTATTTATTATTATGATTATATTGTATTCAAATATACATCATCATAAGTTTTCTTTTATTTTTCGATTTCATATTTTTTTTTGTTAATTATTTCCATATATTGGATTTCGCCGTGTACATTAACAACATTTTATCATTATATTGGTGCGCGGTTCAATTTAAACAAATATTGAAATTTGTTTTTATTCAGGTCATGTCATAATAAATGTATTTGTCCATTTGTTTTGTACAATCATTTTCTAAATAGATCAATAATAATTAAGTATATAGTATCTAGTATCGATCTCTATTGTCAATTTGTGTGTGTGTTTGTGTTCATTGACGATTAGCGTTCGACAACGTATAGTTTTCATAATTGCTTAAATATATTAAATCCTTTTCTATAAATTTATATGCGGTGATATTAATTTAATGTGGATGGATGGCTGTTGGGTATCAAAACGCATCATAAAGGAATTATCTATATACGACATCACACTTAACGCATTACAAAATATCAATATACAAATTAATCTAATGTTTATATAAGTGGAAAAAAAAATCATTGACAATAACAAAAATTAATTAAAAATAAATCATTATTTCTTTCAATTTTCAAAAGTATATATCGCATAATCAGTAATTTATCAATATTATATCAAAATTATCTATATTATAGTGTAAAGGTACACTTTCCAAATATAGATATATATATATAGAAATGTTATTTATATATTAATATTTGATTTTGTTTATTTGAAATGAAAGTAAATCTATTGAATTATATGATAAAAATTTTGTTTAAAAAAAGTTTTTGTTTAACTTTTATACGCGTACAGGAAACAGGAAAATAGTATAAAATAATATTAAGTAAAATAAGATTGGTTTAAAAAATTTTAAAAAAATTACAAAGTCGTACAAAATAATAGATTAAACGTGAATTATTTATTATAACATAATTATAATTAAAATACATTTTGTAACTTTTATTTATATATATATATTAAACTAGTACTATTATATTACTACTACAATATTTACCTATGTATAACAATTTGTAAATTTTATATTTATAGGTATATATAGGGTGATTTTTTAAGAGCTATAGGAAAGTTTTTCAAAATAAAAACACATAACATTCAGAAAAATGCATGAAATCTTTGTTTGAATCGATAGTACGCGGTCCATATAATTTAATGTTTGAACATTATTTCATGCACATGTTGACCTTGACTGCGCCGCAGCAAATGGTCCATCCGCTTAGTCCAATTTTGGCATACTCTTTACAACATTTCGGCCGGTATGTCACGAATAAATTCTTCAATGTTGTCTTTCAATGCATCAATTGAAGCGGGCTTGTCTGTATAGACATGAGCTTTAACATAGCCCCACAAAAAAAAATAGTCTAAAGGCGTTAAATCACACGATCGAAGGGGCTAATTGACCGGTTCCGAACGTGAAATAAAATGTTCACCGAACTCGCCTCTCAATCCATTGTCCATTGTTGCGCGTGCTGTGCGTGGCATGTGACACCGTCTTGTTGAAACCACATGTCATATGCAAGTCAAGCTCTTGCATTTTGTGCAAAAAAAAAAGTTGGATATCATCTCACGGTTAGCGCTCACCACCACACAGTTACGTTACGATTCGCATCATCTTTGAAGAAGTACGGTCCAATAATGATGCCACCAGCCCATAAACCGTATGCCAAACTATGACTTTTTCTGGATGCATTGGTAGCTGTTGCAAAATGCTTCTGGCTGATATTCACTCCAAATTCGAAGACAATTTTGCTTATTTACGTACCCATTGAGCCAAAAATGAGCTTCGTCGTCGCTGAACACAATTTCGTCGCGATGAACAATTCTAAACAGAGCACGCATTTTGATAATAAAATTCAATAATTTGCAAGCGTTGTCCGTGTTGTTTGTAAGACGATTCGAGACGGTTAAATTATAGACCGCAAACTGAAGATGTTTGACAGTGAAACAAAACACGAAACGTGCGTCAGCTGTTTAAATCAGTGTTGCTAAAAAGATAATAGCTAAAAAATCACCCTATATATGTATCTTTCTTTAAAACTTTTTCTTTACACATATATTACGAAGAGCATATATATATAGTGATTAATCGTTACATATAAAAGCTATATTCTATAGATACATATACAAATTGATGTTTTTTACAACTTTTTTTTTATTATTTTTAGTACTTCATCATTATATGTATTTATAACGAGAGATCTATAAGAGTATCTACATTCTACCATTCTACATATGTATGTATATATAAAGAAAGAAACTTATTGTTATAGTTTTTTTTTTTTTTTAAGATAAAATAAAATTAAATTTGTATTTCAACCATTGGATTTTTTATTTTATTATACACGAAAGGTTTATATTTCAATAAAAAAAAAAAACAGTAGTTTAAAAATAGATATAAAATGAAAAAAAAAAAGAATATTTCAAATGAAAATAAGACAATTTCAAATATCTCTATATGTGGAGGAAGAAGATGAATAATTGTATAATTTTTCCTTTCTTAAATATAAATGTGAAACAAATTTATTTCATATATACTTTTTTTTTGATTTATTTTAATGAGAAGCGTGACTTTGTCAATTTTCATATATTATAATCATTATTAAAATACCTTGTATTATATATACATATGTATATTGAAAGTTTTCCTATATATATATAGAGAGATATATAAATTAGAAAATATTTTATAATTTCATGTATTTTAATATTTATTTATTGATTGTTTTTTGTACCAGAAATGAAATGAAATCTAATATATATATATTTATATATAAATAAAATATCATATATTATAATGAATTTAAAATGAATTTAACACAAATAAAATACTGAAATAAATGTAATACTCATATTTGAATATATATAAATTATTATCTCTCTTGATATATTGCTATACACGCAGTAATATAAAAATATATAATTAAATTATTCTATAAATATATATAATAAATCAATTCTATATATTATACTTAAATAATTTACAATTTTTCAATATATATATTGATAGTTATCGCAAATACTATTTAAAATATGTATTATATATATGTATATATAGGAGATTGTAAACTTTCAATATATTTAATTTTTAAAAAATTTAACATTTTATTCAGTTTACAATTAATTATAATTTAAAAAGTTACGTGTAATTTGATTTAAGAAAGTATAAAATACAAAATATAGAAAATTTAATTGTTTTTTATCTAAGAAAAAGTGTTTTAAATTATTGATAGGGTTAAGAAATAAAACAAATAGAGAGATGTCTTGCAATTCATTCATTAATTGTATCTTAATTAAGTGCTAACTTGAATTTATATTATATATATTTAATGATTAAATTCAATCCACAAGTGAATTTTTAAGTTTTAAATATATTCTATCTATCGAGATGAAATCTATTTTAATACATCTCTGTGTTTTTATGTATCTGATAAATTTTCCTTCATCTAAATTTTGTATTTTCTTCAAATGTTTTATATTTTAAAATAAACAGTGGTGGTTATTTTTAGTAATGATTGTACAAAAATGTTATTATACAAAAGTATTTATAAATAAATGTATTATTATTATATACAAACAGTGTTTAAAAAAAAGTATAAAGAAATATAAAAATATATGTAAATGAAATGGTACTTTATATATTCGATAAATTGCTAACATATAAGTAGCATATATATACAATGAAATTAAAAATTGTATTGAATTATCTTATGGATATATATTAGGTTATCGAAAAAGTATTGATAATTTTTATAAATAGATGTCATTATAATTGAATATTTCAAGTAGTACTAATCTGATCAGGTAACACTAACATATGTTCGAAAGATGCAACGCAGGCACATGAACAAATTTTTGCAGTTTACGGTGAAGGAACTTTATCAAAATTCACAGCCTATAGATGATGGTTTGCTCGATTTCGTTCCGGTAATTTTGATGTCAAAGATGCACCTCGTTCTGGTCGACCAATCACTGAAAAAGTCGATGAAATTATATCAAATATTGAAGAAAATCGACACGTAAGCAGTCATGATATCGCTAAAGAACTAAACATCCATCACCAAACAGTTTTAAACCATATTTGACAAAGGCTGGATACGGCTGGAAAAAGCTCGATGTTTGGGTACCACATGCGAATTAACACAAAACAATTTAATGAACCGAATTTCCATTTGTGAAACGCTGTTTAAAAGGAACGAAATCGAGTCATTTTTAAAGCGAATGATAACAGGTGATGAAAAATGGATCACATACGATAATAATGTACGAAAAAGATCGTGGTCCAAGAAGGGTGAAGCTCCTAAAACAGTAGCAAAACCTGGATTAACACCAAGAAAGGTAATGCTGTCCGTTTGGAGGGATTGGAAAGGAATCGTTCATTATATGAATTACTAGCACCCGGTCAAACCATTGATTCCGATCTCTATATTGTCAACAATTAACAAGATTGAAGCACGAGATTAAAAAAAAACGTCAAGAATTAATCAATCGAAAGGGTGTTGTGTTCCATCATGACAACGCCAGACCACACACATCTTTGATGACTCGGTAGAAATTGAGAGAGTTTGGCTGGGAAGTTTTAATGCATCCACCATATAGCCCGGACCTTGCACCTTCAGATTATCATTTGTTCCGGTCTCTGCATAACTCACTTAATGGTTTAAAATTAAATTCCGCAGAGGACTGCAAAATGCACTTGGATCAGTTTTTTGCCCAGAAAACACAGAAGTTCTACAGCGATGGGATATAATGTCTTTACCAGAAAAATGGCAAAGGGTCATCGATCAAAACGACGCATATTTGGTTTAATAAAGTTGATTTGAAATATATAAAAAATATAGGAAGTTTTGGAAAGTTTATCATATACATTAGAAATGAGTATATTTTTAAATTAAAGATATTTTATCATTTTGAATTGTTAAAATAATATTTGGATTATTCTATAGTTCCAATGCGATGAGCTCTGATTAAAATAAAAAGCAGAAATACTGACCGATAGCGACTTTAATTATTTTTATCGTATTTTTAATTAATAATTCTATGTGAATGTAGTATTTGACATAATGTTCGAATTCTAATACAAAGACATGTTTTGTTTGTTTTGTTTTGTGTTCGCCGGTTAATTGAAAAATTTAAATTTTTTCCAGCATTAAACGGATACATTTTGCATACATAGCTACATAATCTTATTGATTAATTTTAATATAATATTTATTATCTATGATTTGTTTATAGAAAATCAAAAAATATTATAATAATTGTATATATTCATTCTTTATAAAGTTTTTTTTTAAATTATAAAGATATTATTTCAATATGAATATCCGGTCGCTTATAATTCTTTTCCATATTTTACATATAAAAACGATATATAGGTTCTATATATTATATTCTTTCCGTAATGGTTATTAACCTTTATCATTAAAAAAAAAACGAACCATACCATGCGAAACAAAACTGGTTAAAAAAAATAAAAGGTAACTAACTATATGTTCTTCTTGACCATGTATAGAACCAAATTATACAAATTATACATACATATATGACATGACTCTTAGTCGCGTAGCGTATAGGTAGGTATATTTTATCACCTTTTCAATATTGTTTATATTTTTATTATTATTATTTCCATTTCTAAATTGATAATCATAATTAGATTTATAATTTCAACAGGAATTATTTATATATCCATTATGTTCTTCTTTTTTTTTCTATATACACAATAATATTCTTTTATTGTGTTCGTATTTATTATAGTTGAATTTTACAAGTAAAAAAACATATCGCATATTTACCATTGAGCGGTCGTGTATTATAATTGATGTATAAATACATAACATTTGGTATATATATATATCTATATAGAATGATAGAATGTATTCTTTTGCTGTTATATATAATAATGTTACGCGTTTACCTTGAATAAATTTTGTACTGAGTTGAACTTTTTAATTTTACACATTTTTGCCTCACATTAATATATATTATATATTACATTGTATTGTATATTACAATATGTAAACTAAAAATACTTTTATTATATAAATACTTTTATACCTATTTATTTTGTTTGAATATTTTACAGACTCATCTCTTCTTTAATATATTTAATTTTTTCTGTGTTTTTTTATTTTCATTATCATTATTGATATCACCACCATATAAAAATGAACACACACACACACAATAATAATATTAAACATGACTCTTTTTATTTTTTTTTATGTTTTGTTATTATCTATTTTCTTGTTTTATTTTATTTATCCATTATTTATACGCGGTATCACAATAAATATTAATATAATATAAATATTCGTATATAATAATAATAATAAAAATATGTTTATTGTCATTATATGTATATGGATATGGATGGATATAGAAATAGAAAACAAAAATAAAACAAAACTATAGAATTATATTAAAATACAAGCGACGAGGTTGTGAATTTCTAATTTTTTTCCTATATATATACTATACTATATATTTATTTTATTTTTCTTTATGTTTTCATAAACAATTTTCTTCGTTTTCTTCATATTTTTCCATATATACATATGTGGTCGTCGTCGTCGTCGTAGAGCCAATAATATATAAATGTAGCCAAGAAGTACAAAAATACAAAATTTATTCATATTGTATGATGTAGATAAAAAAAAAAAGAAAAGTTAACAAATCAAAGAACTATAAAGAATAATAATAATAATACATTAAAGAATTATATATATAGAAATATCGATACATAAAAACTAAAAATTAAATATTCTATCGTTACAAGTTTTCTATATCATTCTGTTCATGTATTACGTATAATTAATATTTATAAACAATTTTTTAACAATCCAATTTGAAAACAAAAAAAACAAATTTTTATACATAAAAGTATGGAAGTTAAAATGAATTTATAAAAACACATGATAAAATTTACAGAATCTAAACAGATAATTGTTATTTTTATATAACTTTTTGATTAAGAATCAATTCAAAATCAAAAACAAAATTCTAAAATTGCAAAAAATAATAAAAAAAACCGGCAATAATCTATCTGTTTTTTATTTTTATAGAATAATTCAGGATTTATAGTTAATATCACATAATTCTAATTGCGAATACGTTCAGAATACAATATACAATACATTTTTGCGTTTTGTGGTGTCTCCGCATACATATATGGAGTTAAAAATTATTAAAAAAAATAACCCACACATCAATTTTCATTGCCATTCATTAAAAATTCTAAAATTTGATTTTTTTACCATATAAATAAATAATAAAAACTGTATTGCTTATATACTTTTAAAATAGTATAATTTATTTAATTAAATTATTTTCTCAAAATATTTTTCTCTTTGCTTCATCAGTTTTTTTCAAATCTTCTTTCTTTAAAAACACCCAACGCAAAAAAAACACAAACAAACATTTTGAAAAAATATTTATAATCATCGATATTGTAAAAATATCCGCATGTAATATGGTTCTATATAGTATATACACACCACACAGAACAAAAAAAAACAGTCTATTATAATAAATATTTATAATAAAAATAATGACTATGCGATAGTATCAAGGACGGCCATTCAATTCTGATGTATCTATAGATATATATTCAATATATTAGGTGTAGGAATTAATAATACGGATTTAGATAACATATGGAGTAACTAGCGTTGTGTGCATCGCAACACACCGCTCCCATATTCTTTTTTTTTTTGGCTGTCATTACTCTATAAATTTCAGTATATGTCATTTCATTGGACGTGTAAACAACAAAGTTTTTTTTTTGCTTCGAATATGTCGAAACACATGCCTAAGAAAAAGTTGTTTTGGGGGGAACCAGTTTAATAACTTTCTTTAATTTGAAGAAAACCGCTGCTGAAAGTTATCGTTTGTTGGTTGAAGCTTATGGTGGTGGACATGCTCCAGCTCAAGCAATTTGTGAACGATGGTTTGTACGCTTCCGAAATGGTGATTTTGACTTGGAAGACAAAGAACGGCCAGGTCAGCCAAAAAGACGATTTGAAGACGAAGAATTGCAAGCGTTATTGGATGAAATGATCGTGTAGAACGCAACCAGAGCTTACATTAGAGTTGAATATCGACCAAACAACCATTGGCAAACGTTTACATTTTGTTATACAAATAAATGCCATTTTCAAGCCAAAAAATCTGCATTATTAATTCCAACACCTAATATATACATTATATAGAATCCATAAAGAAATAAGAAGTGTGTGCGTATAATTGTATTACGTATCCGTTTTTATTTTTTATTAATCTTCTCATTCTATATATAAATTATTTTTTTTTTTTTTTGTTATTGATATTATTTTGCAAAAAAAATTTAAATATCCCATCATCGTATATACGTGAAAATTAGCAGAATTAAAAAAAAATAATAGCAAACACTATGCAGCAACAGCACCAATTATTATTATAATCTTCTGTAAAAAAATAATCAAAACAGTAAAATCTCTAAACATTTTCTATTAGAATTGAATTTGAAAATATGGGAATTTGAATCGCAAATGAAGAAAAATTTTCACAAATTAAAACAATTAAATGCCGAAAATGATCATCTATAAAGAAGAAAGAATCGTATATTGAATAGCCTGTATATAATAAATGTTTTGTTTATACAAAAAGGTATATGAATAGAATAGAATTGTTTTGGTTTGCAACAACAAACAGTTCTATAACGCAAGTGAACAAAAAAAAAATAAATAATGGATTAAAAAAAAGTGAATATTAATAAATAATAGTGAATAGTAAAAGAATTGAAGAATAAATGTATATATATATATGTTTATGGAAACCAAAGTTCCATAGCGTTCAATGACATTTTTAAATGGAATTATTTACAATATATAAATTGTAATTTATATATATAGTCATATAAATATACTATTTGGATTTAATAATAAATAGAATGAGAATCCTTTACGATATAAAAATGTAGCAATATAGAAAAATAGAGATAAGATATAGTGCAACCATTCTATAATTTTCATTTGAATATAAAATAGAATTATTTATTATAATTTATTAATGCAAAAAAATTCCTTATAAACTCATATACTACAATAAAAAATCAATTACATTTAATACAATGTTATCGATAATCACCTCGGCTAATCCAAATATTTATCTATATATACAATTTATATATTTTATATTATAAATATTTTATATGGAGAAGTTATACTGTGAATCATGTGGATAAGTCGTATATAAGCGAACGGATTTGATATATGCATTAAAAGATAACTCTAATTATATATATATATATATATAATATACATTTTATATGACTGTGATCATAAAATACAATTGTAATTGAATTCAATTATAAAAGAAGAAGACCACACTGAATTTAATGAATATTTATACTTTTGCGTAGATATTAAATTCAAGGCATATTTTATATATAGTAAATTAGTAAGGCTATTGAACTCATATACACTTTATTTTATACATATAGATATATAATTATATTATATGCCATTTCTTGTATCGGATCTCGGATTCAGTTTAAAAATTAAAAATTAAGATTTTAGTTAGTGTGTAAAAAAAAACTTTTTATATGGAAATATATTATATAATAATTAAAGATAATTTAATTATTGAAGAATATCTCACATGGAAAACATTCACATTTTATATGTTTAATGAATGTATATGAATAAATGAATGAGGTATTTTATAATATACCATCAATATATAAATATATATATATATATATAATGACGAAGTGTAAACGCATGTAAGTAAGGGTGATTTTTTAGCTATTATCTTTTTGGCAACTTTTTGGTTTAAACAGCTGACGCACGTTTCGTGTTTTGTTTCACTGTCAAACATCTTCAGTTTGAGGTCTATAATTTAACCATGAATCGTCTTACAAACAACGAACAACGCTTGCAAATTATTGAATTTTATTATCAAAATGCGTGTTCTGTTAAGAAAGTTCATCGCCATGAAGCTCATTTTTGGCTCAATGGGTACGTAAATAAGCAGAATTGTCGATTTTTAGAGTGAATATCAGCCAGAAGCATTGCAACAGCTACCAATGCATCCAGAAAAAGTCACAGTTTGGCATACGGTTTGTTTGGGCTGCGGTGGCATCATTATTGGACCGTACTTCTTCAAAGATGATGCGAATCGTAACGTAACTGTGTGGTGGTGAGTGCTACCGTGAGATGATATCCAACTTTTTTTTTTTTGCACAAAATGCAAGAGCTTGACTTGCATGACATGTGGTTTCAACAAGGCGGTGCGACATGCCACGCACAGCACGCGCAATAATGGACAATGGATTGAGAGGCGAGTTCGATGAACATTTTATTTCACGTTCGGGACCGCTGGTCAATCGATGGTCGCCTAGATCGTGCGATTTAACGCCTTTAGACTATTTTTTGTGGGGCTATGTTAAAGCTCATATCTATACAGACAAACCCGCTTCAATTGACGCATTGGAAGACAACACATTGAAGCATTTATTCGGCCGCGATACCGGCCGAAATGTTGGAAAGATTATGCCAAAATTGGACTAAGCGGATTTGGAAACCATTTGAGACGCAGTCAAGGCCAACGTTTGCATGAAATAATCTTCAAACATTAAATTATATGGACTATTATATGGACGCGTACTATCGATTCAAATAAAGACGATTCATGCATTTTTCTGAATTTTATGTGTTTCTTTTTTGAAAAACTTTCCTATAGCTCTTAAAAAATCACCCTTTATAATAAGAAGGTAAAAATAAAAAAAAACTTCTCTGTCAATAACCTATACACGAAAATTATAATAATAACAATAAACATTTTCTTTTGAATGCGAATTTTTTTAAACTTATTTTCTTATATATAAATAAATGTTACCATCCTTCAAGTAAATTATTGCTATAAATAAAGAATTCTCGAACGTAAGGAATAAGTTAGATATAAAATTACACAAATTAATTGAAAATTTTCACTTTTATAACATGCATACAAATGAATGTATATGTTATTTTAATAATCTTGAATAACATAAATAAAATAATAATAACAAAAATCAATGAATAACATTTACTTTCAATAATATGAAATACTATATAGAATATTAATTTTGCATTGTCTTTGAAAAATGTTAATAATTATTTAATTTTTTAAAGTTATACTATATGCAATTATTATATAATTATTTTTGGTACTGCACCATAATAATTTTTTTTTGTTTTGACCTTTTTTTTTTTTTTATTATTATTTCTTTGTGAATGTTTGCATTCTCCTCCGCATATAAATATATATATATATATATATATTCAATGCTCAATACATATATATTCATAATCGAATCCATCCTATATATAAATATATAAACTATATATACGTAATTATGTATAGGTTCATTTTATAAATAATCTTGAAAAAAAGAAAAAAAAAAGAAAAAAAAAAGATATGAGAAATAACCTCATATATATATTATATGTATTTTAAATATATATAGTATAATTTAAAAGAAAAAAAGAAAAAAAAAACAGATGTAAAACAAATTGACTCTGTTCTTGTATTGACTGATATATATATATATATATATATATATATATATAGTGAGATTTATTTTTTTTATAAAAAAAAAAATTCTAAGGGTCATTTCAATTTTTATTTTAACATATGTATATTTTTTCATATAGTATAAAATTTATTAATTTTTTTTGTTTTTTATAAAAAAAAAACCTTAAACATAAAACAATTATTATCTGTTTGAATATATGTGTTTGTTATTTGTTTGTATAGTGTTGTAGTCTTGAAATGAAAACTAACCTTTTTCAATATTTACAACATAAAAAAGTACATAATACATATATGAGATATAATAATAATAATAATAATAATACATCGCACAGTACACCCGGTAAATAAATAAAATAAAACATTGTAATATTTTAAAAGGTAAAAACCAAAAACCTTTAAATTAAACTTGAAAGTTACAATTGTATATATAATATATAATTTAAACAAATAAAAATATACTATATATTTAAGTAATATATTATTTAAAAAAAATTAAATATTTATTAACATATTTTTTTAATATTTTATTCATTATTTATTCAAAATAATCTATAGTAAATAGAAATAAAAACAGAATAGAAGTGAAGTCGTTTGAGAAAAGATTTTATTATAATTATATACATGATCTTAATAAGGCATAAGATCTGTTTTGGACACGTTAGTGCTGCTTATGAAAATGATATTAAAATTCAAAATATAATTGCACTTTTAAAAATAAGGATTTTATGAGCCAAATCAGAACCTAAGCCACCACATTGATTCTACTCCATATTTTTTTTTATATCTATATAGGAGTTTTAGATTATATACTATTGGAAAAAATTTGTTATTGTCGCGGCATAATCGTTTTTGTGTTGTTTATTTATTTCAAAATTTCATAAATAATCGTATTGTGATTGTGTTTTTTTTTCTCTTCTATCAAAAAATTAATTATATTTATTTATTTTTTTTCACATGATTACAATAAATCTTTTGCAAAAAAAAAAAAATAGAACAAAAAAAAGTTATCGCATATAATATTGTATACGCATATAGCAGTTCAAGAACAAATCAGTTCTTAATTATGGTTATGCGAATTTTGAAATATATTTTCTAAGTAAACGGAATTATAATTTGGAAAACTGTTTTTATTCAACATCATCTAAAATTTTATGAAACTCTTGAAAATATTCAATAATTTCAGTTCAGCTAAGAACATTTTTTGGGTGAATTCATTTTTAAGCAAGAAAGATGGTCAACCTAATATTACTTACTATAAAATAAAATTGAATTTTATATTATAAAAACATGTTTTGTGTTTTCGGTTATTTTTCGAATCTGAATCTGAAAACACATAGTTGTATATTCCGCTTGCGGTTGGTCGTACGGCTAATTACCGACACCGTAAAAGACACAAATTAAGAAACTAATAACAGGAGGCTGTTGTTGGACGCTAAAACCGCAGATTTGTTGGTTGTATAGCGAAAAATTAATTAATTAAAAATTATAAAAACAAATCTTTGAGGAAGAAAACCAACATTTTATTTAACTATTTTAAGTCAACAAAGTATGTATATATTTTATATGCACAATTAATCAATTAATAAATCACGTATCACTTCTAAATGCGACGATGTCATATACATTTGTATATATTATTTATTTTAATTTTATATAAATATATGATATTAGTGGTAACAAAAGTGAAACTATAAATAACTCATTAATTTATGTATACATATGATATAAATATGCATGTAATATATTCATATAGATAGATACTATATACTATATTAATATATATTATACCTTGACCATCATACAAACACAACCACAATATATATATATATAAAAAAAAACATATACTATATATCAAAAAGATGAATGATGAATGTAAAATATACAAACAAACAAACAAACAAAAAATACCGGTATATCTATAATTACAATATATTGGTTTTTTTGTTTTTATGTAATGAATATATAAAGAATAAAAGACAGGTTGCAATTTTTTCATTTTTTCTGTTTCTTACTTTGTTTGTATATAATATATATATATATAAATGTATTATTTTTAATAAAACCAATAAAAATAATTAATTTTTTACAAAATCATCATTTTAAAACAAAAATGTTATCGAATATTAATTTATATATACACGTGTGTCATCATAGTAATATTATATATGAAAAACCAAATTTACCTGTGTATAACACCAATTTTCTGCAACTGGTGTATTTACTTCGGGTAAAGGTGGTGATGGCACTCTACTAACGGCCATTGTAATACTAGATGAATGTAAATTTGATGTAACTCTAGCAGTTTGACCCGCCGGACAGTCGCTAACTACCGGCACCCTATATAAAATTAAGAAAATTATTTATTATTAATTGGAAATTTTTTATAGATTTTACATAACATATATACTATATTATATTATAGTTTTTTTTAATCATTGCCACTTAAATATATATCGCCGAACAAATCTATATAATAAGAACAAATTTATTTATTATGTTGAACAAATGATAATACACAAAAAAAAAAAAATCTAAAATTTTTATTTTATAGAAGGTCGTATATATAAACAATTAAAATTGATATGAAATCTTATCAAAAAAAAAAAATGTAGGTACATATAAAGGTGCTTTTATATCTATTTCTATTTCTATTTTTTTTTTTTTTTTTTTGTATATACCCACACAATATATAAAATGTTATACCCCGATTTTATTACATTTTAAATATCCAACATAAAAATGCTCATATAAGGATATATAGGAGGTTTACAAAAATATATATACAAACATTTAATTGATTTAAAGAAAGTCCAGACAGAATTTTCCTGGTCAAAAATTCCTATATATCGTACAATTTTCTATAACATACGAGATTACTTTTTTTTAGTAATTTTTTTTTAGTAATAATTTGTTAAGAATTTACTTATGCCTACTAAATACTGTAACATATTGAATTGAGTTTTATAAATAATTAAATTGTAAATACACATTTATCAAGATATCTACAAAAAAAAAAAAAAAATTGATTGTTATATACTAATTACATTGACCCTGGAAAATATTTTACAAATAAATATATACAAAACGAAACAAATTGTTATCACTTCACATATACATATGATTTTTCTAAATATATAAATATATATCTAAAAAAAAAAAAATAAAAAGAAAAAAAGTGGTGTAGGTAGATTATAAATTAAATATACTCGTATAGGAGATTCTAATCAGAAAAAAAAAATATATAAAGGGTGATTTTTTCAGAGATATAGGAAAGTTTTTCAAAAAAAAATACACATAAAATTCAGAAAAATTCATGAAATCTTTATTTGAATCGATCCATATACGGTCCATATATAATTTAATGTTTGAAGATTTTATTTCATGCAAATGTTGACCTTTAGTGCGCCTCAAATGGTTTCCAAATCCGCTTAGTCCAATTTTGGCATACTCTTTACAACATTTCGGCCGGTATCTCACGCATAAATGCTTCAATGTGTTGTCTTCCAATGCGTCAATGTGGAAGCGGGCTTGTCTGTCTGTAGACATGAGCTTTAACATAGCCCCACAAAAAATAGTCTAAATGCGTTAAATCGCACGATCTAGGCGGCCAATTGACCGGCGGTCCCGAACGTGAAATAAAATGTTCACCGAACTCGACTCTCAATCCATTGTCCATTGTTGCGCGTGCTGTGCGTGGCACGTGGCACCGTCTTGATGAAACCACATGTCATGCAAGTCAAGCTCTTGCATTTTGTGCAAAAAAAAAAGTTAGATATCATCTCACGGTAGCGCTCACCACCACACAGTTACGTTACGATTGGACGCATCATCTTTGAAGAAGTACGGTCCAATGATGATGCCACCATCCCATAAACCGCACCAAACTGTGACTTTTTCTGGATACATTGATAGCTCTTGCACAATGCTTCTTCTGGCTGATATTCACTCCAAAATCGACAATTCTGCTTATATTTACGTATCCATTGAGGTAAAAATGAGCTTCGTCGTTGCCGAACACAATTTCGTCGCGATGAACAATTCTTAACAGAGCACGCATTTTGACAAATAAAATTCAATAATTTGCAAGCGTTGGCCGTGTTGTTTGTAAGACGATTCATGGTTAAATTATAGACCGCAAACTGAAGATGTTTGACAGTGTGAAACAACGAACACGAAACGAGCGTCAGCTGTATAAACCAAAAAGTTGCCAAAAAGATAATAGCTAAAAAATCACCCTTTAAAACAATTCAATTTTTTTATTTTTTTTATTAAAAAAAATATCTATAAATAAATAGCCCTCACATAATATTTTGTATATGATAACGAACACACATAAAATACCTTGTAAAATATTAAACCTTTCTTAATTGAGATTCAAAAAAATTTAATTAATATTTTAACACAATGGATTTAATATGTTTTAAGTAATCTTTATTGTAATTTAAAAAAATATTTGTTTTGAATTGAATTGAATGGCGAATTGAACTATTATTTAACTATTAATTTATCAATAATAAACAATGGGTATATATGTATTTCAAGAGAACAATAACAAAATTGTTTTACTTCTTCATAACAATTCTGATGCGGCCCTGTTTTGTTGTTTTTTATATTATTCCACCCGTGGTCAATTTTTATAGTCACCTATAAATAAACTATATACTTTTTTTCGGTAAATTATATCCTTCAAATCTATATGAAATTACTCTGAATCAATCATATATCAATCATATCATTTATTTGTGATATAAATAAAGGTACATATATATATATATATATAGATAATTTTATTAAATGTTTATGTGTACCTTATACTACATATATAATGAAAAAAAAAAAAAAACATTAATTAATACACATATATAAATACATACACTATACATTTATTTATATATACATACACATTTGTTTATGAACAGGAAATTATTATTTTAAAGCCTATTTGAAGGTTTAACCTTAAAGTTTATGAAGCGTGTGTTTACATTTAAATGTATAAATAGAATAAGTATAAAAAGTAGAGATAATTGTACGTGGTAAAAAATAAATACACGTGCATTTGCAGGTTATTGAATATAAATTACTAATAAATAAAAATAAATTAATCTCATCGCGTATATATATATACATTTTAAGTATATGTGTTTAGTTTATACATATAGATGTGATATGAAAATGTGTTTATGATAATGAGTTTTGTATTTTTTTTTTTTTTTTTTTTTTTTTATCAATGTTGGATATATGATATTTACATAAAGGTAAGTATTTTTATATATATATTTTTATATAAGATCTGTCACGTATATAAATGACTGTCATATATATATATATAATAATATAATAATAATAATATAATGGAGGCTATATGGCTATAAGAACTTTGAATGAAAATTGAATTGTTTAATCAAAAGTGACATTTCTATAAAAAAAAAATAAATATATACTTTAAAGTATCCTATATAATGAGATGTTATTATTATATTGATTGATTTCATAACTACTATTGATTACATATATATATATGAAGTTAAAAATGTTAATACCTTCATATATTTTTAATATTTACTTTTAATTATGATTAAATTTATCAATATAACCTTTTTACCGCGAGGTTAATCTATATAAAAAGTTGTTAAATAAATATTAAAATATTGTGAGGGTAGGACAAATCTCTAGCTTTATTTATATAGAACGTTTTATGAACGTGAAGTGAAGTAAAATTATATAAATATGGAATATATATATTGATTTGAACTATATATGTTTTATATAGTGAACAATACATAAAATTTTTCTATAGGAATAATACCTTTTTTTTTTTACTTAAATTGAATATCGTTGACAGGTGGGTATAATTTGATCAAATTGTAATAACAATAATAATATACTGATATGAAGAACAACAAAGAATATATGCTTTTGAATCGAAATCTATATTATAGATATACATTTCTTTAACATATGTATTTAAAGACAAATTATATTTATATATATCAAAAACATTAATGTCTGAAAATAATAATTATTCAGAAATATATAATAAGAGAAAAAATATCAAGATCATATCACGAATACCAAAAAAAAAACACATAAAACAGCTGCGATATTTTTTATAATCACATATAGAGTTTATTTATATTTAATAATTTTGAGTGAACCAAATACAAAAAAAAGAAAAAAAAGTTTTACGTTTTACCAGAGTTTTACGAATATACATTCATTCCATGTTGTGTATTAAATTTTAATGGAATTTATAAGTATTTTATATATATATATATATATATAAAATAATTTATTGTAAAAATACGAAAACACAAGCGCGACAAGAGGATTATTAAAATACTTGTATATGAATAAATGAATGATTCAGGTCAAAATATTATATTGAAATTTATTATTATTATTATTATTATTATTATTTATTAAATGCTATATTGATGCTATCAATGTTATAAAATGCGTTTATATAAAAAGAACTATATAGAAAATGTTATATATCGTACTATATAACCTATGTATCATAAGTAGCTGGACAAAATTCAAACGCGTCAAAATATGGGCAAACATGCTTCAATCTTTACAAATTTTTTTTTTTGAAAATCTTCTCAGTATTCAACAATCATAATATTCAATCAGTATTACATTTGAAATCAAGATGAAAGTATGTGAACAAAATCATTTACGATCACGCGTATTTAAAATTGCTTATGGACAAGAAGATAAAATGAACGTTTTGCGACATTTTCTGAATGAAGGATATAGTCGTAGTACAATATATTCGATAATTTCCAGCAATAAGAAGAACATTGAACCTAAAAATTAAAAAAAAAAATCGTGAAGAAAGCCAATATTGAACACCACAAAATTGAATTTATTAAAGAAAAAAAAGCTGAAAACACAATCGCGGTGAGAGTACACGCAAATTAGCCAGATAATTCAACGTTTCAAAAGTTACCATTAGTCGGAATTTGAAGAAAATGAACTTAAAAAGATACAAAAGGATTGTAAACCCGCAGGTACGCCGCTGACAAACAATTAATAGAAATTCCTGGGAAATGTAGATTATTGCGTCAAAAATTTTGCAAGGCGAAACAGTCATCATTCTATGGATGATGAACAAATTTTTACGTTTTCAAATAGTACCGATATTGCAAATTAAGGATACTACAGTGCTAATAATAGTATCATTGCCGATAATGTGATATAATATACAATCATCGAATATAAATAAAAATAAATTTTTCGCTATACAACCAACACTCTGGTTTTAGCGTCCAACAACAGCCTTCTGTTATTAGTTACTTAATTTGTGGGTTTTACGGTGTCGGTGATTAGCCGTACGACCAACCGCAAGCGGAATATACAACTCTGTGTTAAAATTCAGATTCGAAAAATAACCGAAAACACAAAACATATTTTATGCATTCAGTAGGATTCGAACCCACGACCCCAAAATTTCGTTAGAATTTTAGGTTGGCATTTTTAACATTTACACCACAGAGTTGTATCATCGAATATATAATATATAATATATAACCACGACTATATACCCTTCATTCAGAAAATGTCGCAAAACGTATTTTTTATCTTCTTGTCCAAGTAATTTAAATACGCGTGATTCAAATTGTCTATTAATAAACTGAAACGTTTAAATGAAAATGAAAAAAAAAAAATGGGATCTTTTTTATCTCATTTATTGATACCCAGAATATATATACAAATTAATCGCAGGTAATATTTGGTAATCAAATGATAGACAAAATGAAAATGATTTATAGTAAAAATGCAGCGATAAAAATGAAATCAAAATGATTTGATTGAATTTGATATTTGATATATCTATGAATTAAATTTATATAGAGAGAAAAACAAAATGAAATTATACTTAAACAGTCAAATAAATACAAATAAAATCACTTTTATTATAAGTTGTGTTATTGTATGTTTTCATATAAACAAATAAATTTGTTAATATAATAAACAATACACATATTAATTGTTTGCATTTCATTTATTTTCAAAAAGAAGAAAGTAATTTCCGGTAATTTCGTGAAAAATTTATTATTATTATTATTATTAGTAGTAATATTATAAAACAAAATATAATTTTGTTTAAATCAGAAAAAAAAAATCAATTGTATTTCTTATTGTAAACTTTCTATTAACTTTCCTATATATTCAATATAAAAATAAAAAAAAAAAAATTTACAGACAATTTTTGATATTGGCACATCATAAATATTGTTTAAATTTATATTATTTAAAATTAAATCGGACACATTTTGTGTCATATGAAATAGTATAATTTAAATAATATAATTTAAATCAGTCTTTGATTAAATATAATCCTACGGAGAACCCTTCCTTTAATATATACAGATCATCATGAATGTCTGCATAGATGAAGAACTCAAATAATTTTATTTTACTTTATTCATATATTAATAATTAATTCCTGACGAATATTCATAATATAATATTCATTACTATATATAATTTAATAAAAAATAAATTGAAATTTTCAAAACAATATACTAAATACATTAAATAATTGAAAATTGATGATAAGTTAAGTATAGGTATATAGTTAAAAAAAAAAATATATATATAAATAAAATACCTATATATTTTCCTGTCTATTATATATTATAAATTAATTTGGTACAGAGATTTACCTTGATAGAAAACTATTTATATATACACAATTTTGAACATGTCATCAATTTAATGCATACTTAAATAACTTAAACAAATTGCGATAGAACCTATATATATATATATATATATACATATAATATAAATAATAAATATCAAATTTAATTATAATGATTATCGGTTTTATATCATTTATATTATAAAAATTATTTAGTATACAATTTTTTTTTATTTATAATACAATGAACATTATAAAAATACCATTATAGTATTGCATTTTATGCGACGAAGGCCACTATCTGCGTGTCATTTTCTATTCTAATCAACAATACTATATTTATATAGATACTCATCATATATATATACTACAATAATTAATCACAACCTCAATTTCATATTATATTATAGAAGTCAAATCGAATTTATCTATAAATATATGCGGTCTTTCTATATATGTATTTTTTGTCAGATAGATTTTTGTTATAATTATAAAAATGGAACAGTATATATAATTTTCGACATTTGAAGTGAAATTAAGAATTTACTGCGCGATAAACATGAATAATTTCTTTTGTATACGCATATATCAATATATATATATATAGCAAATAATATTTATACTGATATAATAAAATTATGATTAAAATCTTTACTTTCTTATATATAAAATTAATTATAAAAATATACGATGAAAACAAAAAAAAATACACAAATCATTTACATAAATAATATTAAGTAAGTATATGTATATATGTGATGTAAATAAAATGCGGGAGAAATTTTTTTTTGCATATTTAATAAAAAAACTTGAACTCGGTTTATATGTTAAATTGTGTATGATATATATATATATATGATTAAACAATATTATCATGCACATTTACACATAATTTTTTTTTTTTTATTACTATATACTACTCTAACCACTATAATATCGGACACCTGCCATTTTATTCGTATGCTAGACTTTGAGATGCCACAAAAAGGACTTTACACAATAATTTTTTAATCCTTCCATCTGATACGGTAGACTTACAATTAAGTTCTTTAGGAATATTTCGTATTATTCTTATTAATAATAAGATTAAAAACAACCATACAGTCCCTATTTAAGTCCAACAGAATCGTTGTGGGCATTAATAAAACAAAGTAAAAATATGATATGAAAGTTACAAACGAAGGAGTGAAGAATTCCAAGGAAAAATCATTGAAATGAGGAATACAAAAACACCGGATGAATGCAAAAATTTAGTAAATACCACGTCTAAGAGAATGGATGCTGTCATATAGGCCAAAAGCGGTGTTACAAAGGTGGCGTATAATATAAGTGTCCGATATTATAATGGTCAAATTTTATTTTGTTAAATTGAATCATTTTGAATTAAATTCCATAACCAATTGAATTTAAAAGTTTTTTTACTTCTGTCTGCGCAATTATTTAACTAAAACCATCATTTTATGAAATAAAATTGGAAGGATTAAAAAATTATTGTACAAAGTCCTTTCGCGGCATCTTAAAGTCGAGCATACGAATAAAATAGCAAGTGTTCGATATTATAGTGGTTAGAGTAGTATATAAACATAAAAATCTATTTATTGTTATAACTTAATACAATAGAATAATAATATAATTAAATATTCTCATACAATGCAATGCGAATGAATATATGTAAGTAATTTCGAATGAATGGATAAATATATATATTAGTAAATTGTGAATGCATTGAAAGTAATATAGTATAGTATATAATAATATAACATAAAAACATAATTATTATTATTATTATTATATACTAATTCAATTAAAATAATGTATTTTATCATCATAAGACGGCATCAATATAATAATTTAAATAGAAATGCATATAGTTTGTATATTATTATATAAATCGAGATATTTATTTATGGATACCTGTATAAATTTCTACATACACATTCGATTCTCTAGCATAAATATGCATAAAAATGCATCATTGAAATGAGCATTCACAATCAAAGTTCTACGATCATTCTTGAAATTTATCATGGACCTATAGAGTATATTTCATTTTAGTTATGTGGGGTAATTTTTTACTGGTTCGACCATAGAAATCCAAGGGATAATTTAAGATATCTGTTTCTGTTTCTAATCAATCCACACATACAGATTTTGCGAAAGATACTCGGGATGTAAACTGCGTTTAGTACAATTAATAATTTATAAACATAAATATTATAATATTTTATTTTTAAACAAACAATATTATGTTAACTATTCGTTATTAATATCACATGTTCTTCTAAATCTAACTTCAGGTGAACTCATAACCTGGCTGCGACCATCTAATTTTTAATAAAGCGTTTTGTTTTATTAAGACAATATCTTTCAATTAATACCAATTAATGTGTAAACCATAATTTTTTTAAATAATTTAAATTGATTATAATAAATCAGATTCTAAATAAAATACGTTATTATTTTCATTGATATCCGATATATTATATATAAAAAAAAATGTGTTTATATATATATAAAGAATCACGTCATGCTCATGAAATATATTCTAAATATATTTATTTTTAAAAATCACAGTGTTTGTTCTCGTAGTATTTGTCTATAAGCAATGTTAACGTGTATAATTGTAATTGTATATATATATACAAAAGTATAAATAGTAAAAAAATAATATTATACCCGGAAAATGTATTTATTATGAATTATGATGACTTTATTAAATTTATTTGTCCTTAGTCGTTTTATTTATTATAATTTTTGTTTTTTTTGTGAATAAAATTGTGATAATTATATTTTTCTAAATATAGGGAATATATTATTATATTTTTACGAGATTGTATATGAATGTATGAATGTTAACATAACATAAAAGCAATTATTATTGATATAGAAGAACTTGCTATTTCGTTTTATTATTACATATATATATGATTATATTGTATTTATAAATAAAATAAAAAAAAAAATATACAAATAATGATTTATATATAAATGTAAATAACAAAAAATAGTTAATATTTGTTTGTTTGAATATATATATATTCAAGGTGAAATGATGTTATATAATCGTTAAATAATATATATAAAAATAAGCATATGGTATTTGCTTTTAATTTTTTCATTTTATATCAATAGATTATATGATTAAAAATATATTAAACTTTAAAAATATTGTTTATTTTCATTAGTATATAGAAAATATATAGAAAATATATAGAAAAAGTGATAACGTTTATAGTAAAGTTTTATATACTATATATATAGATATAGATGATTAAATATTAAATGGCAAAATGAACACTCCCTTTTTGTTCTTATAGAATGATCAAATCTTATTCAATAACTTTAGTTTTTGTAATAAAAAAAACTTGTTTCTTTAATTTTTAGAAAAAATTCGGATTTATGGGTGGTAAATTTTACCATTTTACCATTGATTTCCATATACGAATAACATATAAATAAAAAAATATTTAATTAAATACATTAGCCATTCATTGCATTGCAATAAAACAGAATTTTTTTTTTTTTTTTAGATATTTTGCCATATATACATTTTATTACAGATTATATTGTGTATAAGTTTTGTTATTTTTTTTTCGAACATTTGATAATATATAATTTTCCTTGAACTGTTGTTATTGATTGTGCCAAAAAAATGAATAAAGCTATATAATAGATAAGATATATATATATATATAACAAAAATGAAAAACAAAAAACAACACTCTCAAATTATTTTATCAATTGATGTTATCAAAATATTCATATGACAACAATAAAATAAAATAAAATAAAATTGAATTGAATTGAATAATATATATATTAAAATAAATTCAAAAATTAATGTTATATATATAAAGGGTGATTTTTTAGCTATTATCTTTTTATGGCAACACTAGAGTTTAAACAGCTGACGCACGTTTCGTGTTTTGTTTCACACTATCAAACATCTTCAGTTTGCGGTCTATATATTTTAACCATGAATCGTCTTACAAACAACGAACAACGCTTGCAAATAATTGAATTTTATTATCAAAATGCGTGCTCTGTTAAGTTAATTGTTCATCGCGACGAAATTGTGTTCGGCGACGACGAAGCTCATTTTTGGCTCAATAATGGGTACGTAAATAAGCAGCAGAATTGTCGATTTTAAAGTGAATATCAGCCAGAAGAAGCATTGTGCAGGAGCTATCAATGCATCCAGAAAAAGTCACAGTTTGGTGCGGTTTATGGGCTGGTGGAATCATTATTGGACCGTACCTCTTCAAAGATGATGCGAATCGTAACGTAACTGTGAATGGTGAACACTACCGTGAGATGATATCCAACTTTTTTTTTTTGCACAAAATGCAAGAGCTTGACTTGCATATGACATGTGGTTTCAACAAGACGGTGCCACATGCCACGCACAGCACGCGCAACAATGGACAATGGATTGAGAGGCGAGTTCGGTGAACATTTTATTTCACGTTCGGGACCGCCAGTCAATTGGCCGGCCGCCTAGATCGTGCGATTTAACGCCTTTAGACTGAGGTGGAATTATCGCATTCGATTACGATAGACGATTGTCGTCAAACCTACGATTTTTTCATTTTTGCAATTATGGCAGACGATATCGTCGGTTTAAGACGATAATTTTTGACGATAGGGTAGTAACTATCGTTACGATTGTCGTTTGTATTGCTTTCTTTTGTTTTTGTTCATTTATCCCATTTTAATATTCATAAAAAACACAAAAGCAATTCTCATAAAAATAATACTTTCAATCTCATTCTCATAGAAATAATAAACTTTTTGTTTTTCTATATGAAAATCATTTGTCACAACAATATCCACGGAGACGATATACAAATAATATCGATACCCACAAAATCGACTACCATAATATCAAAATAATTGAGTATAGTAATTTTAGACGATAGGCGATAGACGATGGTATCGACTCCCATAATGCCACCCCTGTTTTTTGTGGGGATATGTTAAAGCTCATGTCTATACAAACAATCCCGCTTCAATTGACGCATTGGAAGACAACATTGAAGCATTTATTCGGCCGCGATACCGCCCGAAATGTTGGAAAAAGTATGCCAAAATTGGACTAAGCGGATGGACCATTTGAGGCGCAGTCATGCGGTCAACATTTGCATGAAATAATCTTCAAACATTAAATTATATATGGACCGTACTATAGATTCAAATAAAGATTTCATGCATTTTTTCTGAATTCTATATGTGTTTTTTTTTTGAAAAACTTTCCTATATTTAGCTTTTAAAAAATCACCCTTTCTTTATATATACAGATAGAATAATATTGTTGTGTTCTAATTGAGATAAGAGCCAAAATTTTATCTATAGAACAAAAACATCAATTTAATTAATTTTTTTTTAAATAAATATAAATCATTTATGAACAGATTTAATATATATATAAAATTTTATATGAAAATTTCAATCCATAATATATATTTGTTTGTAGGTTAATATACGGTCAATATTAACTATTCCTTTTTTGTTTTTTTTTTTGCCCATAAGGATTTTAAATTGAAAATGCTTATCATAAATGTTATAAACACGCTTAAATATTCATATATATTATTATTATTATTTGTAGTGTTCCAATTAAACTTTATGTGTTTGTGTGTGTAAAAAAAAGTATATATATATTATATATTGTATAATTTGCATAAATGTTTCGTGTTTCATTAATTAAGATAAGAAAGAAAAAATATTTAAAAACAAAAAAAAAACATACACATAACATACAAATTAAACAGATGTAATATAAAAAATGTTTTTCTTTCAGTTTTCATTATTGCTGTATAATACACTATATATATATATTTATAATGTTAAATACACAAATAATAATTTTTCCTTATAACAAAAAAAAGAAAAAAAAAGACGTATAAATATATTTTTAAAGAAAAAACAAAAAATCATGTGCTCTAGTCTATATACAGATGAGAAATAAAAATATATATATAATAATAATAATAATAACTTAAAAACATAAATTGTTGTTCTAATTCATTTATTTGTACTTCAATTTTTTTATCATTCATTATTCTTATTATTATTATTATTATTTTTATAATACTTGCGGAATTAACAATTTTTATGAATCATATTATATAGAGAAATTAATAGTCCGAATCTGACAAAAACATACAAATAAATAAATTTTTGTTATGCACAATTGTATATATGTAAAGTAATTTGTTAAAGATGTATCTATGAGGTCATATATGAAGTGGTTTTTAATATTACACAAAAGTATACGAAATTACAACAAAATTTATAAATACAACAAATTCAAATTGATATGATGAGTAGAATATTTTCTTGTGAATTTTAATTGTATATAGAATACACACACATTTGCGTATATGTATAGAGACAAAGAAAGAAAATGTAATGTATATTTTTAATTAATTTATATCAATGAAGATATTTTAAATGGTTTATTTTAATTTACATATATAATTAAAATACTTTTTTTTTTATATAAAATACAAAAATGAGTTTGCGGTAGTCAATAAAAATTTGTGAAAAATTTGCACAACATATAAGGAATGAGAAAAAAAGTCATTTTCTTTTCATTTTCATTTCGTTTCGATAGAGTTACGTTTTAAGAAATTTTACAAAATTCCCATTAAAGAATTATAAAGAATTTTGAAAATTATCTATATTAAATACTCTGTATTAGAATATAAAGTGATTTTTTATCGATCGACAATCGTATCTATAAGTATATATAATTTAGTTTATTACACGTATATAACAAAAATTTGCCAACTCAAATGAATAGCGACCAATCAAATTTCTTAATAAAAAATCAATGTTTGTTTCTTTTCTAACTATTCGATGATCTATATATATATATATATTAGAAATATTAACATTTAAATGTAGATTTTCCTATAGAGTTCAATGGTCTATCTATCTATCTATCTATATATTGTATATAAAAATATATATGCATTGATCTATGCTCGGAGCTGCCTATTTAAATGTACCGCGGAAATAATATATATATCTATATATATATATATAATAAATGATATGATGAATTAGCAAAATAAAAAACTAAAATAATATTTTAAATTCATATATACAACATATATATATGTTATATAGCGGCGTGGTGTGGAATTGTTTCGTATGTTTTTAATTTTAGATTCTATATTTTCTCAACAAATAAATACGAAATGTATTTGATCACACATCATCCATCCGTACATATATTATAAAATCAAACACCTCTAAATGTGTTGCATATAACATATATTCTTCTACTTTTGTTATTTAATGTTTTTGATATATCATGATGCATATATATACATATATTAGGTTATCGAAAAAGTATTGATAAATTTTATAAATAGATGCCATTATAATTGAATATTTCAAGTAGTACTAATCTGATCAGGTAACACTAACATATGTTCGTAAGATGACATTTCGTAGATAAAAAAGAAATAAAAAAAAATTAAATTTGTTTAGTCATTTAAAAGTTGTAGTGCATTAAATATGAGCGAAATTAGTGAAAACGCAACGCCGGCACATGAACAAATTTGTGCAGTTTATGGTGAAGGAACTTTATCAAAATTAACAGCCTATAGATGGTTTGCTCGATTTCGTTCCGGTAATTTTGATGTCAAAGATGCACCTCGTTCTGGTCGACCAATCACTGAAAAAGTCAATGAAATCATATCAAAAATTGAAGAAAATCGACACGTAAGCAGTCATGATATCGCTAAAGAACTAAACATCCATCACCAAACAGTTTTAAACCATTTGACAAAGTCTGGATACAAGAAAAAGCTCGATGTTTGGGTACCACATGCGAATTAACACAAAACAATTTAATGAACCGAATTTCCATTTCCAGCGAAACGCTGTTTAAAAGGAACGAAATCGAGTCATTTTTAAAGCGAATGATTACAGGTGATGAAAAATGGATCACATACGATAATAATGTACGAAAAAGATCGTGGTCCAAGAAGGGTGAAGCTCCTAAAACAGTACCAAAACCTGGATTAACACCAAGAAAGGTAATGCTGTCCGTTTGGTGGGATTGGAAAGGAATCGTTCATTATGAATTACTAGCACCCGGTAAAAACCATTGATTCCGATCTCTATTGTCAACAATTAACAAGATTGAAGCACGAGATTAAAAAAAAAAAAACGTTCAGAATTAATCAATCGAAAGGGTGTTGTGTTCCATCATGACAACGCCAGACCACACACATCTTTGATGACTCGGCAGAAACTGAGAGAGTTTGGCTGGGAAGTTTTAATGCATCCACCATATAGCCCGGACCTTGCACCTTCAGATTATCATTTGTTCCGGTCTCTGCAGAACTCCCTTAATGGTTTAAAATTAAATTCCGCAGAGGACTGCAAAATGCACTTGGATCAGTTTTTTCAGGCCCAGAAAACACAGAAGTTCTACAGTGATGGGATACTGTCTTTACCAGAAAAATGGCAAAGGGTCATCGATCAAAACGGGGCATATTTGGTATAATAAAGTTCATTTGAAATATATAAAAAAATCGTTTGAATTTTGTAAAAAAAAATTAACAATACTTTTTAAACAACCTAATATACATATATATAATGATGCGACGAATGATATGCCACAATTAGAATTTAATGTATGCGGTTTATTTTTTTGTCTATTTATAATGCATACAAAAAACAACTAATAAAAATGATGATTTTCACGTGGTAGATAAATTTCTTTTTATATATAAATAGTCTTTAATGTAGTGTACATTTATTATTTTCTTAGTTTTGCATAAAATGAATTAAATTCCGTAAAGATTTTCGTTACAATTATTCATACATGTACTGAAAATTGATTATTGATAAATTTGATATTTCTATAATAAACAATGGGGAAAATGGGGAAAATTCACAATAAATGAATATCATATGATGCAAATAATAACGGAAAAATTAAATTAAATTAAACCAAATCAAGAACTAAATAAAAATATTAGTATTATTAGTATAACAAAAAATTGACAAAACTTTACATTTGAAATTGCATAAAAAAAAAAAGTTAAAATTCAAATACATTATAAATAAATAAACGCCCATTAATCAAATCCAAATCGAAAATGATTTTGCGGTCAATTTTTTTTTTTTTTTTTTATTTAAATTAACACCAAAATTCATCATTTAAATTATTTTTATTTTTTTTTTTGTTAAACTCTTCATATGATCGTGCGGCGGGAAATATATCATTATTTTAATATTCATACTCTAAAAAAAAATTTATTATAAACATACCAATAAATAACAAAACAATATATATATATAATAAATACATTTGAAATATTCTTGTTTTTTTAGTATATATGTTAATCTATAGGTATAATAAAAAAATATTATATATTCAAAACGCGATGAATTTTTAATTTGAAATTATAAATAAACAGAAAAAAAAAAAAAAAAACATTATTAACTTTATATGATATATGTTCTTTTGAATGATAAAATTTTGTTTTTGTTTTAAAAACAAAACTTTGTTATAAATCGCAAAAGGTTATTTTAATTATTTTGTACATAATACATATTTTAAATTAATTACAATCATAATCATACACTTTCTGTTTTTTTTTCTGAATGTGAAAGCAAAAGTATATATATATAAATAGTTTATGATCAATAGTTTATGAATTTTATTTAAAAAAAACCAAAAAAAAAAACCTATTCTAAAGTATGACTATATAAATATATAGTTTTTGTCATGTATTCGTTTGTTTTTTTTTTGAATGAGTTATGAGTTATATGAAATTATACCTTAAATGTTAGTATTTATATTTGAAATACGAAAAGTATTTATATTTGATTGTAAAATTTCTCTTACACATTTTATTTATGATTATTTTTCTATAAATAAATATTATATGCATATCCATCCATATACAATATATACGTTTATAGTTCGTACGTTTTTAAGTGAATGAGTCTCGACTCTATATATAAATGAATAATGATAATTTATATATATATATATATGTATATGAAAAAAAAAGTACATTAAGATTAATTATCATAGCCTTTTTCTTTTTTCCTAATTTCACTCGTGTATTGTATATTAATTATATTATATACTCGTATACACATACCAATTATATGGCTATTTAAACAAAAATATTTTGCAATATATTATAGCTATGCGTTAATTAACATTCACAAAAATTGATATACCGATGGGAATATATAAATTTTATTAAATATATATACTAAGGCAGACAATTGATTTAAAGGTAAATCTCTTTATGAAGGTGATTTTATAAATATTTTTTTTATGTTACAAAATAAATTTATGTTAAATATCATTTTCTTAGGATATATTTCTTGAAATTATTGCTGTAAAATGTTGGATAAAGAATTTTACAGATTTTATCTCTGTTTTAGGCTAAATCTCTGGGAATTTTCATAACAAAATTGTACTTATTAATTGTATTGTGGTATTTTCAGAGAAATGAGAAGATTTTGATGTTTTGGATTGTGTTGGAATTCCAATATATTCCGTGTGAAGATAAGAAATGTGTTCGTTAGAATTTTATACAGAAAAAAGTCACAGTTTGGTGCGGTTTATGGGCTGGGCTGGCATCATTGGACCATTGTACTTCTTCAAAGATGATGCGAATCGTAACGTAACTGTGTGGTGGTGAGCGCTACCGTGAGATGATATCCAACTTTTATTTTGCCCGCAAAATGCAAGAGCTTGACTTGCATGACATGGGGTTTCAACAAGACGGTGCCAAATGCCACGCACAGCACGCGCAACAATGGACAATGGATTGAGAGGCGAGTTTGGTGAACATTTTATTTCACGTTCGGGACCGGTCAAATGGCCGCCTAGATCGTGCGATTTAACGCCTTTAGACTATTTTTTTTGTGGGGCTATGTTAAAGCTCATGTCTAGAGACAGACAAGCCCGCTTCAATTGACGCATTGGAAGACAACATACTGAAGCATTTATTCGTGAGATACCGGCCGAAATGTTGGAAAAAGTATGCCAAAATTGGAATTCCAATATATTCCGTGTGAAGATAGGAAATGTGTGCGTTAGAATTTTATCCAAAGTTCCACAATGCTATATGGAGAATAGGAAACTAGTCAATTTTTCTATAACAATAAAATAAATAAAATAAATTATACCGATATTTATATATACATTTGTTTTTAAAAGAGGTGAAATATAAAAAAAAATAGTCAAACCATACCATATATTATATAAAATCTGAACGAATTTATTAGTTTGTATAATTACCAAAAGGTATTTATTTATATTTATATTATATACAATTTTTGAAATAAATTTTTAACACTTTATTATATTTCTTGAAAATATGATATATTTGAAAATGTTTATTATATATATTATAAATTTATATTTAATATACATACATATATAAATGAAAGATTGATCCCAATATTCAATTTCGATTTTCTCTTTATTCAATATACAAACTTACATACAAAAAATACACGATACCATTTTTCATTTATATAAAAATATATATTTACAATACTAAAACAGAAAAAAAAAAAAAAAAGGTTTCGAAAGTTTTTCATTTTTAGCGATATATAAACATAAAAAAAGCAACACTATACCAATAGTTTATGTGTCGATGCCGTCGTCGTAATCATATATTAAAAAAAAATTATATGCACGAATAGCATAAAAAATGTGTGTGTGTGTGTGAGTATATAATACAAAAAAACATTCACACAATTTTTGTATAATAGGTGATTTTTTTTTTGTTTTTAATTTTGTTGAATATTCATTCATATTATTATAATATTTATAATATGCAAGACAATTTTTTAAACTATAAATAATCATAATTTAAAAAAAAATAAAAATTAATATACAATTTATGAATAATGGGAAAAATTCATTTTATAAGAAAGACAAATTATTGGAAATATATTTTATGTATCATGAACTTATTAGACAAAACTAATAAAAAATGAATGAACTAAAAAAAAAAAAAAAGGTTTTCGAACAAAAAATGTATTACAGTTCTTGCGAAATATATACAATCATATATATAATGATTGTTTTTTTTTTAATATTTACCTTTTGCATAAAAAAAAAACATTTATTTATTTACAAAATCTTTTCATTTTGTATCATATGTTTTTTTTTTTTTTATATATATTTACCTATATAATAACAATACAAATTCAACCATCATCGTGTTATATAATTTTAAATAAATTATATATCGATTTGTATATATTACATGATTCATTATTGTATTTTATTATACTGAATATATAAAATGTTGATTATAGGTCGAATATATATAGCGTTGTCGTACGTGAAGTTTATCAAATTTGTTTTTGTTTTTTTTTTTTTGAATAAAGAAGACATTTAATATAATACAATAAGAAATAATAAAATAAAGTCTGTTTTCTTATATCTCACTATATACTATATATAAATATTATAGTATAAGGGAAAGTGATTTTTTTTTTTTTTGCAATATAATGTCGTCAAAATGTTATGTATAATGTTATTGCATTGTTCTTAATTTGGATATTGTTATTAAGATTCTTAATTGAAATTGAAAATGATTAATTTGAAAGTTTTTTGTTGGATGTAACGACGACGCTAAATTATAATAAAATATTAATGTTCTTCGAAATCCGTTTAAATATTTATGAATAAATGAAAAATAAAGCGACAATAACAACAATAAAAATATTTAAATTATCTATTTATATTATTATACTAATAATATTCAAATTAAAATTTTCAAATTTGAATAATAAATTAAATCAATTTTTTTTTTAACTTTATTTAACTTTCGTTATTTAACCGGCCCCGTATCTGTGTGTGTGTGTGTGTGTGTGATTAATGATTTTAATAAACTATATACGTGATGTGCATAAATAAGCGATAGGACGTGTGGGCGGTGAAATCTTTTCATATACACAATAATTTTTTTTTTTAATAATGTTTACACAAATATCTATTTATTTTTTCAATATTTAAATAGAATTAACCCTTTCGATTTATATTTATTGTATGAATTTCTTCGTTTTTTTTCATTCATTTGGTTTGGACAAAGTAAAAAATAACGTTCTTCTTCTCTTCGTTCTACGTTCTACATTCTACAACTCAATATAATATATACAAGAATTTTCCGTATCTTATCAAAACTAAAATATAAACGAAATTTTAGCACTTAAAATCTTGTCTATTTTTATCACCCACTGAACGTTTAAAAAAAAAAATTGGTTTTCGCGATTACAAATGTTTAGTTGTTAGGGAGTCATAACTTCTAAAATCATTCATTACCTTAATAGATTAGGTACCTTAATATAGATTAGGTTGCAACCGTTGCCGGTTGAGGAAAATCTGTAACATTGATATTTAATTCCAAATGCACGTATTGTATAAAGTATCCGAATTTGTTATTTTTTTTTTTTTTAACAAGATAAAATTAATCGAGGTTATCGATAAATATCGATATATACATAAAAACAATTCAATTCAATACAAGTTTGTGAAAATTTTTCTCTATAAACACTAAAAAAATAAAAAAAAAAAAATGGAATTATTTATAAATAATATATGTATATGGCGGTGGCACAAATTTAATTTTTGTAAATTTTATTTATTATATTTATTTGTATAAGATTTTGCAATCAATAAAATAAAATTATTAATCATATATATATATAAATATTTTTAATAAACAATACAAAATATATAAATTGAAAACAAGTTTACAATTTAAACATTCTAATTAAACATATACTATCTAATTTGAAATTAACTATTTATATAGTATAACATAATATAAGTGGTGTAAATGTTAAAAATGTCAACCTAAAAATTCTAATGAAATTTTGGGGTTGTGGGTTCGAATCCTATACTGAATGCATAAAATATGTGTTTTGTGTTTTGCGGTTATTTTTCGAATCTGAATCTGAAAACACATAGTTGTATATTCCGTTTGTGGTTGGTCGTCGGGCTAATTACCGACACCGTAAATTAAGACCACAAATTAAGAAACTAACAAAACAGAAGGCTGTCGTTGGACGCTAAAATCAGATTGGTTGGTTGTATAGCGAAAAATTTATTATTTTATTATTTATATAACATATAAAAACACAATAATAATAATAATAATATAAATACTTATTAATATGTGATGTGCAATAACTTCAATTCGATGTTTGTTTGTGCTCACTTTTGTTTTAATTAATTCATCGTCGCCAAATAAATAAATATTTTAATATATATATATATATATATATATATATAAATAATGACATTCTTTTTAATTTATTATTTAAATTCTTTTATTTTTTTTGTTAGGTCAAATATCAAAAATAAAATTTAACACATTATATAGAATAAAAAATAAAAGAAAAAAAAAACACAGTACGAAAGAATAAAAGTTGTTTTTTTATACAAAGCATATCTATATATATATATTAAATTAAATTATAACGTCATCAGAATATAATAATTTTTGAACACATAAAATCACAACTTTGTTTTTCTTTTGCAATATATAAATCATAATAAATTTTATTTTTTCGATTATTATTATTATTGATATAATAATCTAAAACGTCAGTATCACGAGAAAATTAAAATTAATAAACAAAACAAAACGATCAACTTCAAATTACGTTGTGTCGCGCGATAAATAATCGAAATTACGTTTTTCCATTTATTATAATGTGCAAAAATTATTTTTGAATGTTTTTAATTTTATGTGAGTAGAATAATTTTAGTTTTCTTTCCATTTTGTATTGGTATTTTATTTTATTTTTTTGTTTGTTTTGTATTATAGATATAGACGACCTTGTATTTTGATGAGAAAATGTATTTGTATTGTAAATTATAGAAGAAAAGAATTAATAAAAAAAAAAAAAAAATAATCACAAAACATATACATAACATACGTATATAATAAAGAAAAATTTAATATATAGAAAAAGAAAAAAAAAAAAAAAAAGCATAGACGTATAAGAAATAGAATTTATTATCTAATTAAAAAAAAAAAAAAATATAGCATCTTTTGCGTGATATATATAAGAATCCTACTTTTGCGAGATGCGAAAGTTAATTTTTTTTTTTTTTTTTTTTTCGTATTAAAAACATGTTTCTCTATAGACGTCGTCGTCGTAGTAGAATATCATAATAAATGTTTCCTATATTATATATATATATATTCTAATGTTCATCTACAATGATTGCTTTCAATGATATAAGCGAAAAATGAAATCCATCTGGAATGTATACGATGATTATAGACATGATTTCGTGAGTATATATATACAAAACGCCTTTGGCATAATACACACACACACACACACCAACAATATGTTTAAAATTATAATTCACACATTTATTTAAAAACACAAAAAAAAAATAAGAATTTATGCGAAAACCGAAAATCTATTCAAAAAAAAAATGGAAAATAACCGGAATATTTATTTATATGTGCAAAAACATTTAATTATTTTATTTGTATATAAAATGTTAGGAATTAATTTTTGTTTTATTTTGTGTTATATACATTCTGTCAAATAAGTATCCGGCAATTTGAAATTAAACCCAAACAACTTATCAATCATCTAAATTTATTATATCCCCTTATTATATCAAAATAGGCCCCTTCTGAGGCAATACACTTCTTCCAACGAACAATACAATCCAATTATCGAAACACTTTTTAAAGCTATATTCCGGGATGACCTTCAGTTCTCGTTGCGAATTAGTTTTGATGTCTACAATGTTCTCAAAACGGGTTCCACGAAGTGGTAATTTGAGTTTCGGAAACAGGAAAAAGTCAAATGGGGGACATATCTGGAGAGTACGGTGGTTGTTCGATGATATTTGTTGAATTTTTGTTCACAATGATCGCTTTGTGCGCTGGTGCATTATCGTGGTGCAAAATCCAACTGTTGTTCCGCCACAAATCTGGTCTTTTGCGACGAACATTCTCTCTCTCGGAAACGCCTCATAACGCCAAGATAATATTCTTTATTGACATGTTTGGCCCACCGGTAAGAATTGAACCGAATGAACAACACCACGAATATCGAAGAACAACACGGTCAGCATCACCTTGATTTTCGATTTGCTTTGGTGCGGTTTTTTCGGTTTCGGCTCATTTTTGCGTCGGCCATTCCGACGATTGTTGACTTGTTTGCATGTCGTACTCATCAAAAACCCATGTCTCGTCACCAGTTATGATGCGTTCGATGAACGTTGGATCGGAATTTACACGTTCAAGCATGTCTTCCGGCCACCTTCATCGGTGATTCACTTTTTGAAGAAAATTCAGATCTTTTGGCACCAATCGCGCTGCGACTTTCCGCATACCCAAAACATCAATCAAAATATGACGAGCGGTCTCATGAGACATGTTCATTTCTTGGGCTATCTCTCGCAAACTATAATGACGATTTTCGAGCACCATTTCCTTTATTTTGTCGATGTTTTCTTCAGTTGAAGAGGTCGAAGGCCGTCCTGAACGTGGCTGAATCGTTCACTTCTTCTTGTCCCTCTTTAAACGATTTATACGAATCGTAAACTTGAGTTTTTGACATGGTTGAATCACCAAATGTTTTTTTCAACACATTTCCAACGTTTTGGCACAAGAAATTTCGTTTGAAACACAAAATTTCACACAAACTCTTTGTTTGATCATTATATCTATCTAATACGCGAGTTATCCCCCATAATACCGTAAAAAAAAAAATGAGAAATTTTCGTTAAATTACAATGTTATGAACAAAAATGGTATCATATATAATTTTACATATTTATTTCTTTTTATTTTCTTTGCTCCTTTTTTTTATATATATAGAGAAAACTAAAAACACATAAATATATATGTATACGAACTGATGTCCTTGAACTGATTGTTTGTGTTTGTATTTTTTGTCCTTAATATGTCAGTAAATAATTTATGTATTATCATTAAAATGTTTATTATAACATTATAATAAAAAAAAAAAAATCATTTGCCATATTTAAATATGGTTATATATATAAAATTATATATGCAAAAGTATAGTAAAAAAACTTTACACACGGTAGTAAAAAAAAATAGGCAGTTGTTGTATCTTTAATATAATGTATATATATATATATATGGATTTTTTGGATATATATGCGTAAAAATAAAACATCAACCCTATTATTTTCTATACATGTATTTTATGAAGTATGTCAATGGATATATATATATATATATTTACTTTTCTTATATATGCATGTATGTATGTATATAGATACATATACACAAATGTCACATTAAATCCTTGAAAATTGTAATGGAAATAGAAAATTTACTGAATAACCTTTTTTTTTTTCTTTTTTTGCTTTTCTTTTAAAATGTAAGCTCTATATCCATCCATATTTTTTGTTTATTTGTTAACAAATTAATTTTATTTATAATTTCATATGATTGCGCCAAAATTATTAATCAAAATCTAGGACAATTCATTTTTAATGAAAAAAATAAAACTCTTTTCAATTTATCTCCACTGTATATCTATCTATAAAATGTATTATAATAAAATAACTGACACATTTTTAATTTTTTTTGGGTTCGTAAAAATGTTTTTTTGAATTTTATTTTATTATGCTGATTTTTTTTTTTGTTTGAAGATGTGTGTTTATTTTCTCATTTTGTATATTGTAGAACAAATTTTTTGAAAAAAAAATGAATAGAAAATATCTTTAAACTCTATGCATATATTTATATGAATCAAAATTAAGGGGACGCCTTCATAATAAAAAAAATTGGAAAGAAAAATAAAATTAAACACATGTACTTATAAATGGTTGTTTTTGTTGTTGTTTGATATTTATTAATAGTAAGTCTATCCGGTGTCTATAAAATATATTTTATTGAATCCTTTTTTTTTTTTTACCTATTTTTGGTTTCTATAAATCACCCCTTTATAACTTCTATATATATATATCCATATGATATTTTTATAATAACATATAAGTTAGAATAATCAGACAAAATAATTCATTGAACTTTCATCAACATACGAGAACGGGAAATATTTTGTTAATCTTTAATATAACAAAAAAAAATCTCATTTTACAAATAATAATACAAACATTAAAACAAAATGAAGTATTTTAAAAAACTACAAGAATTAAAATTTATAAATTCAGTAATTTTCTATAAAAATCTGTTTATCATCAAAACTCTGACGTTCAGACTCTTCGCAGATATCTGGTTATTGTATATATAATATATCAAAAGCATTCATATAGATATTTCTTTTGTATTTTATATTTTTGTTTGTATATACACACAAATATATGATTCTGTATAAAGGAAAAGGAAACATATACATACATATATATAATAAACATTATCTGATCATTTATTCCTTTATTATTTTCACCCGTTTATTAACATGATGCATTCATTCCGATGTGATGTGATGTGATGTGGATAGGATATATATTCATATAAATTATATTTTATTATAAAATATTACACAGCAGATATATATCAACATATAGAAAAAATATATTGACCTAGAAAAATATATTTTTGTATCTGTATATTTATAAATAAATGAAAAATTGTGTTTCTTATTCCATTGAGCGAAATATAAATAAACTAAAACACAAAAAAAATGGTATATATTAGTATATATAGTGTATAATGGTATAATGTAAAAATTGGGCTAACTAAACATAATTTAGGTGAATTTAGGTCTTGTGAATCATATATATTTTATTATATATATATATATATTTTACCTTATATATTTTTTCTCTTTCTGTAATATATTATATTATATAGTGTATTTAAATAACCTAAATCTATATATATATATATATAGAAAATTTCTTTATCCAATTTTGTAATGAAATAAAAGACCGTTCTGAAAAATGTATTAAAATATATTAAATGGATATACAATATAAAGATAGTATTATTATAAAACTTTATATTAATATACAAAAAAAAATGTGTCGAAAAGTAAAAAGAAGACTAAAAATTAACAAAAAGGATGCGTATCATATTGCATTAATTTCTTTTTTGTATAAAAAAAAACAATAATGCATTAAGTATTTTTTTTTCTTTTTATTTTCCTGAAATATATATATTTTCACCTTTTCACCTTTTTTTTTTTTTTGTTATATTATTTGTGGTTTAACTACACCATAGTACACACAATCATTTTTATTTAATATTACATTACATCATTTTAAAAGTTAAAAGTTTATTTATTATAAAATATTTCTTCCTCCTCAATTTTTTTTTTCGAAATACAATATATTTTCATTATATTTTATCTACAAAGGATTCCATAAGTAAAAGTACATATCATATATATATATGTAAATAAACAATTGACCTATATACTTGATGAAGCAATATTATACCATATATATATATATATATATACGTTTATAATATTTACATTGTTGAGGGCATATATTTATATAATAAACATATACTATATTATAAAATAATTTAGGACCATCTATAGTTTTTGTCCCACATAAAAAATATTTACATGTATATGTATAAGAGAAATCTCGAGAATTATATCCAGTTGAGGTGAGGTTGTGAAGTTGTTGTTGTATATAAGTAGCAAAACCAAAAGGTATTTTATTATAAATAAACAAATTTGTTATATACCAAAATCATTTAATAGTATTATTTTTTATTTTTCTTGCTATTCATATAATTAGTTATATAAATAATATGAATTCAAACGAACTATACCCTCTTTATTTAATAGATTACTTATATATATAGAGATTAGATTGAATAAGGGTGGCTAATAGCCCAGTCCATCTGGCAATAACTTGATTTTTCTGTTTGGTAAAATGTATATAATACTCTATATATGTGAAATTTAAATAAGAAAATAACAGTAACACAGAAAAAAAATGCAAAATGGGATTAAGGGTAAACGAGGAGAATGACCAAGTATATGATCGCACCAACGAACAGTAGGTTTATATGGCACAACATCAAAGCGTATCCGTATTGGTCAGAACAAATATAAAACTGCGGACAGGTTTAGCTACCTTGGAAGCAGCATAAACAGCGAAAACAGCAATATAGCGGAGGAAGTTCAATCCCGGATTGCTTCGAGAAACAAGGCCTTTTAATGGTTTGCGAAAGATGTTCTTCTCGAAGACATTGAGTAATGTGGAGTGGTACGAATGGATGGCGATCGTATACCGTCAAAAATGCTGGACAGTAAGCCGGGCGGATCTAGGAGTGTAGGAAGACCGGGCGGGGTAGGTGGAAAGACGAAGTAGAAGTGGACCTTCGGGCCCTCGGCGTTTTTTCCGGCTGGCGGACGTGGGCGGTTGGTAAATAGGTCCGGTTGGAGGAGGCTGTTAATGGACGCCAAAACCAATTGTAGGTTGTAGGCGCGCAGAAGTAAGAAGTAAGAAAAAAATGCATATATTCTGTTTTAAGGATTTTGGTGGCATGTCCCGAACAAATCATAATAACCTATATTAAAACAATTTTTAAATAGCAACCATTTTTGGAAACAACCCTATACATATATATAACACAATAAAGAATTGACAATAATCTGTTTTGTGTACTATTTAAAAAGTCTTTTAATGGTAATGAAGAAAAAAAAGCGATAAATTAATCATATATATATATAGCAAATTTCTGAATCAATAAATTATTTTATTAGATACATCATTCTAAATACATCGTTGTGTTATTATTTCCAAAAAAAAAAAACCTATATATTTTATTGTGGTTTTGTATGTAATATATATATTTATCATTTTAATATATACCGCCCATAACATATTTACTGATTTACATTTTATATATTATTAATATAGAACATAAATATGCTAAAGAAATTTGAAAACTTATTGGATCTGATAAATATTATCGTTTTATAAATGTTATTCATTCTATTATATATTTTACTTTTTGACAACGGGACATCATATATATATAGAGAGCATTTTTTCCTTAAACATTATAAGAAAATGGATACAAAAAAAAAAACAACCATTTATAGGTAGATATTTTATTGTATTTATTTGTTAAAATTGATCCATGAACCTTTTAAGATTTAACATATGAAAAAATATTATAATTATATATATATATATAATGATTGACTACTGTATTGTTATGTGTATGCGGTTCTGTCAAATAATATAGCTTTCTTTTACATTTCTTTTTTGATATTTTAAAAATGTTTTAATGTAATGTAATATACAATGTATTGATTTATATGATAAGGTATAGATCAAAGAGATTTTTTTTTTTTCATAATCAAAATTCTATTTGAAATGAAAGATTATAGCGCAATTATAGGTTTTTATTGTGTAAAAATTATATAAAGAATATAATTGATTAAAATTCTATATAATATCATTACGTGTTATAAAAGCCATTTCATAAAAGAGAAAGTTCTTAAACTAGAATATATAAAGAAGATTTTTTGTTTAAGATTATCATTAAAAATGCGAATCATTCACATGTAGAATGTGGATTCAAATCAATATAGATAATCATATAAAAGGCAGTAAATGTAGAAATATAGAAAAATACTTGGGTGTAGGAATTAATAATGCGGATTTTTTGGCTTTTAGGCATGGCATTTATTTGTATAACAAAATGTAAACGTTTGCCAATGGTTGTTTGGTCGACATTCAACGCCAGCCATTGCAAGTTCATGTTGCGTTCTACACCCATCCAATTTTCATCCAATAACGCTTGCAATTCTTCGTCTTCAAATTTTTTTGGCTGACCGTTCTTTGTCTTCTTTTGGCTGACCGTTCTTTGTCTTCCAAGTCAAAATCACCATTTCGGAAGCGTACAAACCATCGTTCACTACAGTTGCTTGAGCTGGAGCATGTCCACCATAAGCTTCTTCAACCAACAAACGATAACTTTCAGCAGCGGTTTTCTTCAAATTAAAGAAAGTTATTAAACTGCTTCCCCCAAAAAACAACTTTTTCAGGCATGTGTTTTGACATATTCAAAGCAAAAAAAAAAAGCTTTGTTGTTTTTACGCACTTCAATGAAATGACATATACTGAAATTTATAGCCGAATGACAGACAAAAAAAAAAGAAGTAAATGGTCGCGGTGTGTTGCGATACACTCAACCCCAAAGTTGCGCCATCTGTTATCTGAATCCGCATTTTTAATTGCTACACGTAATATATATAATATATAATTTTTCCAGATAATATTATAATAGATAAATACATATAACAATGTACACATATGAAATATTGTAAATTTTTTGTGTGCATATACACTTAAAAAATAAATATTAATTAAATAAAACATAAAACTATATTTAAATATTTAAACAATTATATATTATTATGATGAATAACTCATTGTTAGATATATATGTATGTAAATTGTATATAGATAAATAAATATATGACTTTAGAACTCACAAATTGTGTGTGTTATATGTGTATATTTTGTCCATTTATAGAATAAAAAGAATATAACCGAATAACATCACAAATAAACATTAAAATATATTATTTATGCTGATAGTTATACGAGTATATGTATACACAGAAAAATAAATATTATAATATACAATGCAAACATAAGAATAAGACCCCCAACGAAATCTCATCATATACATAAATATATATATAACATATACCGGATGCCGCCGTAAAGATGACATTGAATAATGAACTGGAACAGTATAAACTAAAAATCATATTTTATCGTAAATATATATATACTTTCTTAATATATGTTCACATGCAAACACTATATATATATAAATGCATACATTAATATATTAAGAATTTTTATTGTAGATGTTTCACTATATGCGGTTAAAGTTAAATGTTAAACATATAATAAATATATATATATAGAAATGAATATTTTAATAAAAATGACTTATTCATTATATATGCATATATATAGTGGCATTTTATTATACTATACATATTAAAAAAAAACCCCCCCCATAAAAGCCGGTATACCATTTTAAAAGAATTAAATCGAAGCAGTAGTAGTTCAACAAAAAAGAAAAAATACGAATAAACACAAAATTATATTAACAAAATTTGATTGATTGATATATACACAGATGCGAGTACTTTTAATCTCATAAATATTCGGTTGATTTGCTATAATTCAATTATTCAAAAAAAAAATATCGAAAACTGGCAAAAAAGATTGGCATATATTTCATGTCTATATATAAGACTAACCCGAAATGTTTTCCTTTAGAAAACTTTTATTATTATATACTGTAAGGTTGTAGGCAAATTTTTTTAACTATAGCGAAATGTTCACAATAGGTAGTTCTTAATCTAAAAATACATTTTCACTTTTTTTTGATCAATCAATTTTTCTGCGGTAGGCTTGAGAAATGTTTCTGATGTATAAAGGATCAATTTCTTTCATTACATTAACCTTTTTTTGCTTAACTTTTATTTTTTATTTAATCATCATCACACAAAAGTTTATGAAAATTCTATATAATAAATTAGAATATATATATAGGCAAATACTTATGAATACAACCGTACAAAGATCTTTGCAGTAGTACAAAAATGATATATGTATAGTATATATATTGTATTACAAATTGTGTGTTTGTGTGTGAATGATAGATTATTATTGAATATAATTATTTGTTTACAACACCTTTTCCATATCTTTACCATGACTTTTGTATAATTATATACAGTATATTTTACGATCAAATGCATTTTTTGTTTTTAAACGTTATATTAAATATATAATATAAATATGATATATGCATTTATAAATAAATATATCAAAAAACAGAGAGTTCATGTATAATATAAAGAAAATAAATTAGTAATAATTATTTAAATAAGAAATAAATTCCAAAAATTCATTTTTTTATTGATTTAAATTGATTATTTTTTTGAAGACGTATGTATGTATAAAAGGTATATTTACCATTTTCCATTCAATTTTAACATTTTTCTATACACTATACACAATATTATATCAATATAATAATGAAAAAATAATGAAAAAACGTTGAAATAGAATGGTTAAAATTGTTTAAATTGAACACGGACAATTGTATAATGTATATACATTCCAAAAAAACATTTCACATACTAATAATGACAATTAATAATATACATGATAGATGGAATATACATGATTTTTTTTTTTTTTAATAAAATTTGATTATATACAGAGATATAGTAATTGATTATTATTGGAATTATTTTATATAACAATGGATTGAGTAAATTAAGATTTTCTTTGATTTTCTGTTTGGAAATTTTTAAATAAAATAAGTGATATCAAATTTACCGACGATAATACCACCCAAATACACAACTAAAAATGTTCATTTAATCTGTATATATATGATAGCCGAACGGTATATATACGGTTTTCAAATAGCAATTAAGAAATAATGTCGTTGATTTATTTATTTATATATATTTGAATCATTAATATCATCTGCATATGTATAGTAAAAACAATTGGCTATCAAAACTATAACAAAACTTACGTAAAATATCAAAGTTGAATGCATCATATTTGAATTGTCGTATATATAGATATGTATATATATAGAATTGAATTTGTTATAACTTTGCTAAAATCACTGTGTTTGTACTCACCTATATAGTATAGAAAAATTAAAAAGAAAAAGAAAAACAAATTAATATACAATCTAATATAGGAAAATTTAAAAAAATAAATAAACTATAATATTTTTATATATACTCTTTATATATCAAATAGTAAAACAAAATAAATACAACCCGCATAAATACCATTCATTCATTCATTCATTAAATCATTGATATAATTGTGAACAGTTCAAAGTGATTCCATCGGTTAATTATGACCACCTATTAAACATTTACAAAACATGTTCAAATATATATATATATATAAGTTTTCAATTTTTAACAAAATCAAGACCACCCCTATTGTGCTTCTTCTACAATATATATATACAGTGTCTCAAAAATATATTATTTATATATAGTATAATAATAACAAGAAATTATACCTGTATATAAATAACATATATATATGCATAAAATATACATATGTTATATTTGAAGATAGAGTAAAATGCTTCATGGTGGTATATATGTCTTTATAAATCACTTTATTTATCATAAAATGCTATATATATAGTAAATGTACAATAATAAAAAGTTAGTTTTTTTTCTGTTTATTTATTATTATAGTTTAAATAAATATACGACCCAAACTCACAAAAAATATTAAAAAAATGGCAAAAATCTCTTTAAAAATCCACAAAAAGAAAATTAAAAAAAAATAAATATAATCAATTTAAAGAATTCTAATCATAATAAATTACAATATTATTCTAAAAAAAAAAACGTTTATTCTTATTAATTTAAGGTCTTAACAAACAAAGAGAATATTATAGAAAAGAAACAGATGTCTGAAAAAGTTGTTTTGGGGGGAAGCTGTTTAATAACTTTCTTTAATTTGAAGAAAATCGCTGGTGAAAGTTATCGTTTGTTGGTTGAAGAAGCTTATGGTGGACATGCTCCAGCTCAAGCAACTTGTGAACGATGGTTTGTACGCTTTCGAAATGGTGATTTTGATTTGGAAGACAAAGAACGGCCAGGTCAGCCAAAAAAATTTAAAGACGAAGAATTGCAAGCGTTATTGCGGATGAAATGATCGTGTAGAACGCAACATGAACATGCAATGGCTGTCGGAATGTCGACCAAACAACCATTGGCAAACGTTTACATTTTGTTATACAAATAAATGCCATTTTCAAGCCAAAATATCCGCATTATTAATTCCTACGCCTAATATAATGGCAATTTTATATTATATTTTAAGTTGAAAAATTGAAAATCGTGTTTATAAATATTTATTTTTTTTTTTAAATTTATTTTGCAATTCGCTATATATATGACAAACTGACAAAATTCTATATGTCAATTAATTATAACAATAATATAATAATTATAAAAAATTATGCAATCAAATAAAATGCAATTATTTCATTTTTTAAAGAAAAAAAAATTGAATATGTTTATGCGATGATTCAAACACAGATATAAATTTATTTATTCATTATATTAATATATAAATAATAAAATATTTCATAACAAAATTTTCTACATTACATCATTACATAGAATTTATTTTGTTTTAGTTGCTCTAAATTAAATGCGATATTTTTTTTAATTAATTATACAAATAACTATATAATGGATTTATATTTATTATTTGTAATTTTACATATTATTTATTTTGGCATAAAATTAACTGTAATAATTATTATTATTAGATAAATATATTGAATATAAAAGTATAGAAGTATTTATTGAAACGACATTATAGTAGATTCTTTTTTTCGTGAATCTTCATATAAAAAAAATGACGATAAGAGTTATTAAAATGCGATAATTAATTTAATTTTGTTAATTGTTAACCGATTTTTTTTAAAAATTACATATAAAAATGGTCATGTTAAAACAAATAATAAAAATTTTCTTTCACCATAGAACATTTTTAGTTAGTTAAAATAGCTTTAATTATATTTGTTATGTAGAAAACAAAAAGAATTGTTTTGTAAATTTTTATATTGGATCAAAAATAGATACATATATTATATGAAATCTTTTATTGTCTATATCTGTCTGTCTATCTATCTATATATTAATATATAAAATTTACATAAATAAAAATTATTTATTTCATGCACTAATACCTTTTTATTTTATTGTATATCAAATCAATCTATATATAATAAAGTTCTTTCATATATACAGACAATTTGTGTAAGTATAATTGTATAAAATATATAGAGTAAATTATTTATATTGAAAAATACATTTGGAAAATATACAATAAAAAAGAAAATTAAATCATGTCAGTATAATATTTCTTTTCTTTTTTTTTATAAAAAAAAAAAATTATATTAAATTATTGTTATTCAAAATTATTTTAACAAAACATTATTGCAAAAAATAGAAATATATGCATCTATTATTATAATATATATATATATATATATATATATATAGAAAATAAATAATAAATTCACCTACGATATATATGTATTACGTACATTATACCATATTTATTATATGAATTAACAGCTTATATGAATTTTCTTTTATTATATACCACAACACCACCTAGTTTTTATATTCTTTTGTATTTTGTACTTGTACTTGTTTGAATATGCATGCAGAAAAATTGACATAAATAATTTGTTTAAGATTGTACAGTAGAAAACAGTCGAAAATTGATTAAAATTATAATTTAAAATATCGTGTAATTTGCATATTATATATATATTTGTATACATAAATATTTGCTTTTGTTTCGCTTTACCAATCCAATCACTGTTTCACTATATTGTTTCATATAGACAGTATATAATAGGAAACACTATATATATAAATGGTGGCGGAAAAATTACATATATAAATAAATAGAAAAACAAAAACAACAGATTATGAAAATATCGGTTTTTCCGAATCTACAGAGAGTATTCGATACTTTCCTTAGTTGATAATATCTCATAACAACAATCTCATAACATATATCATAACAACATACCAAAAAGTTTTTAATTTCTCGATTATATTATATAAAGTTTTAAAGAATTATCTCAATATATAAAGTAATTACATAATATATATATATATATATATATATATATATATATATAAAGGAAGAATTTCTAAAGTAAATATTATACTTTTTATTATTTAATAAAATTTATATTAAATATTAATTTTTAATACATATAAATATAAATTCGATTTATAAAAGTTTTTTATATAATAAAAAAAGAATGAATATTGTATATATACTACTCTAACCACTATTCGAATACTCGATTTTGACTTTGGACTTTAAAGTCCTTTTTTGAAAAAAGGACTTTAAACAACAATTTTTTAATCCTTTTAATTTTATTTCATAAAATGATGGTTTTGGGCATTAATAAAACAAAGTAAAAACATGATATGAAAGTTACAATTGAAGGAGTGAAGAATTCCAAGGAAAAATCATTGAAATGAGGACCGCAAAAACACCGGATGAATGCAAAAATTTAGAAAATACAACGTCTAGGAAAATGGATGGTGTCATATAGGCCAAAGGAGGTGTTACAAAGGAGATTAGTGGCGTATAATATAAGTGTCCGATATTATAATGGTCAAATTTTTTTTTTTGTTAAATTGAATCATTTTTAAAATAAATTCCATAACTAATTGAATTTAAAAGTTTTTTTACTTCTGTCTGCGCAATTATTTAACTAAAACCATCATTTTATGAAATAAAATTGGAAGGATTAAAAAATTATTGTTTAAAGTCCTTTCGCGGCATCTCAAAGTCGAGCATTCGAATAAAATAGCAGGTGTCCGATATAATAGTGGTTAGAGTAGTATATATGGATAATTTTGATATAGAAATATTGAATTATTAATCAGCATGAAAATAAATTGATAGTAAATATATATATAGAATATAAATAATAAACAAAAATTATTTTGGTCTTTTTCATTTCGTTGATATATTATTATAAGTAAATAATAAAAATATGATTAAATTTATTAATATTATTATTATCACTTTAAGTATTTTTTTTTTTTTTATATAAAAAAAATACCAAAAATAGAAAATATAAATTGAAATGATTAATGTTTTAACTCGATATTGTATATATTGTATATAATTCAATTCTAATCATAAATTATTTTTTTTACAATATAAGAATAAAAATACTTTTTCCATCATATATATAATATATAACTAAGTCATTTATTATGATTTTTATGAAAAAAAAAAACAATTGATTAACCTTTTATTTTATTTATTTTTAGTCCTCTATAAATAAATATGTAATTCCCACGCACAAATAAAATTAAATCAAATTAAATGTTTTTTTTTCGGAAGGTTCTTATATACCATATATATATTATTTGTAACAATTAGTTATTGTATAAAAAATAAATAAATTTTTCGCTATACAACCAACAATCTGGTTTTAGCGTCCAACAACAGTCTTCTGTTGTTAGTTTCTTAATTTGTGTCTATTACCGTGTCGGTAATTAGCCGTATACGACCAACCGCAAGCGGAAAATACAATTCTGTGTTAAAATTCAGATAACCGAAAACACAAAACACATATTTTATGCATTCAGTAGGATTCGAACCTACGACCCTAAAATTTCGTTAGAATTTTAGGTTGGCATTTTTAACATTTACACCACAGAGTTATTTATTGTATACATATAATATTTATACAAAATAAAATAAAAATATATTATTATATATTTAATTTGATTAAAGGTGTGTAAGCGATGATTTAGTATATAAACTTAATTAATCTGTTATAATAATATAATGAATTCGTTATATATTCATATATATAGATATAGATTTGAAGTTAATATATAAACATACGAATATATATACAGATTATACGACAATGGATAATGCTTATTTTTAGAAATATATCTATACAGGTAAACGATAATTGTATATATTTAAAAAATAAAATATATTTTAATATGTATTTTGTAATTTTACGATTGAATTGATTTGACTACTGTTTTTATATATATACATACATATAAATTTTTCATAATATTTTTATTATATATGTACATATATTTACTTCCAGCTATATATTTAATAGGAAAATAGCCCGCAAAAACATTCATAACTCACTGTACATTATAATAATTCATTTAATTAAAATAACAATAATTATTATTTTTATATGGTATTATTATTAAATAATCATTAATATACATTAATGCTAATAATAAAAAATATACAAATATATTCAATCAATTTTTTTTTTTTTTTTGGTCTGTACTATATTTATAAAATATTGACACATTAAAGTTATTTGAATTAACCTTGATTGTTATTACAATTATTATTATTATTATTAATTTATTTATTATTTTCATAAATATTTTATGGATATATTTTCGTATATGCACTTAATAAAATATTTATTAGACATAATAAAATAAATATGTATATCTAGCAAACAAATTTGTAATATAATAGATATATATATATATATAGATCACTCGATTTCAAGATGCAATCCATTTTAACTAAGTTTTTATTCAATTCGATATACAATTATTTCTATATATGAATTGGCATTAAAATAAATTAATTATGAATTTATGACAATAAAATTAAAATTATTATATTGAAATAAACATAAAAGTTATAGCCTTATAGCTTTATAGCCATTAAACATATACTGTTTCTATATATTTATTTTATATATTATCATAATATGTATATAAATACGAAAATAATCTGTTGAATGCATATACCATCGTTGCGTGCATAAAGTGCATTCATATATATATATGCGCCCATATTTAAATATATACATATATAGTTTATAAATTTAACGATGTGTTGTTTCATAAATATGGTGTTTTTTTTTTTTTTGTTGTTAATTTAGCATATAATATATACATAAATTCACGCTCAATATAGTTGATAAAACACCCAACTTATAAAATTCAGGCAAAAATTATAAATATTATGACTATAGAATAATTATATAAACTACAAATTCTTTTCGCCTCCCCTTCCTGCGGATCCATCCAAATATACAGGCCCAAAATTTGTTTTAACAATTCTTAACCAAAAAACAATTTTCACAAAAACTTTTTTAGTATTAAATATAAAAAAATATTAAACCAAAATTTCAAAAAAATGTGTTCAAAAAAATCACCCATAAACCTTGAAATTATTAAATTATTAATATAAACGCGAATAAGATATTGTATAATATATATATATATATTAAGATTATATATAAAGGGTGATTTTTTTTTAGCTATTATCTTTTTGGCAACACTGCGGTTTAAACAGCTGACGCACGTTTCGTGTTCGTTGTTTCACACTGTCAAACATCTTCAGTTTGCGGTCTATAATTTAACCATGAATCGTCTGTCTTACAAACAACGAACAACACAACGCAAATTATTGAATTTTATTATCAAAATGCGTGCGCTGTTAAGAATTGCGTTCATCGCGACGAAATTGTGTTCGGCGACGACGAAGCTCATTTTGAGGCTCAATGGGTACGTAAATAAGTCGTAAATTGTCGATTTTGAAGTGAATATCAGCCAGAAGAAGCATTGCAATTGCAGCTACCAATGCATCCAGAAAAAGTCACAGTTTGATGCGGTTTATGGGCTGATATGGCATCATTGGAGGACCGTACTTCTTCAAAGATGATGCGTCCAATCGTAACGTAACAGTGTGGTGGTGAGCGCTACCGTGAGATGATATCCAACTTTTTTTTTTTTGCACAAAATGCAAGAGCTTGACATGCTTGATATGACATGTGGTTTCAACAAGACGGTGCCACATGCCACGCACAGCACGCGCAACAATGGACTTATTGAGAGGCAAGGCGATCGGTGAACATTTTATTTCACGTTCGGGACCGCCGGTCAATCGATGGCCGCCTAGATCGTGCGATTTAACACCTTTAGACTATTTTTTGTGGGGCTATGTCTATACAGACAAGCCCGCTTCTGTATAGACATAGCCCCACCATTTGAGGCGCAGTCAAGTGCATGAAATAATCTTCAAAAATTAAATTATATATGGACCGCGTACTATCGATTCAAATAAAGATTTCATGCATTTTTCTGAATTGTATGTGTTTTTTTTTTTTTTTGAAAAACTTTCCTATAGCTTTTTTAAAAAATCACCCTTTATTTTTATATTTTCATACAAATCTTTTTATATTACAATCATTTTTTTTTTTTTTGTTTTTGGCAACAAATCAATAATTATAATAAAAAATAAATAAATGATTATATGAGAAAAATATATATAAGAATATATAAGAAAATTCCAATCAAAGTTTATAGTTTCGCTCAATTATATTTATATATATATATATATTGTATATTATACAAAATAAATAAATGAAAAAAATTCAAATTCTCTATAACCCAGAAAAAATATATAGTAAAGAATATATTCATAATATATATGTTATATGTTGTGGAACATAACATAACAAAAATAATGCATTCAATGGTGTAAAAGTTTGCACCTTAAAATCTTTGTGAGGGGTTTTGTGAGTGAGCGGAGTAGGAAATCGAAGAATATTAAAAGTATATATTCAAAAGAAGAAGAAAACAATGTGCATTACAATGTGGAACATCAAGAATCGATTACGATGGACGTATAAATATTAAAAAATTGTAGTTTATTGTAATAGTCGGTATAAATGCACCTATAGTAATATTTTTAATTAAACAATCAAAACTCTTTCAATTTATCTAAAAAAAAATCCGATTTTTTCTTTAATTTAATCATTATAACATAAATGTAAATCGCATATTATAATCACGATACTATTTCAAATTCAATTTTGGATTTCGAAATGTTTTTTCACCATATTAAAAACTTTCGATTCGATTATAATATTTTTTTTTTAAATTTACCACAAATCGCTTAATTGATGAATGTATCGAAATCAAATCATTACCCTACCGATTCCATGCCAATTTCAATATAAAATATAGTTAATTTTTAATATAATATATTTAAAGAGAGCTATGGGTAATTGCATCAATTGCATATATATATTTATATATATGTATGTATTTTGTCAAAAAATTATATGCTTAATTAATTAAATAATTACTTAACTTATATATATATATATTATTTAAAATATTATTAACGAAACAAACATTAATTCATAAATATATATATATTTAACTTGTATAGCTATATATTATTTTATTTAGTATTATGTATTATAATTTTTTATATTATAAAACAAAAAAAATCTTTTATTTTTTTTTTTTTGTTTATTAATACAACATTAATACAACTCATATGTACAATATAAAATTGGTTTTGACCCAAATTTTTGTAAAATATATAAATTAATTTTATTTTTTTTTTTCGTACTCTCTGCAAGAAAAACTTGACATTATTTAATTATAATATAATTAAATATTTTATTGAAATCATAATAATAATAATAATAATATGCTATATTATGAGATATATAAAATTTAAATTGATATATAGTACAAATTATTATTAATATATATATAAATAAAATAGTATATATAGAGAATAGAGAGCGAGTGTTGTATAAACTATAGATAAAAGGAAATGTAATGAAAAATTTTCAATTATACGATTCATATATTTTTATATCAAAAGAAGAAAAAAATTAATTGTTTAATAACTTTTTTTTTTTTTTGTTTTAATGAAATTAAATTAAATTTACAAATTTATTAATATATACGTATATATTTAGGGAAGAGGAGATTTATTCGGCTTGTGTTAATAACAAAAAATAAATCAATATTATAAAACAATGTATATATCCATGAAAATCATTTCTGTCTTTATATATAAAAAAATATTAACTTAATTTTTTGTTTATTATTTTTTTTTTTTAAATGAAATATTTATTTATTTATTGCATAATAAACTATTTAAATATATATATATATAAAACAATTCACATTAAACTCAATAACTATATAAATATACACGTAAGAGTATATATATAAATAATGTAAGTCATAAAATTAAATTTTTATATTGTGTTAATTTTTTATGACAAAACCAATCGATTGTTTTAGTTTAAAATGTCGTATATATTTAAAAATGCATACATTATAGTTTTATATTATTATTTGTTAAATGAAATATAAAGTATATTTAATTTATATATACGTACATGCACATTACTCAAAATAAATACAAATATTTGTAATTATTATATGTATATATATATATAAGGCACCTCAACAACCTCTATACACATATTTTTATATTGTAATGTATATATATATATGAAATTGTTTTAAAAAAAATTATTGTTATATTACACAATTTGTAATCAAATTAAATTGTTGCTTGTGCCCGTTTTATTTTTTTTTATTGCATTTTTTTTTCCTATTTTGAATTTTAACCAAAGTAAAGGAAAGATTTATTTTTAGAATATTTTTTTTATTACAAATTGGTACAGAAAGTGAACAACAACAGAAATTCTATTTATTCATTTGAAATATTAATCGTATGTTATTTTGGTAACCTTTTCTATCCTGTTCAGCTACTACTATATATGGACAATATTTTTTTTTAATGTTAAATATAAAAAAAAAAACAGTGGATTGTAATCTATAACATAAATTTTGAAAGCTATGTACTATATAATTTATTCCGACAATGTGACATTTAGAGATTTAATTTCGATTGAAATTCCATCATAAAAGAAAAATGCACCAATTCAAATAATTATACATAAAAATATAGTGTACAATATACAATATACAATATATAGTATTTATTTTTTCAATATAAATATACTATAATATATATATATATAGAAAAAAAATATAATATGTGACCCTGTACTTATTTCCTTTATACGAATTATTTTATTACTTTACAATATTTATATAAATATGTATATATATATTATTATTTACTTTACATTTTACATCGTATATATATATAGTTAATAATAAATCTCTATATATATATATGCAGATTGTAATAAAAACTGTATATGCATAGAGGTGCGATTTATTTGAAAAACATTATATATAATGTATGTAATATAACAACTTAATATAGAAAGACAAAAAAAAAAGGTATAAATAGAATATATATCAAATATGTGTATATTGAATTGAATAAATAAATTAAAATCAATTAATATTGTAAAAATTAATTTCATATATTAGGTTGTCGAAAAACTATTGATAATTTTTATAAATATAGATTTCATTATAATTGAATATTTCAAGTAATACTAATCTGATCAGGTAACACTAACATATGTTCGAAAGATGACATTTCGTAGATAACAAAAAAAAAAAAATTAAATTTGTTTAGTCATTTAAAAGTTGTAGTGCATTAAAGATGAGCGAAATTAGTGAAAAAATTCGATACATTTTACAATTTTATTATGAAAAAGGTGAAAATGCAACGCAGGCACATGAACAAATTTGTGCAGTTTACGGTGAAGGAACTTTATCAAAATTAACAGCCTATATAGATGGTTTGCTCGATTTCGTTCCGGTAATTTTGATGTCAAAGATGCACCTCGTTCTGGTCACTGGTCAATCACTGAAAAAGTCGATGAAATCATATCAAAAATTGAAGAAAATCGACACGTAAGCAGTCATGATATCGCTAAAGAACTATAAACATCCATCACCAAACAGTTTTAAACCATTTGACAAAGGCTGGATACGGCTGGAAAAAGCTCGATGTTTGGGTACCACATGAATTAACACAAAACAATTTAATGAACCGAATTTCCATTTGTGAAACGCTGTTTAAAAGGAACGAAATCGAATCATTTTTAAAGCAAATGATTACAGGTGATGGAAAATGGATCACATACGCTAATAATGTACGAAAAAGATCGTGGTCCAAGAAGAGTGAAGCTCCTAAAACAGTAGCAAAACCTGGATTAACACCATAAGAAAGATAATGCTGTCTGTTTGGTGGGATTGTGAATTACTAGTACCCGGTCAAACCATTGATTCCGATCTCTATTGTCAACAATTAACAAGATTGAAGCACGAGATTTAAAAAAAAAAACGTCCAGAATTAATCAATCGAAAGGGTGTTGTGTTCCATCATGACAACGCCAGACCACACACATCTTTGATGACTCGGCAGAAACTGAGAGAGTTTGGCTGGGAAGTTTTAATGCATCCACCATATAGCCCGGAACTTGCACCTTCAGATTATCATTTGTTCCGGTCTCTGCAGAACTCCCTTAATGGTTTAAAATTAAATTCTGCAGAGGACTGCAAAATGCAATTGGATCAGTTTTTTGTCCAGAAAACACAGAAGTTCTACAGTGATGGGATATAATGTCTTTACCAGAAAAATGGCAAAGGGTCATCGATCAAAACGGCGCACATTTGGTTTAATAAAGTTCATTTGAAATATATACAAAAATCGTTTGAATTTTGTAAACAAAATTATCAATACTTTTTAGACAACCTAATATTTTTCAAATTTCAAACAAATTAATATAATTTTACTTTTATTCTCAGCAATTCATAAAAAAGTTTTCTTTTTTTTTTTTCTTTTTTTTGATGATTTATTAAAAATGAATTACGAAATAAAGTGAAATCTTTTTTATATTTTTTTTCATTCATTTTTATTTATACAGATATGGAAATAAATTTATCTTTTATAAATGAATACATAACAATCAATATCTATATATAATTTGAATGCATATATATGATATATAGTATATATTTACTATTGCAAATGACAAACGACATATTATATTATCAACCTACACGATTAAATTTGTGATAAAGTATTATAAATATTAAATAATTTCATTTTAGGTATATTTAAGCACATTATTTTTTTTTTACTTAATTGAATAATTAAGTATTCCATAATACAAATTATATCTAATACGAATTTCAGTTTAACATATGTTTTTGTTTATAGTTTTTCAATAAAAATTTTAACTGATAAATTGAATTCTCTATAAAGTATATGGCACGATAAATTATGACATTTTGTCTACTGTTCAAATTTTATTAAAAAAAAAACCCTTATACTTCGATTACAGTTCGTCTCGTCTTATTCTTTCTAATCCATAATATATAGAAATGAAGTCAACCTCCTCGACCTTATTTTATATATTTGTAAACACAATCCTAAAAAAATGAATTATCGCATCAGTGTCTGCGATAAAGCTCGCATATATCATTCAAATAATATCGCATAATTTTTATATACATTGTTCCAGTTAAATGACATTTAGCAATTAGTTGTATTATATATATATATATATATATATATATATATATATATATGGAAGCAACCCACACATATACAAGAATGAATAGATATAAGAAAATAATGTATTTTTTATATATTTAAACTATTTCAAAATACACGTTTATAAATAACGTTTTTTTTTTTTTTTACACAATCAATTTATTTATAAAATTTAAATATCTATTTTCAATTGCATATGCATTAAATGGAAAAATAAAATATAAAACACAATATTGTCCTAAATTTCTATCTATATATTGATTATATTGATATGTTTAATATTTTTTATATCTATATTATATTATTCTGTGATTTGGTAAAAATTTATTTGAAATTGAACTGATAACAAAAAATATATAATATATATATATATACTATTTAAATAGCGGCATTTGACTGCCAGTTCGAGGCTGGATTTTATAGCATTTCGTCCAGCTGCTACTGGAAAGGTGCATAACCTAAGCGTGAATTGTGATAACTAATTTGGGGCAGCTATGTAAACGCCGAATAAAATATAAAAATAAAACATCACCGAACTGTTTGATTGTTTATCATTTTGAACACGAAATTAACGACTTTTGGTACAAGAAAATTGACACGATCAAAGCAAATTCATAGATAGGAAATATGATATACATAAATAAACATTATTTGCAAGCCTTAAGTCTACGCTAAAGACTATATATAAAGAAGATTAAAGTTGATGAATAAATTTTGTTTACTACATTTCAAAAAAAAAAAAAAAAGAAAAGTTTTACGATATATAAAGTTATTATTATTAGTTATATTATCCGCAATTATTTTATCGAAAAATGTTTATATATATTTTTAAATAACATACCAAAAATTTTATTACATTTCAATTAATCAAAAAATTTAGTAATTTTTTATTTTTATCAAAATTATTATTTGTTTGTTTGTTTATATATTTGACAAAATACAAAATGGTCACGCTACATATATTCATAAATGGAATTATTTGAATTTGTTGTATATTATAGAAACAAAACAATCATATTTTTTATTGGTGTACAATGTACATGTACAATATACAATAGAGTAAAATAAGGTTAATTGTGATTTGTGTTCTAATTTCGATATGTTTTGTCATATATGTATAATTATAATAAATATATAAAAGTCATCAGATTATAATGAAAGTCCATCATCATACAAAATAGCAAAAGTTAATTAATTTTATAAATAATTATATATATATGGAGTCAGCTTAACCAACAAAACAAACATTTATTTTTATTTTTTTGGTATATATTTATAATATCATTATGTAATTATTTTAAAAATTTATATCTGTATTTTATACACAATTGGATTTCTATAAATTTTATTTATAAATTTCTATATGTATACATCCCGCATCACGATATTTAAAGTGAAAGTATATATATATGCGTATACAATATGCATGTGAATATTCCATTACATTTTATTTCTTTGTATATATATATATATATATATATATGATGGGTGATGGTGATGATGATGATGAAAATCACAGTTTGAATTTTGGAAATCACAGTTTGGAGGTATATATATATATATTAATAACATTAACCAATAAGGCATTAACGTTAATTATATAAAATATTTTTAATTCAATTCGAAAAGCATTACTATATATATAGATTGTCTAGTCGTTAATCGTTTTTTTTAACCTCTTCTTCTTCTTAAACTATCAACTATATTTTAAAATGGAATAAAAAGAAAACAATTTTTTTTTTTTTATATATAAATTGAAAATAATTTATCGGTCAATGAATATATCAATAAAATTTAATATATTTCGAGGTGAACACAATTAAATGTAATAACCGCGCACACAAAACAAAAAAAAAATGTTTTCAAATTTGTATATATAGATTTCACCCTATTATGTTATAAATGTATATATCAATAAAAAAAAAAAAAAAAAAACACTGTATAAAACATGACATTAATTTGTTTTTTTTTTTTTTGTATTTTTATTTATACAAGGTAATCAAAATATTAAGATAATATTGATAATATTGATAATAATAATGTGAATTTATCCATTTATATATCGCATGTATATACTATGACATGATTCACTTTAATTAATCAACGTATACATTTATATATAAGTTACACACGTACGAATGCGATAAGTATAGGTATATAACAAATATACGATAAGTAGTAGGTATATAAGACAACAAATTTCGTTGTTGATTAAATAAAAGTGTTTATTTGTGTAAATATATATACATTATAATTAATGCGATGAATAATGTAATTATAATTACATAAGATCATTTTCTCAATAGGTTGATGATGATGATGGTGATGATGATGCGAATAAAACATATGAACATATATACTCGTATAGTGAATATATATTATATAGACATTTAATTCATTAATTTACTATACACACACTATATATACAGATATATGAAAAAATAAAACAATCTTTTTTTTTTTTTCTTTAATTTACTTTACTTTGCTTTGCTTTATACAAGATTTATCCATAAGTTATCTGTGTGTCTGTCCTCAATAAAAACTGTCTGTATATAAAAAATCATTGTATTTATATGTTTTATTATATATGCATATTATTATATATGATAATTAGGTATATGAAATCATGTAATGGTGAAAACTATATTGCAAAATACTTATATATACTTATATATTATTACTCTCTCCGATCGCATTTCATATATAAAATATAAAAAATATTTCTATATAGTAATTTGAACACAAAAAACATTCACATACGAATGTAAACAAATTATATATATATACAGGCAGATTTTATAATTTTTTGTTTTTAATTCTTAACATTTTATGTAAATATATATAAATTGTATAAAAATGATAACAACTTATTTTATATGTATATAAAAAAAAACCTCTGATAAAGTTTACTATATATATACAAGGCACAATACAAAACATATAAAACAGTTGATATCAATTAGATGTATATTAATATATATATAACGATTTCTCTCTATACCCATACGACTTTCAACGTACATTAAAAATCTATACCATATCATATATAAACATATATATAGTGATATGAAATTACACCATCTTTAATTTACTATATACATACTTTTTATACAAATGCGCATATCTCATTTGTATATATCCATCCATATAACAATAGTAAAAGCTTTAAAAAGAAAATGTGTGTATATATGTATATTAAAATAAATAATGAAAAACTATTTCTATGCGCATGTTTTAAGCTTTTTTTCTTTTTATTTTTCTATATATAACTATCATTATTTATATATACCACAGTCATCACTATATATATCATAATCTCCTTCCAAATTTTTTATTCTGTCTATACGTGTAATAAGTGTTGATGACATTTCTTTTTGTTTATATAAGATAAAGCTATTTTAGACTTTGTTAGTATTATATTAATAAATATTATTATCTATTTAGTATTTTCATATATAAAGATGTATATAATAAAGATAAAAATAACAAGTACTCCTCTGTAACGAAACTTTCATATAGTAAAAAAAAAAGAAATAAAAATAAATATGTAATAGAGAAAATGAAGAAAAAAAGAGAAAGGAAAATCATTTCAAAATTATGTTGTGTTTATTTTTTTTTTTTTTTATATATACGTACGTACTTATATCAATAATTTCTATATATATATATATATGTTTAATTAAGAGAAAAAGTGGGTGGCAGTAGTGTAAAATAAAACTGCAAAATTAAAATTCACAAAAAAAAAAAAAAAATGAAGTAAATATATAAGAAAGAAATCAATTGAAATCTTCCATTGTTTCACTTTAAATATATACCTATATGTAAAAAATATTCATTATAATAATGGTAAAATTGAAATTGAAAAGGTAACATAAATAATTTCTGTTTCTATAATTCCAACAAATTTTTAAAAGAAATTACTTTATTACATTTATTCAAGCAAATTATTAAAATATAAAATTTCTGTAATTCAATACACACATTTTAGAGGGATAAAAGATATTGCTAATATGTCTTGAAGTTTTGCAGCAAATGGATGGGGATGAAGGGACGTCCATTCCTCGCTGTGGAAAAATTCAATTCCCGCTAAAAAAAAAATATGCTCGGATTGACACGGACGACCAGCATTATTTTAAAAGTATTCGTGAGTCGTAAAGACCTAAGTGTCAAATCGTCCATTAAGTTTTTTTCGTTTTCTTATTATTTATCAAGACAATAAGTGTCCTGGTTCCAGGTACTGCGATCAAAAAGGGGGGATGGGTTTAACAAGTTAGAAACTAACATTAACCTTTAGGTTACCAAATTTCCTTTCTTTCGCTAACAAAAAAAATATAGAACTAAATAGTTTTTTTAAAATCTAACTTTAAAATGTATAAATTAATTAAGAAGAATGCGGATGAATGAAATGTATAAATGAAAATGCTAAATAAAGGATTGTCATAATTTTTTATAATATAATAGTCAATTATCCCGCATAGATAATTATTTTAAAAGTATTCAAATAAAAGTTTTTTTTTTTTTAAATTATTACAAGAAAAGCAAATTACTTAATATTAACTATATATAATATTTAGAAAACTTTTGGATAGACGACATTTTTTAGTGTTAATAAAAAAATTAAATAATTTTAAGTCTAAAACTATTATAATATTTTACGTTATATGATGTTATATTAATCAAGTCGTATATATATATAATATAATAAAAATTTTATATATATATAATATGTAATTTAATTTTAATTTTAATTTGTACATACCAAAATGTTTGTTTTTTGTTAAGTCTGTAATGTGAAATAAGAAAAAAAAAAATTGTAATAATTATGAGAAAAAAAATAAATATAAAATAATGTTTATTTTTTTATATGTTTTATATTAAATTAATGATTTTCAGTACATATAGAGAGTGAAGAAATTTACATTTTTGATCCCCCTATACATTCCATCCAGTCATTGTAAATATAATGTGTATATTCTATTTATAGTATTGTAATTTTTCAAACACATAAACCATAATATTTAAAATATTTTGAAAAAAATAAAACCTCAATTTCAAAAATCATTGAAACAATATTTAAAGATGATCAATAAAACTAAAAAAAAGAAACACCCACTCATTGATACAGATATAAAATATTTGTATACATATACAAATAATCAATTTCGTTATAACAGACATCAATTAATATTGATTATTATTAATATTAATATTAATATATATAAAAATATACTTAAATTTATATAATATGAGGAGATATGTGTGCTAAAATGGTATGATATATAAACAAAATGATATTTGATATACAAATAAAGAATAAAGAAAATACATATTACAAATGCAAAAAAAAAAAACAAAAAATGTATTTACAAATCTGTCAAAAATATAGACCTCCTACATATCATCGCATATAATCGCACAACATAAATGTATATATATAAGATTTTTTTCAAAAAAAAAAATCCTTAATTATAATAAAAGCAGATAAATATAATCTTTTATTATATAAGAAAACCTATATATTATGTTTTTTTTCCGTTTCTTTTCATGTTATTGTTCAAACAAAAAAAAATTGTTAAAAAATTGTTTGTAATTATTGAACAAAGTTCTTTTAAACTTTGTTATTTATGTATATATAAACTATATCTATATATCATTTTTATTAATACAAAATTTTGATTCATTTAATGGCATTGTGTCCGTGATATGTTACATATAGTATATGGTGTCAATATTTATTAATTTTATCAATTTCTAATGAAATATACCTACCAAATATGAATGAATGTTTATTTGAAATATGATACAATTATTTCGTTTAATTTATATATATATATTAGGTTGTCTAAAAATTATTGATAATTCTTTTTACAAAATTCAAACGATTTTTTTATATATTTCAAATGAACTTTATTAAACCAAATATGCGCCGTTTTGATCGATGACCCTTTGCCATTTTTCTGGTAAAGACATTATATCCCATCACTCTAGAACTTCTGTGTTTTCTGGGCAAAAAACTGATCCAAGTGCATTTTGCAGTCCTCTGCGGAATTTAATTTTAAACCATTAAGGGAGTTCTACAGAGACCGGAACAAATGATAATCTGAAGGTGCAAGGTTCGGGCTATATGGTGGATGCATTAAAACTTCCCAGCCAAACTCTCTCAGTTTCTGCCGAGTCATCAAAGATGTGTGTGTGTGGTCTGTCGTTGTCATGATGGAACACAACACCCTTTCAATAGATTAATTCTGGACGTTTTTTTTTAATCTCGTGCTTCAATCTTGTTAATTGTTGACAATAGAGATCGGAATCAATGGTTTTTACCGGGTGGTAGTAATTCATAATGAACGATTCCCTATTCCAATCCCACCAAACGGACAGCATTACTTTTCTTGGTGTTAATCCAGGTTTTGCTACTGTTTTAGGGGCTTCACCCTTCTTGGACAACGATCTTTTTCGTACATTATTATCGTATGTGATCCATTTTTCATCACCTGCTGTAATCATTCGCTTTAAAAACGACTCGATTTCGTTCCTTTTAAACAGCGTTTCGCAAATGGAAATTCGGTTCATTAAATTGTTTTGTGTTCGCATTCATGTGGTACCCAAACATCGAGCTTTTTCTTGTATCCAGCCTTTGTCAAATATGGTTTAAAACTGTTTGGTGATGGATGTTTAGTTCTTTAGCGATATCATGACTGCTTACGTGTCGATTTTCTTCAATTTTTGATATGATTTCATCGACTTTTTCAGTGATTGGTCGACCAGAACGAGGTGTATCTTTGACATCAAAATTACCGGAACCAAATCGAGCAAACCATCTATAGGCTGTTAATTTTGATTTAAAGTTCCTTCACCGTAAACTGCACAAATTTTTATTCATGTGCCGGCGTTGCATTTTCACCCTTTTCATAATAAAATTGTAAAATGTATCGAATTTTTTCACTAATTTCGCTCATCTTTAATGCACTACAACTTTTAAATGACTAAACAAATTTAATTTAATTTTTTTTTTAATCTACGAAATGTCATCTTTCGAACATATGTTAGTGTTACCTGATATCAGATTAGTACTACTTGAAATATTCAATTATAATGACATCTATTTATAAAAATTATCAATACTTTTTCGACAACCTATATAAAATAATATTATCCTTAGAATTGATGATATTTTTCGATTAATAATTATGGTGAAGAATGGTGACATTTATATTTAAAGTAAAAATTATTATATACATAGATTTACAATTAAATTTAAGGGGTGTTCTTGGAATATATATACTTGAAATTTAGAATTTATTAATTACTCGGTGGTGTATTTGCTAAAAACGACAAACGACTTTAAAATCAGGATTAAATTTTGGGATCGTGGAGTTTTGGGGTCATAAGTTAAAATTTGATATTTTAGTAAAAATTTTAAATACAATTCGCAATTTCGCAATACTATTTGTGAAAATATAATATTTTTATATACAAATTATTAAAAATAGTCATAATTATAGAAACAAATTTCTATTTCAATTATATCAATATAAATATTGTATTTCATATATGAACTATACGTTTTAAAAAGAGATTTTGCAATGTATATAGCATTGATCAGTGAAAAGCTTATATACATATATATATATATATAGTCATATAAAAAGGTAAATGATTTTGAGGTTCAGAAATTTTTCTAAAAAAAAAAAAAAATAAAATAATTCCAAATTAATTCAAGGATTTCAAACATTATAAAATATACCCTTTATTCCTTGAATTAATTTTTATAATTTAAATTCATGGTATTGTAATATATATATATATATATATAGAAAAAGTCATACACTTAATACATATTATATTTGTATATATATATATATATATATATAATTATTTTCATTGTCATTAATTATATAAAAAAAAAATATTTGATGCAGAAAATATAAATTTTATATATATATATATATATATATATATATATATATATATATATATAGAAAATATGTAAAATTTATCTCAAATTTATAATGTAGTTATTTTTTGATTGCTAATTATTTCAATAAAATATTATATTATGATTTGTATTCATATAAAAATATTATGGATTATTTTTTAACAAATTAAAAAGAAGTGGTATATAAAAGGTATATCGAACTCGAAAATTGTGATTCTTTGATGAATTTTAACTTAAAATTGCTGTGATGTTCTTTGTTCTTAGGTTTTTAATTCGAAGATATGGCATGTATAAATAGAGGTAGAATTATAAAAAAAAATGAATTCTGTCATTTTCATATGCTTTTTATGATTATAAACAAAATTCGATTGACATTTTTCTGAACATATCATTTAAAAACAAAAATAAAACAACTTTATCTATATATATTTTTCTATTGTTGTTCTATATATATATTGATCTTGACCAACTTGGCCACTCAACCAACCAACCAACCAACAAACCAACCAACACATTACAAAAATTTAAACTTGAAAACTCCAATTGAATTAAATCGTTATTATGGCGTGTATTATAAAAAAAATATTATTAAATATTAATATATATAAAAATATATGTTTACCTTGCCAGAGCCATCCTCATATGAGATAATGATCCCAATGGAACTGGAATGGTATCCACGGTGGAATGAATTTTTAATAACAATTAAAACGAAAAAAAAAAAAAAAAAATATACAAAAACAATTAACGTGAAATAGAATAAAAATTAATTTTAAATTAATTGTAATTCACTTGTTTTTTTTTTGAATAATATATCTCATTAATACATTAAATTTTTTTTAATTTTTATTTAACAAATACTAAATTTTTTAGAGGAAAAATTAAAAATTTAAAATTTCACTTTAATCATATTATAAAGAAATTATATAAAATACACACTATAATATAAAAATAAAACACATGGACCAATTAACTTTTATTACTATTTAAATATTTATAGGAACTTTAAAATAAACACTATATATATATATATATATAATATTATATTGAATATAATTTATATATAGATAAGTTTCTCATATATGATTTTCCTCCATATATATGAACACAAAACTAACACACGAATATATATATGTATTTCAAAAAATTTATGTTCAAAGAAATAATCAAATTAATTTATTTCCCACCGAAAATCATTAAAGCTCTTTAAAAATTATAATTTTTTTTCTACTATATATATACAATACTATAAATCAAGTAAGTACTAGCTTATTAACATAAGTGATATGATGATGATGATGATGATGATGATCACCACAAATCATAATAATATTTCAATATAAATTTTAGTTGTAGTTATTTTGTTGTTGTTGTTGTTGTTGCTGGCGTTAAACAAATATGAATTTTTACACAAACACCACAAATTTAATTGTACATATACAATATATATAAATCCTTCACACACTTTTATCTATATAGATTTTTTTTTTATAGTTTACAATATAAATTCTATTAACGTGTGTTGTATATATATATATTATAAAATACAGAGTTTCACAATTTTCTCAACAACGAATAATACCCCCGATACACGAAATTTTCGTTTCGTTATATCTTTTAACCAGGTTAACAACAACAACAAGTATAATATAATATTTTATAAACAATTTTCAAAGACACAATTTATAATATTATTTATTTTATTTTTTATTCAATATTGACAAGGTTCTTCCTGTTATGTACTATTTTTTTTATTAAATTTATTATTTTTTTTGGTTTGTATTTCTATACATTAAATACTACACAACTACAATTATACAATTAGATTTTCATCATATTTTCATTTGTATAGTTGATGTAGTTGATAAAAAGTACATAACACACTTTTTTTGTTTTATTTATTATCAATATTTTGTATTAATTATACATATATACTGTTTTAATATTTTCAAATATTATATTTCATTTATGTTACTTTTAAAAAAACATTAAAAGGTGATAAAAATTTAGTTATTTTGAAAACTTATGAATTTTTAATATTTATAAAATATAGAAAATTTATATTTGATGTTTTTCGGAGATCATATCGAGTGCGAGATATTAAATAACTGTGTTTCGCAACCGCATAAATACGACCGTATATACACAATCAATCAATCAATTGTAAACTACACATATATGTGTTCACACTTTGCTTAATTGATATGATCACTTTCCAAAAATTGTATTACTTACAATTTTTTTTTTACACTCTACACAAAAATGTAAAATACTTAAAAAATTTATACAATTATTTTAATACCACATAATTTTTTGTTTTTTTTTTATTTAATTTAATATAAAATTTTGTTTTGTTTATTTTTTATTTTGTTTATTTTTTGTTTAAATTTAAGAGAAAATATTGCACGCTTTCACTTGATCATAAGTCAAAATGACACAGAATACCAACTACCAACGACCAACAACGACTAAATCGTACTACTCTACTACTAAAAACAACTTTACGAAAAACAAAAATGTATTTTATATCACATAAAAATTTTCTTGTTTGACACAAAAGCTGAAAAAAAAAAAAAAAAATACATTCACATTTACACGATTTTCTCTGCTGCTGATACATTATTTTATTATTATATTACGATTACGATACTCACCCAAATCGAAACTTTTTACTATAGTATATGTAGTTGGTTTGGTTGATTTGATCAATTTGATATAGCAGGCAATATATAAATTTTATATGTTTGCATATTGATGTTATATATGGATGGGTTCATATAATTTCATATATATATTGTATATACAAACAAAAACTAAACTATATGCAAACACAGAAAAATACATATATTTCATGGCAAATCTATTCAACAATGCATATACATTTCATAAAAATATTGATTAGTGTGTGTATTGGTGTAAAAAATTATTTATTCATAAATAAATGAGTTCACCTTTATATAATAATAATTATAATAATAATAATTATTATACAAACATTGATTGCCATATAAACATTTACAAAATTTTGTAAATACAACAAAAAAAAAAATAAAATAACAAATATGTACGTTCATACACCATTTATAATATGGATTGTGGGCTTATTGGTAATGTATTATAAACGGATGAGACAAGACGACCCATTATTTCACATGTTCACATAAACGCATCTCAAAAGCTCTGACATGATTAAAAAAAAAACGAATGGTATATCAAAAAAAAAAAAGCTTTTCGATTTACATGACGATGAGTATATATATAGAAGGAAAATAAATGCACACACATTCGTATATACCTTGTTCTATATATATATATATATATAAAAAAATACTATATATTACAAAGTTTTTCTTTTCATTTCAATTATGTATCTGATATTCATTCATTCATATGTATATATATACTTATGTTGTATATGAAATAAGATAAAACAATATTATATTATATTATATATTTAGATTGAGGTTGCAAATTTTTACAATTTTTTTTTCTTGTTTTTTAAACGAAATTCATTTTTTTTTAAATCACATTTGCAATATAATATCGAATTTGTTAATCAATCTATCAATTTAGGATATTAAAATAATTATAAATTTTTTTTTTTGTTATTTTAGAAATGAAAAGATTAGGTAAAATCATTAGAAATGGGGGATTATAAATATTTATTTTTCCAATACGTTATTCGAAGAAATATATAATTTAAAAAAAAGACCCATATGAATTTAAGAAAATTTCTAAGTTTATTAATTTTTTTTTTTTTATATATTTTCTTCTGTGTGTCAATTTTGAATTGTATTTTTTGTACTTTTATATAATTAATAGTTTTTGTTTTTTTTTTTTTTTTACTTTTAATATATATACTTATTATTATTATTATTATACTAAATTGTTACTTTCACTAAAAAAAAAAAAAAACAAATTTCAATCATAAATTTACTTCAATAAAATTAAATCGAGTGTACCACGAGTGTCTTTGCATATATATATGTATATTTTTATATATGAAGTTGTATTGTATCTTAAAAAATTATATATACACATGCATTAAAATGATGATCATTTGTTAATAAATTTTTGGTATAATGGTTTTGCGGGGATATTAAACAAAACAAAAAAAAAATGAATATATCCTGAAGCAATTTATTATACATATTATTATATAATTTTTAATATAAGTCATCATCTTTTATATGTGCACGTGCTTATTATCATTAGGTTGTGTTTGCGTTAAATTTTTATAGTAAATATATGGTTTATGTACTCGATTATACAATAAATCATCTCGAATCTCGACGCGAGATAATATACTAGTATATTATTATTAATTGATATATATATTATTATTATCAATTGATAAACGGTCTTTTAGGATTAAAAAAAATGATTTGTATTTAAATATAATCGAAGAATTCCTTTTGTATAATGATCCTGATTGACGATTACTTCTGAAATGAATTTGTTTTGTTGGATTGGATATATATAAATAGCGATATATAAAATATCAATAAAATATATTACTTTAAAATACATATAATGAATAAATTAAAATGCAGAAAAAAATTCATCATCCTATAAAGACTAGACAATTTTATGATATTGCAAATACGTTTTATCGTGTTTTATATATACAATACGATGAAACTACATATGTATTATAAATTGGAGTCTCTGATATAATAACGCATATATTATAAATGAAAAACTCTTCTTTTTTTGTATCATATAAATTTAAAAATTAAATTGCATATATATCTAACCAAAATATAATGATATTAATTAATAATTTAAAAATTAACAATTTTTTTTAAACGGAGAGCGATGATAATAAAAAAATCACATAATGAGAAAAAGTTTTTTTGTGGAATTATAAATTAATTAAAAATTAATATATATTGTGAAATTTTTATTTAATATTCTGCTTGTAACATATATATTAAATACCATATATATAATAAAGGGTGATTTTTTAGCTATTTTCTTTTTGGCAACACTGCGGTTTAAACAGCTGACGCACGTTTCGTGTTTTGTTTCACAGTCAAACATCTTCAGTTTGGTCTATAATTTAACCGTCTCGAATCGTCTTACAAACAACGAATAACGCTTGCAAATTATTGAATTTTATTATCAAAATGCTCTGTTAAGAATTGTTCATCGCGACGAAATTGTGTTCGGCGACGACGAAGCTCATTTTTGGGTCAATGGGTACGTAAATAAGCAGAATTGTCGATTTTGGAGTGAATATCAGCCAGAAGAAGCATTGTGCAAGAGCTATCAATGCATCCAGAAAAAGTCACAGTTTGGTGCGGTTTATGGGCTGGTGGCATCATTGGACCGCACTTCTTCAAAGATGATGCGAATCGTAACGTAACTGTGAATGGTGAGCGCTACCGTGAAATGATATCCAACTTTCTTTTGCCCAAAATGCAAGAGCTTGACTTGCATGACATGTAATTTCAACAAGACGGTGGCATGTGGCACAGCACGCGCAACAATGGAATGGTGCAACGGTGAACATTTTATTTTACGTTCGGGACCGGTCAATTGGCCGCCTAGATCGTGCGGCTTAACGCCTTTAGACTATTTATTGTGGGGCTATGTCTATACAGACAAGCCCGCTTCAATTGATGCATTGGAAGACAACATATTGAAGCATTTATTTGTGAGATACCGGCCGAAATGTTGGAAAGAGTATGCCAAAATTGGACTAAGCGGATGGACCATTTGAGGCACAGTCAAGATCAACATTTGCATGAAATAATCTTCAAACATTAAATTATATGGACCGCCGTACTATCGATTCAAATAAAGATTTCATGCATTTTTCTGAATTTTATGTGTTTTTTTTTTTTGAAAAACTTTCCTATAGCTGTTAAAAAATCACCCTTTATAAGAAAAAGAAGTAATTGATGAATTTCTCGTTTCGTTGTGTATTAATGATAATTATTTAAAATTATTCAATTATAGTTTTTGTTATATGCATTTTGCATTTTGTTTATAAAAACACCATATAGGTATAAGAAAGTGTTTCTATTTATATTTTCTTCCTATATATTATTATCTGAATTTTTTTAAAATTAATCATTTGAAATTAAAACAAATAATTCATTTAATTTTTTTTTTGGAAAAAAAACAGCCGTCGATATATTTTTAAAGATTTGTTTGAATATTGCTATATAGATGTTTATATGCCGGCGTTCGTTGTTTATTATCAAAATGTCATCTATCCTTATTTAAAAAAAAATGACCAAAATATTTTTCGTTTTCATTATTTTTACAATTAATCACCACAAAATTCTATTTAAGTCAAGAAAAGTTATATATCATATAGAAAACTAACAATTAAATACTATTATATACGATACGATAATGATATAAAAACTTTTTTTTTTTTTCATTTTAACAAACAAAAAAAAAACTATACATTTCTTATTCGTATCACAATTAGTCTGCGACCTTTCAAAATGGAAAACAAAATAAAAAGTACATGGATTTGTATTATTTTTTTTATTTTTTTTTTTTCATTTGTAATCTCTACCATTTATTTTCATTTTCTTTTAGTGCACATATTATATATATATATATATATACATTTACAAAATGAATAGTACAGGGTTCTTCTATATATATGGATATACACAATTATATACCATTTATTTAATTTTTTTTAAGTATACTCTCATTCGAATATATCGTCGTAATATATGTTTATATAAGTCTAAATATTATATATATAAGTATATGATAAATTAATGATTGTGGTTTTTAAAATAAAAATTGAGGTTATTTTATGTATTGAATTCAATGCTGTGATAAATATTGTACCCAAAAAGAATGTATATTTTTTATATACATACAAAATACAATTTAATAATAGTATATAATATATATGTTCGTTGTACTTTAATAATATATATGTATGTAAATGTATGTATATACGTTTGTTTTATATATGAAATAATACAAAAATTTTTATTTATATTTATATATAAATATACACAAAATACACTCGCATATATAACAAAAATTTAACTATATACATATTTATTTATTGCATATGTTACAAAATAAAATTGAAAATAGAATTTATTTATTTTTATTTTATCAAATTAATAACATATATAACTATAAATAAAAAAACATATATTATCGTATCGTATCGTATCGTATTCATATAAATATTTGAAAATATATATAGAACAAAATTGTTTATGTTATAATAATAATAATATTCAAAAGATCATATAATTCATTTATATGATTCATTCATAAATTCAATAAACAATGTAAATGTTTGCAGGAAAAAGTCATATGTGATATGGTTTTTGTTATATTTGGTTGTATAATAATAATAATAATAAGTAACAATTTATTTATAATAAATAATAGTTTAAATAATTGGTTTATTAATGCCTATATGGAAATTTATAATTATTATATAAATATTGCATAAAAGGTTTGAACTTTTTGTTTTTAAATGATATTTAACTGATATTTATTTTGCAAAATTTTGTTCCACTTTTTAAGGTTCTTCAACGCCTTTACAATTATTTATATGAAAAACGGATGCAATTAACATCCCCACTATTGATTAGGTTGATTAAGGGATACAATAAACGATAATAAAATAAACGCACTTCCAGACTACATCATAAATATATTATTATACATTATTATATATACCTCACATCAAATCAACAAAAATTTTAAGTATTTATATCATCATAATGTCGGTATACAAATAAATTATATATGGTAATTATTGATGTGAGGTAAAAAAAAAACAAATATTAAAAATAAATATAATAATACAATAAATATGTATATATATATATATATAGTATATAATATTTAATATTCATTATTATAATATGCATATATATTTAAAAAAAAAAAAAAAAAAAAAACAATTTGTTTCGAAATACGCAAAAATTAAAATAATAAAATATAATATCACGCTCCAGTTTACAATGCGGTCACTTTCTGGAGCATTTTCTTTAAACGTATATAAATATACGTTTATTTTTTTTTTTTTCTATAACTTATAAATAATATTTAATTAAATGCATGTTATATATACAATAATACATAAAATAATATATTAATTTAAAATAATACAAAAAAAAATAACAAAAAAAAATATATAATATACCAAATTTTAATTTTGTGTGGAATATATTTGCAAAATTTTCATATTTCATATCAAAATTTAGGTGTAGGAATTAAAAATGCTGATTTAGATAACAAATGGCGCACAACTAGCGTTGAGTGTATCGCAACACACCGCGTTTTTTTGTCTGTCATTAGGCTATAAATTTCAGTATATGTCATTTCATTGAAGTGCGTAAACAATAAAGCTTTTTTTTTTGCTTCGAATATGTCTTGAAACACATGCCTGAATAAGTTGTTTTGGGGGGAAGCAGTTTAATAACTTTCTTTAATTTGAAGAAAACCGCTGCTGAAAGTTATCGTTTGTTTGTGTTGAAGAAGCTTATGGTGGACATGCTCCAGCTCAAGCAACTTGTCAACGATGGTTTGTACGCTTCCGCTTGTACGGTAATTTTGACTTGGAAGACAAAGAACGGCCAGGTCAGCCAAACCAAATTTGAAGACAAAGACGAATTGCAAGCGTTATTATGGTTGAAAACTCGTGTAGAACGCAACATGAACTTGCAATGGCTTGCGTTGAATGTCGACCAAACAACAACCATTGACAAACGTTTACATTTTGTTATACAAATAAATGCCATTTTCAAGCCAAAAAATCCGCATTATTAATTCCTACCCGTAATATATAATTTTACAATTTTTATTAAGTTCTCAGTTTTTTTTTTGTTTCTTATAAAATTTATAAAAAAAAACAACAATAATAATAATAATAATTTAACACAATTTTTTAATTAAAATGAATGTATATATAAAAAGAAGACGACGACGACGACTACGGTGACGATGACGACAACGATGTAAATTTAAAATATATAAATGATATTATTACTTTTATTCTACTATATGAATATTTATAGCAACGTAAATATTTAAGAAGTGTATATTATATTAAATAAATTTATGTATATATGATATGATATTTTGTAGTAGACAAAAGTAATTATATTTTATTTCAAAAGTAAAAAATACAAACAAAAATATAATTTATTGTAAACAAAAAAATATTATTAAAATTTAAAAAAGTGTGTGTGTTACTTTCAATAATATATATAAACGGAAACGTTTATTCTCATCCAAATTTGTCAAATTTTTAATTTTGACCTTTTATTATATTTTTTATATTAACACATAAATTTATATCTAGATATATAATGAATAAATTGTATAGGATAAGTAAAAATTTTTAGTTATTTGTTTCCATACAATATTACAAAAAGTATTATATAGAATCATTTAATGTATAATTGTACAATATTTATACGTCGTATATTCAGATATAAAACAAAAGGTTTTGTATAACCCCATATATAATTATAAACAAAACTGCGTATTTTATTTGATTGTCTGAAATCAGATATATATTAATTCATGTAATTGTTATTGTTCTAATATTAAAAATTATATAGGGAGATTTATATTTATCATATACATTGTATAAAAGTATGAATAAAACAATTATACAAGTATTTATCTAATATAAATAGAATCGCATATGATAATTTCATTAACAATATTTTCAAGTTTGTTCCATTCTCCTACATCAAGAATTTCTCCGCCTACATCAAAAGAAAACGATACTATTTATCCGAAGGCAAATTGTTTACAATTTAAAACAGATGTAGAATTTAGTCAGATGAAAAAATATTGTCACTATATACGTATTTCAAAGTGAGTGTTTCACAAATTTAAATTAAAAATAAAATCTCTCCCAAAATTAATCATATAAATTATCATCCATACCACATAATTTAATTTATTAATGTTACATATTTATATTTTTTTTTGTTAATCAATTATCATGAGTTTTGAAAATAATTAAACTTTCCCCATTGTTGCACAAAATAATAAAATTAAATTCTTTTTTCATTATTATTTGATTCTGTTGGGTTACTATCAACCTTAAAAAATCCGCATGATATATATAAAAAAAAATTAAAAAATGTGAAAAACAATTTCCTATATTGACAATAAAAAAGCATATATATAATAACATTTTTAATGTTAACTCATTCACAGTCACAAATGTATATTATGATTACGCATATTAAAACTCAACTATTTATATACATATATATTTTTAAAATAAACTTTACTAGTTATATATTTAAAAATGTAAAATAAGCGAACGAGATATAATCATAATTTTATTACATTTATTCACGAGCACGTATACATATATGGCCATTTGCAAAAGATATACGATCTTAAATATACGCATATCCATCACGGGGAACAAAATCATTAAACCAAAACAATTCATTTTCATTTTTAGATGAATTATATATAAAGAATATAATGTTATATAGTAAACCAAAAAAATGTTCGTATATTAACAATTAATTGATATATATCATAAAATTTAATTGAAAAAAAAAAACCTTTATTATAAATATCGTAAATTTCAATAATTAAGCAGGATAGAAATATTTAAAAAAAAAAAAATTTCTATTGGGTCTAATGGGAAGAAAAAATTTCACTGATCGGTTTTGTAGATTTTCTATTTGTCTTTCTTTCAATTGATATATGGTACAATTTTTCTTTAATTTATTTTTTTTTTAAATGATCTGCATAGTGATCTTTTTGATCACGTACACACATTGGATTATTATGTAAAAACATCACAAAACACTCTTCGTTAAGTAGTTTAATCGTTTAATAAACATTTCAGTTCTAAATAACATATACATTTTGAGTAGACAATTCGAATTAAATGTTAAACATTTATAAAATAACATTATCTACTAATGGCCAAAACAACCAAATTAATTTTTTGTCAATGACTATTTACCATATATATGACTTTATATAAACTTTTGCTATTTGCTAGTGTATATATATTATTTTAAAAACTGTAGAAGACAAAAACCATTTTTTATTATGATTTTAATCAAATATAATTTATATAATTATAATATTCATATACATATGTATATTTAAAAAAAAATACAGTGAATGTTATAAATGAAAATTAAAATAATATTATTATTCGTATATATATATTATAAATAACTACATTAAATATATATATATATCTACATATACGCAAAATTATATTACTATTTTCATTATTTCATATCAATCATCATATCATAAAGCATATATATAAATAATGAAAGAGATAATTTCTAGATAACATTTTGTATATACAATTTCTTCATATATATATATATATATATATATATATATATATAGTAACTATATACCAACATAAAGGGTGATTTTTTAGCTATTATCTTTTTGGCAACACTATGGTTTAAACAGCTGAAGCACGTTTTGTCTTTTGTTTCACTGTCAAACATCTTCAATTTGCGGTCTATAATTTAACCATGAATCGTCTTACAAACAACGAACAACGCTTGCAAATTATTGAATTTTATTATCAAAATGCGTGCTCTGTTAAGAATTGTTCATCGCGATGAAATTGTGTTCGGCGACGACGAAGCTCATTTTTGGCTCAATGGATACGTAAATATATAAGCAGAATTGTCGATTTTGGAGTGAATATCAGCCAGAAGCATTGCATCAGCTACCAACGCATCCAGAAAAAGTCACAGTTTATTGTGTTTTATGGGCTGGGCTGGCATCATTGGACCGTACTTCTTCAAAGATAATGCGAACCGTAACGTAACTGTGTGGTGGTGAGCGCTACCGTGAGATGATATACAATTTTTTTTTGCCCGCAAAATGCAAGAGCTTGACTTGTATGACAAATGGTTTCAACAAGACGGTGCCACATGCCACGCACGGCACGCGCAACAATGGAACGGTGCAACGGTGAACATTTTATTTCACGTTCGGGACCGCCGGTCAATTGGCCGCCTAGATCGTGCGGCTTAATGCTTTTAGACTATTTTTTGTGGGGCTATGTTAAAGCTCATGTCTACAGACAGACAAGCCCGCTTCAATTGACGCATTGGAAGACAACATATTGAAGCATTTATTCGTGAGATACCGGCCGAAATGTTGGAAAGAGTATGCCAAAATTGGACTAAGCGGATTTGGAAACCATTTGAGGCACAGTCAAGGTCAACATTTGCATTTGAAATAATCTTCAAACATTAAAACATTATATGGACCACGTACTATCGTCGTTTCAAATAAAGATTTTATGCATTTTTCTTAATTTTATTTGTTTTTTTTTTTTTTGTGAAAAACTTTCCTCTAGCTTTTAAAAAATCACCCTTTATATGTGTATTAAATTTTTAGTATTTATTTTGTACCTACACACAAAAGGTAAAAAAATTTTCACTTTGCTTTTGCAACTATAAATATACATCATATATTATTTATATATGATTTCGAATGGTTGGTTTTTTTTTTTTTTTTTTTTTTAGATTTTATATCGTTACATCAATAATATGGTAATACTTTTATTATAATAAATATTACCACTATAGTATGTAAAAATAACAATAAAAATTATTCATTGAGAGAAAGAGAAATTGGTTTGATGGTTCAACGTCAACCTCTATAATATATATTTATATATAGACAATTTTAATTTCATCGTAAAATATACATGCAAGTACACAATTTTTATTTTTTTTTTTGTTAATATACACAAAATTAAAAAAAAAAGGTACAATTGAAAATGGACAATGAATTATATATTATAATTTTATTGGTATATTAAACTCGCGGTGAAATTATTTCCGTTCGTGCGGTTTTTTTTTCTTTTTTTTCATTTTTAATTGTCCGCTACAGACATGTATAAATAATATCTTTTTACATTTATCATGTATATAGTATTTATATAATAAAAAAAAAATAAAAAAAAAAATAGAAAATATATCAATATCATTTTAATAATTAAGAGATGCAATATTAAAAAAATAAAAAAATTTCCCTAAAATAAATAAATATACCTACACACAAAAAAAATACGTGTGAATTTTAACAAGATATTTTTAATGGTTGTGAAGAATGTAATTTTTCTTTTTGGAGATTATTTATGATAAATGCATAAATCAATTAAATACGCGGTATATGTGTAAACAAGAATACGTATAATCTTAATTTTTTAAATAAACATAAGAAAATAAGAAAATATTTTAAGTAAGTAAGTAGCAAAAATATAATAACATAATTATATTCATGTTAATTAACAAAAAATAATTATATTTACAATTGTATATATATCGAATTTTATATGTATTTCAAAATTATTTGTATCTGAACTCTATATAATGACTATCATTTATATATATATATATATATATATATAAAATCAAATACTATATACAATTTCCAGCGAGTGTATATAATATATAATGAAGCCTTGTGCTACATTTATATATACATTATACAGTGTATATAATAATAATAATATAGTAACTATTCATATATGTATATACAAAATCATTGTAATATAGTATGTATATATACTATAAATATAAATGGCGAGATTATCATTGCTTGTATATATATACAATCATGTATATTTAGTAGCAGTAGTATATTTATGTATATGTAGGTACAATATGATAAATTTTAAACAATCATATCTAAATTATTATTTTGTAATTTAGAGTAAAAGTAAATTTTTCATTGAATTGCGATATCACAATAATATTATTTTTAGATAAAATAAAAATACTATATAAATAAATATATAGCATTATTTTAAAATATCACATTCACATTTATGTTGAATAAATATATGAATTTAGTTCATTAAGTATAGTTTATTAAGTATAATTTTGTAATGTATTTTCGATAATAAAAAAAAAAAAAAACATTATATAAAATGTCAAATGTCAAATGTTATTCAAAAATGAAAATATAATGTATTTATATATAAATGTCATTTTGTATTGGATTAATATATATGGATTAATTTTAAATGATTCGGAAATATGAAAAATATGATTTAATAAGTTATAATTGTTTTATTCTATATATACATTTACATATACATATAGAAATAAAAGGGAAATATCAAAAAAAAAAAAAAATCCAGGTCAGCCAAACCAAATTTGAAGACGAAGACGAATTGCAAGCGTTATTGGATGAACATTGGATGGGTGTAGAACGCAACATGAACTTGCAATGGCTGTCGGAATGTCGACCACAAACAACCATTGACAAACGTTTACATATGCAGCAATGGGAAAGATTCAAAAACTTGGAAAATGGGTAACACATCAACTGAATGTGAAAATCAACTGAAAGCAGATTCGTGCGAAACATGCAAAAAACATCTTGCAGAGCACAAAAAAAAACATAGTTTATTGAGTCGAATTGTCACTGGCGATGAAAAGTGTGGGCCTATACGTTACGATAACCCCAAACGTAAAGCATCATATGTTAATCCCGGCCAACCGCATCAACAATCACACAATCAAAACGCGATATTCATTGCCATTGCAGAAGCTTATGCTGTGTATTTGGTGGGATCACAAGACAAGGGTGTGGTATAATATACGAGCTGTTAAAACCGAATGAAACGACGGTTACATCTATGATCGCTACCGAAGACGCTACTGGCCGAATTGGCAAAGAAATTGAACGAACGAAACGACCATTGATAGCTCGAAAACGCACCACAAAATTTTTTTAATGCACGATGACAATGCCACATACCACATGGTGCAAACATTGTTAAGGAAAAAAAAAAAAGATGGCTCGGTTGGGATCATCTTGACCTTGTTCCTTCTGATTACCATTTGTTCCGATCAATGCAGGTCAGCCTGCCTGATGTACGCTTTCGTAATGCTAAAGATGTGCAAAAATGAGTCGATGAATGGATTACCTCGAAAGATGAGGACTTCTTCAAACGAGGAATCAACAAACTTCCTAAAAAATGATGGGAGGAAGTCATAGCCGTAACGATTGGCAATATATTGGTTAATGTACTCATTCATTTTGTTATACAAATAAATGTCATTTTCAAGCCAAAAAATCCGCATTATTAATTCCTACACATAATATGAATTGTATATATGAAAATAAAATTGTAGTAAACCCTGTTGGTTAGAATAGATAAAAAAAAAATGATTTACCCAAAATTCTTTTCTGATAACAGATAACAGAAAGATATTCAAACAGAGTTGAAAAAATAAAAAAAAACCCCCCGCGGAATTTTTATAATATATAAATATACCAAAAAAATGTATTTTTAATTAAAATCAAAATACAAAAATATTAATTCTCTTACCTATTTTTAATGCTTGCGACATTTGACAAATGTATTTTTATTTATATTACAGTAAAATTTCAATTGCATCACTTACCTATAACAAAATAAAAAAATAAAAATTAATTAATTTTATATACTATTAAGATTAAAATATAAATATGTAAGAAAGTATATATAAGAATAAAGAATAAAAGATGATTTTTAGAATAATATAATTGTAATATATATTTATCAAAATCAGTATATTTAGTAATTGGTTAATCAAATACGTTTAAAAACTGATAACAACAGTCAAATTTTTTTTTTTTTAAATAATTATCTTTTAAAATGAATCTGCAATATTAATCACCAAATATATATGGTATATAGACGAGAATACACTGAATGTACCGTCTAAATATATGTTTAAATTAAATGTGAGTAAATTACGTCAGTTATTAGATCAATATATATATATATATAAAATACATAATATTTTATTTTATGTTTATAATATACAAAAGAATTTGTACATGTGTAGAAATATAAAAATATATAGATGCTGATGTCGACCTCAATTTGTAAATTAATAATATAAAATAGTATAATAATTATATACAAACAACAAAACAGTAGTAAAATAATTGACAAAACACTTTATATGAATCGTACGTATATATGAAATGTTTATGATATTATATAAGAAGATGTATATAAAATAATATTTATATATAGTTATGTGTACTTACACATATTTTTATTTTTTTTTTATTTAATTTAAATACATTGTATAATAAATATATATAATAAAAATATTCACCTCCACATAATTTTCGAAGGTTTTAAATTATAATTAATTAATTATTAAATATTGTTTTTTTTTTTTATATAATACAATTATTTATTTATATATTATTAATATATGTATAGATATTATTAATTTTCACACGCATTCATTTAGGATAATTTTAAATAATAAAAAATATTCAACTCAATTATAACACAAAAAAAAAAAATATGATCTACACATTAAAATAAAAAAAAAAAACTCTATTTTCTTTTTAGAGGAAAATTTAGCTGAAAAATATAAACTATATATATTAAAATCATTTATCCTTTGTCCTCCAACCATTGTCCAACTATATATAGTTAACGGATCTTAATCAAAAGAAATTGTGAATTGTGAAAAATGCATTCAAAAGTCATTGTGACTCATATAGATTTTCACTGACAACCTATATTAATTGCGCGTATCCCATAAATGTTTAGAAAAATTATTAAAAATCATTTTTTATGACTTTCATGTGAATTTTCCGTGAATTTTATTGTCTTAAAATACTTTGTATATACACAGTACGACAATTAATATTCCGGATTGGTCCTAGGAAATACATTAAAAAAAAGATTTTTGAAATTTTTATTTATTCAAAATATTCTCTTTCTGATTCAATACAACTGTGTTACATCGATTTAATAATGCGATTCAAATGCGTGTTCTAGCTTATTTTGTGGCATTGTCTATAGTGCGCGTGTAGAATGGCTATTTGAATGGTTTCAATATCCTCAAAAACAAAAAACATCCATTCAATTTCATTTTAAGTTTTTATTGGAACAAGGAGATGAAGTCACATGGTGCTAAATCAGGTGCGAATATACGGTGGATGATTTAATACACAGACTTATGATTTCGAGCCAAAAACACTGACGAACAAATAAGTGAAGTGTGACTTGGTGCATTATCGTGTAACAAACACCGACTATCTGGTTCACGATATTCCGGTCTAATACGACGAATCGTGCCCATCAAACGTTTCAAAACTTCGATATAATATGAGCCACTGACTGTTTGACCAGTTGGGTCGAATTCTTTATATGGATAATTCCCTTGCTATCGAAAAATGTTACGAGCATTGTCTTGATTTTCGATGGAACGTGTCTTGTTTTTTAAACTGTGTATTTTAGCCATCCACGAAACGTTTATACCACTCAAAAACTTGTGTTTAGATTGTAAAAACACACCACTGTACAAATATAATTTATATTTGATTGAGTATCAAAATATACTTGAAATTTGATAATGAGTTTTCGTCTATATAATATCCTGTTATTCTAAATTTCTTTGATTTTATTGATCGTGAGTTTTACTGGTTTTACGCCGCCAGATCGTTTTTTTTTTAATTTTTTTAATATATGAAATTATTTAAGAAAACAAAACATTTAACTCATCAATCAATCTATGTTTTTGATAAAAAAAAAAAACAAAAGGTCAAATATATACTATAAAGTCTAATCATAATCAATGATTAAATAAAAAAAAAAAAACTATAAAATATACTCCAAATATAATAATTACAGATATATTACAAGCATGGACAATGACAAATTTTTAAATATATATTTTTAATCTATAATTAATTTTTAATATAAAATATATATTTATATATAAAAAATATAAGGACAATGAAAAGATTTCAGTCCGGAAAAATGTCAAACATAATGAAAATATTCCAAAATAAAATAAATACATACAAGTTAATGTACTATTTATTTATATGACTTTTATGTTTTGATATGTTATGCTCCATATATAATATTTTATTTTATATATATTATTTTTATTTGTCCTTTTTTTTTGTTTTTTTTGGTTTGTTCATTACTTTTAGAAATATGTATATATGTATATGGAAGTAGTTGTAGAGAGAAAATATGTTGAATGTAGTATATATATACGAAAATTAGGTCATCATCATTTATTTTATATATATATATAAAATGTTACCATATGTATATTATAAATCCATTATTATATTATGTATTTATATACGCGATATCATTTTATTGTACTAATATTATATAGGTATATATAGATTCTGTACATATCATATTTATGAACGATATGAACGCACCTTGAGCCCTTTATCCTTGATCAATTTTCTTTCATTTATTTATATATTATATACACATATATAGTTTCTATATATATATATATATATATTTATGTGAACAATTAATTAATTTTATTAATATTCACATTTATATACTTATGTACAATGAAATACCTCGTAATTTTCATATTCAGTTCATTTCATTTATTAACATGTATAAATATAAATACATATATGTATATTTATACATATATAAACGATGATATTTTTTTTTATTTTATAAAGCACAATGACAGAAAGTGTTACATTCAGAAAACAAATTTAATATAAAAATTTTATATAGAACAAAATAAATTATTATTATTGGCGGCTGCAATATAAAATATTATTAATATAAAGGGTGATATTTTAAGAGCTATAGGAAAGTTTTTCAAAAAAAAAAAACACATAAAATTCAGAAAAATGAATGAAATCTTTTATTTGAATCGATAGTATATAATTTTAATGTTTGAAGATTATTTCATGCAAATGTAGACCTTGATTGCGCCTCAAATGGTCCATCCGCTTAGTCCAATTTTGGCATACTCTTTCCAACATTTCGGCCGGTATCTCATGAATAAGTGCTTCAATGTTGTCTTCCAATGCGTCAATTGAAACGGGCTTGTCTGCGTATAGACATGAACTTTAACATAGCCCCACAAAAAATAGAGTAATGGCGTTAAATCGCATGATCTAGGCGGCCAATTGACCGGTCCCGAACGTGAAATAAAATGTTCACCGAACTCGCTGGCTGATATTCACTCCAAAATCGACAATTCTGCTTATATACGTACCAATTTTGAGCCAAAAATGAGCTTCGTCGCTGAACACAATTTCGTTGCGATGAACAATTCTTAACAGAGCACGCATTTTGATAATAAAATTCAATAATTTGCAAGCGTTGTTCGTTGTTTGTAAGACGATTCATGGTTAAATTATAGACCAAACTGAAGATGTTTGACAGTGAAACAAAACACGAAACGTGCGTCATCAGCTGTTTAAACCAGTGTTGCCAAAAAGATAATAGCCAAAAAATCACCCTTTATATATACATTTATGAAAGAACGTACACTTAAGAAGTAATAATAAATCTATATAATATGTTTAATATTGAGATGAGATCTATTTATGTATATAAATATACAATTAATATAGACAACAGATAAATATATGTGTATTCATTTGATGTACCATAAGTCTTGGGGTATTTGTTTATATATTTATCATTTGATTTATGACAACATAATTTACTATATTTAAAAATAAAAAGTCTAATTATAAAATATATTTATTTAATAACTTCTATATAAAATAAATAGTATTCCAAAAGAAAACAACCCCAATTCCATTCATTCCTATTTAGGGTACAAATCCCCATAATCATTTTGTATGTGATAGTCTGTACATATAACTATATATATATATATAGGTATATTTAAGTCAACACCAACTGTTTTTATAATAAATTTCAATTGTAATTATTATTTTAATTTTTTTAATATGTGTAATTTTGTATATTTATATGTACATATAGTTATAATATATATACGTATATATATGGAAGACAAGAAAAATTTGATATTGTTATGAGCGTATATATTATATATATTATATATAATCTAATTACGAATAATTAATATTCATATTCATATATCTGTTTTTTTTTTGGTATATATTTGGTCGATTTCTGTCTGTGTATAAATATGATATAATGTAGATATATACAAATTATATAGAACGAGGTCAATATTTATATAGATTGTATTTGTATATATATATATATATATATATATATGTATATAAATAAAGCCTGTATATAATAAATTTAATGGATATGCGATTACAGTTTTATTTGGATCATTAAAACATGCAACAGGTTTATTATATATAGTATATATTATATAGAATATATATTTCATTAAATAATAGCCCCTTTAGGTCATCTCAAACGGAAATAACTTAATATATTCATGGTATATTATTATAAAAAAAAAAAAATTTTCTCACAAACGTCAAATTGTTTTTTTTTTTTAAACTTTATCGAAATCATTTAATGTACATTATGGTTAGGTGAGTACAATTAGGATATGGATTGGTCTTAAACTTTTAATGATCACAGATTTTTATACATTTTATATATACCAATAATATAATTAAAAATGTATCGAATGAAAGAAAAATGATTTTCCTCTATATATATATATATATATATCAGGAACCATTGCTGGCAAACTTTCTGCAGATGAATGAGTATAAGGTAAAGAAAAAAATTATATAAATATTCATAAGTAAGAAAAGATTTTCTTTATCCATACATATATAGAATAGCTTTTAGATGCAATATCCTTATATATATACATAAATATATATAAAAAGTTATTTGTTTGTTTCTTATGTATATACTTGCAATAAATATATATATATAGATTTTTTTTTCATTCATATCACATAAATGGATATAAAGATATTATATATATATATGGACGAAATAATATTGTTGTTGCCATAATGGATATAAAGATATATATATTTTAAGTTGATTTTGTATATATTATATAAAAGGAAAGATGTTATGTCATTTATCACTTTACCCTCAAAAATAAATACTTTTTTTTAGTTTTTAGTTATATATACAATATATATTATATAAACAAGTCTGTAAATATATATGTATAGTATATGCATATAATAACGTTTACAGAACAATCATCATCATTATCATGCCATATTTATATATATATATATATATAGGATAGGATCAGGATGTACATATAAGAATAAAAAGAATTATAGAGCGCTAACATTAAACATTTTTCTATTTTATAAGGGCTATGCGAATAAGTTAAATAAAAACATTTATACCATTGTATATATGCATGCATATTTATACAGCATGAACAACAGCCATATAGTATCAGAAATATATATATATAAAGGACACCATTTTTGTATTATATTTATATATATTATATATGAATAAATATTCGTCTGTATAAGATGTTTATAGTACTTTGAAAATCGCATATAAAAGTATTTCTTGGTCTATTTTTAGTTCCATTATGATACATATATATATATATATATATATATATATACATATAGAATAGATTATAATATATTCTTATATTTTTCCCTCTTTCGAAAAACTCAACCATATCATTTCTATGTGAATGTGAATATGTACCCTTAAAATATATATATAAATAGATGCAATATGAAAATATCCTTTATTCCTTGTTTGTATTTTGTATTTTTCTATATATGTAGAAGATATAAACAAAATATATATATAGAATTTTGTTATTATTCGTGACCGTAAACGTTTTAATGATTATAGTTCTTTTATTATCTAACTATATATTATAAATATATTTAGTATTTTCTTTGATATATACCTTTTGTGTCAAATTTGAACACATGCGACATGTCATCTTTACATCTATCTATATGCATAACAAATAAGGTATATGCCATCTATAAAGGTATACATATGACAAATTTTAATTTTATTATTATGTACACCTTTACTTGAAAATATATTATGGAAAAACTTGAAAAATTATCATTATATTGTTTAACATTTCTATTACACAAGCTATTTCAGTATAATATATAGAAATTTACAGTAATTAAAAACATTATTCGGTTTAACCATCATCAACCATAAAAAAAACATATCAATGACCAATCCTGCGATATTTTACTTGAACATCATTTATAATATCCTATATTATATGCGGTCTGTAATGGTTAAAAAAACGAATTAACGCTATATTGAGGTCAATAACAATTTGAGAATTATGCTCTATATTGATGTGTTCATTTTGATTGATAAAATTCCATTTTCATTCAAATGCATAAGGATCCATAAAAAAAAATTTTGTACATATTTTGAAAACATACAAATCGATCAAAATAAAAACAAATACATTTAATTATTTTTTTCATTATTTAGTATATACAAAAATAAAAGGAATTATACAAAAAATTATTATCTTAAAAAGATAATTTTTCTTGAGTTAACAAGAACAAAAAAAAAAACAAACAAAATCCAGAAGATTAACGAAATATAATCAATTCAATCTCTCTACTATATTTAAGAATGATTTTTATTTCTTTTATACCATAAAAAAAAAAAATAAATAAAATAAAATAAATACAAAAGTATTTTTCATATACAAAAGTATTTAATTCTAATACAAATATGTCTAAAAAACATATACAAGATTTATAATTTGTTATAATAATATAAATGCGTATGATGGCAGCATCCATCGCAGGTAAATTTTAGATCGTTTTATGTTATAAAGTTAATACCTTTATATATATATATATCGTTTTTTTATATAAAAATAATATAATAAATGCGAGGGTGTGTTTTGTCTACGGATTATATACTTTAATTCAGAAAATATAATAATATATATATAATGAAATAAATTTGTTTGTATATATATCCATCCATACGTATTCCGTCTGTAGTATATATATATATAAAGAACAAAATTTTGCGGGTTATAAACATAAAATTATATATGTATAATGGGATAATTTTATATAAAAATATCTATTCTTGTATTTTCAAAGTACAATTTTCTATACACACACACATACACTCTATACATTCCATATCCATACACAAATAAATTCATTTAGGCAACACAATTTTTCATTATATATATATATATATATATACATTGAACACCTTTATATATATAGATATTTTAGTTATTTTTATGTGTGTATCAGCGGCGGATCTGAACCTCCAAGGGTACTTGTTCACTTTAAAAACTAATAAAGAACAAAAAAAAAAAAAAAAAAAAAAAAACTAGAAATTTTAATTAGAAAAATGAAATGTTTGGAAAAATAATGAAGTACGCATAACAAGCATTTACGAAAGAATGAAAAAAGATCGCATATAATTTTATATGAAAGGTTCATTTCTATAAGTGAACATTATATAGTAAATAATATCTATTTTTTATTCATATATATGCCAATATGCCATATATAGAAATGAGAAAAATAAAAAAAAAAACAAAAAAAATATTTATATATTTTCTATGATTATATACACCGCAGCAGGCAGTATATGAGTATGCGAGATTTGAATGATAAAAAATACAGCATACAAACAACCATACAGCATATATAAGAAAAAAGAAACAAGCATTTGTATTATTGTTCACAATTTATAGTGAACGAAAATTAAAATAGTATTTGTATTATTTGTATATTCGTATACCTCGCATTTTCGGAAAATATAAATGTATTTGCCATATACAATTAAACAACTATGTATAACAACAATATTTTTTGGTTCATTTAAAATTGTGAACACTATGGGAGTGCGATTAAAAAAATGCACGAAAGAAAGAGTATATATAGATTAAAGGTGTATGTATTTTTTCGTTTTTGTTTTTCTTTTATGCGACGTTTCTTTATATATATGATATATATACCATTGTGTTCATTATTTAAAATGAACCTAAAGAATATTATCTCTTATATTTTTTACTGATAAAAATAATCAGCGCTGCAAATTTTTTGGGACACTTAATATTATTTTATTCATCAAAAAAATTAAGAAAAATATTAAAATCTGTATTTTCTTAATTATTTATCAATATTTTTAGCAGGTGGTTCACTGAACAGAGTGAACAAAACCCAGATACGCCTGTGGTGTGTATATATATATAATATAAAGAAGAAAAATCGGGCTCAGGGTTGTTATATTTCATGTATTCAAGGGCCGAAAACTGTATATATATATATATATAGACATAAATAAAACCTATTATATTTTATTTGTATATATAAACAACATAAAAATGGTATATATACGTTAGATTAACAACAACAACAACAACAACAACAACAACAAAATAATTAATAATATCGAGGTTTCAATATTTCCTGTGTACGAGAGTGTACATAAAAATATATATATATATTATATAAATTAATGCTATTATATTAATTATATATATATATATATATGAGCATAAAAAATGTAATGAAAAATATTTAAATAAATAAATTTCAATAAAAAACAAATAGATTTTATTCTTAAAAATTTGTACTTTGTATACTTAATTTACATATATATTGTTATGTGTTAAAATTCAAAAAAGAGCACATAAAGTTTATTACAATTAACGAATTAAAAATTCGTTGCATGTGTAATATATACAAATATAATTGTAACAAAATTGAATAAACATTCTTCCTTTTTACGTAAAATCAAACAATATCCAGATTCTCTAATGTATATATTATTATTATGGTTTTTATTTTAAAATAAATATAATTTATTAAATATATAGAGATAATAAATGAATAAAAAATAATTATTATTCTTTATTTATATACACATGAAATAAAATTGGTATAATAAAATTTTATGTTTTTATATGGAATATAAAATAATATAGTATATATATATATATATATGAATGAGGTGAATTATTATTATGTATATATGAATAAATGAATTTATTTACATTTATATATTACGTGTAGGATTTAGATGGCGCACAACTAGCGTTGAGTGTATCGCAACACACCGCGTTTTTTTGTCTGTCATTAGGCTATAAATTTCAGTATATGTCATTTCATTGAAGTGTGTAAACAACAAAGCTTTTTTTTGCTTCGAATATGTCGAAACCAACATAACTGAAAAAGTTGTTTTGGGGGGGAAGTTTAAAAACGATCTTTAATTTGAAGAAAACCGCTGCTTAAAATTTTTGGTTTGTTGGTTGAAGCTTATGGTGGACATGCTCCAGCTCAAGCAACTTGTGAACGATGGTTTGTACGCTTCCGAAATGGTGATTTTCACTTGCGGAAGACAAAGAACGGCCAGGTCAGCCAAAAAAAAAAATTTGAAGACAAAGAATTGCAAGTGTTATTGGATGAAATGATCGTGTATAGAACGCAACATGAACTTGCAATGGCTGTGGGAATGTCGACCAAACAACCATTGGCAAAAACCATTTACATTTTGTTATACAAATAAATGCCATTTTCAAGTCAAAAAATCGGCCAAAAAATTATTAATTCCTACACCTAATATATCACATTCTTATAAATATAAATATATTTATGTAAAATATTTCCATATATGTGATTTTTATTATATATACAATAATAAATAAATAAATACTCGAGAAAATTCACTTAAATTAATAAATTATATACAATTGATAATAATATTAATAATTTTATATTAAATTAATAAATTTTATAAAAATTATACTAAATTACTACTAAATGCATTTTTCTTTTTTTTTTTTTTTGTATAAAAGAGGTCATTTGCAATAGTTTTTAAATTGCATATATAGCTTTTAAATATGAATATATTTTTAGATTGATTATTGTACTTAAATGGACATCTATTTTGTTGCATACATATATATTATTAATATATTTATCTTAAATTAATGATTAATTATTTATTTTTTTTAAATTAAAGATAAATATTTTTATTTTATTTTAAATTGTTTTATAGTATAATTTAATGTTCCATTTTATAAATCACCGTTAAATAATCAAATAAATACTAAAAATAGAATACCCCAATAGAAATTTTTATTCCATAATAATTATTTTATATCTGCCAAGTGGTGGTGTAAATGTTAAAAATGCCAACCTAAAATTCTAACGAAATTTCGTCGTGGGTCGTGGGTCGAATCCTATACTGAATGCACAAAATATGTTTTGTGTTTTGTGGTTATTTTTCGAATCTGAATTTTAACACATAGAGTTGTATTTTCCGCATACGGTTGGTCGTTCGGCTAATTATACCGACACCGTAATAGACACAAATTAAGAAACTAACAACAGAAGGCTTTTTAGATTGGACGCTAAAACCAGATTGTTGGTTGTATATAGCGAAAAATTAATTTTATTTGGTACTGGTACAACGTGTGATCTGGTAGGGGAAATTTATCTGAGATAAATTTTGTTTTTTGTGAATTATATGAGGAAAAAGGAATTTTCCTTTTAAAAATTATTTCTAATCGAATGCTAATACTACTAATAAATAATTAAATTAAATATATTTCTAAAAGGAAAATTCCTTTTTCCTCATAAAATTCATAAAAAAAACTAAAGTTATCTCAGATAAATTTCCCCTACCAGATCATACGTTGTACCAGTACCTTTTATTTATTATTTTATATCTCTCAAGAAATGTATTCTGTATTTTTATTGTTTCTGTATTGGACATTCTGAATTTGAATCTGTTTCTATATAGGACGATTTTCAAAATGAATATAATAAATATTTTAAATTGGATAACGCGTGCATTGCCCAATATGTTTAACGCGGGAGGTGTGTATTTTAGTCCAAATCGAATGGAATTAGGGTTTACTCAGTGATTTTACATCTTACATGTTTGATACATTTATATTTAACGTCTTTTCACAAATCTTTTGCATCTCATGCTTTCATTGAACTTTTAACAATAAAAAAAATATTGCGTTTCCCCTAAAAATGTATGTTTATATATTTTTTTTTTAACATTTGGACTATTGTGACATCGCAGTAACAATTCAGAAAATAACGCAATATATTTTCAGTGTATATATTATACAAATGAGTAATACTTTTTAAAGTGATATGATTCAATTGTTTGTATAAATAATGTATTAATATACATTTTACATATATAAATGTGATAATATATAATAATAACTAAAATGAGAATAATTTATCTTAAAAAAAAGAAAACACTATATGATGTCAAATACAAAACATATATACTGATTATTTTCAATTTTAATATATCTTAATATACATGTATAGATATAAAGTACATAAAGAAATAAAGCGAACCATCCATCGAATGAGGTTACATAGAAATAAAGGAAGAACATTTTAATTTGAATACAATTTTAAATTTCAATATTGTGTTAAAGAATAACATCATTTTGTTTGTATAAACCATATATATATATAAAAATGTTATTATATGTCTTTCTTTTTATTATAATATACTCTTCACTTTATTAAATTGTATAAATATTTTACATTTTTATAATGAATATCGCAATGCAAAATACGAATAAATAGATATATATATACATAGAAATATTAAATGAAAGGGAATGAGGCTAAGAAAAAATAATATAATTAACAAAATAATCGAGATATATATTACGATAATTCAGACAGACAAAATGTTATAAAATCATTATAAAATATATTTACATTGTAAATGTTTTGTCTTTATCCATATAAATATAACTTCGAAGAACATCAAAGAATGTTACATATATATCTATAGTCTATATAAATTATAATATATATCAGTAATTTTTCAATTTCTCAGATGTCAATGATGTTAAGTCCGTTTTGGTTTTATTTGTTGGCCTCATTTGATTATTTAATAAAATTGCATTTGATTAACAAAACAATATTTTCATATTGGTATTTTTCTCATATAATTTCCATTATTGTTACTCTTAACCAAATGTTACAATTAATTTTGAATTTCGCAAAGGTCGAAAATTATCTTAAAACTTTTGGGTCAAGAAACATAAAATAGGAATTTATCTATAGGATGTTGTATATTAAATATAAAAACCAGAATGGTAATTAACATCATACAATAGTTTACCTTCAAAAATCACAACAATGAATGCACCTATAAATTTCTTTTAAGAATTTAGAGATTATTCCCAAAAATTAAAACATAATTTTTTAATATAATTTACAAAATAAAAACCCCCAAATCGTTTAAGTATAAGACACAAACATTATTAAAATCAACCATATGCTATTTATGTTCTATATATATTTATATAAGAAAAGAGAATTATATTAATTAAACTATATATCTGATCTATACAATGTTTTTGTAAATATACATCTATATAGGAAACCCTTTAAATGCATAATATTTCTTTTTTTTTTTGTTTTGTTTTGTTTAATATAGATATATTTCATATAATTAAAATTTTTGTTATACATAGGGGATGCTTATTTGATATATAAGCATAAAATTTTATTATTTATAAATATATAAAAATTTTGACGCAGATATACCACTCCTTAAAATAATCGTTCGTCATAATAATAATAATAACGAGAGTTTGACAATGGACAAGGTGTCAAGGATAGAGGTTTATATATATATACAATATACATAAAGAAGGTTCATATTCACGAGTACGTATATCACAATAATTATTAAGTTGGTTTACATAAAAGATATTTATTTTTTTTTTTAGTTATGTTATCGTACAAAATATTTCAATTAAAACATTTTGTATATATAATCGTTAAATCAATAAAATCATATACCATTTACATTCTAAAATTTTGATCCGTTTCATTTTCAAATTTATACCAACCACTCTCTAAACAAAAGACATCGTATATATATATATATATATCTATAATAAATTAATTATACCATTGTCAATAACAAGAGTATATTATATGTATGAAACCGCACATTTATATAAAAGTACAATAAGCATTCATTTAAAATTTTTAATAAACATAAATAAATATATATTTATATAACATGATGGGGGAAATAATGAAGTTAAAATTAATATATTATGTTTAATTTATTTATGTATAGTATATAAATTTGAGGATATTTTTAATATTATATTTGCTTAAAACATATATTATATATAAAATTGAATTTTATATAAGAGTATTAAAATGTCTATATATATATATATGTATATTAAATATTATATAGTTATTTCCTTTCCTTTTGAAGGATATTCATTTTAAAATATACATTCATATATTTTATTATGTTATATACTGTCGAGGTTGGGTCGAATAAATGATAAATCAATTAAAAAACTAAAAGTTTTCTAAATTTAATATTTTAAAGGGTAAAAGCTCATAAATAATTATCATATATAAGTGGAAAAAAAATTCAATTTAAAGTTTCTGATGACTAATTCATGATGCATATATACAAGAAATTATACTTGCATCTGTAATTTCCAATAATTTCCGGCGGTCAATATCAACGCAGCCATTTGATATATCAACAATGAAATAATAATAAAAATAAAACAATTATTCTTGTCTATCTTCTACCCATATATATATATATATTTACAATATCAAACAATATCATTTTATACGCAATAATATGAACATAATTCTTTTGTATTTTTTTTTATACATTATGCCTAATATATAATTAATATTTAATAATTTATGTATATAAAAAAGAGTTAAAGAAAAAAGCATATATGTGAAATTATTCTGTATGAAATGAAATTCATTAACATGCGTTAAGTATTTTTTTTTTTTCGAAAAACGTAAACCACATGCCCTTCATTTTCTTTTTTGATTTTGGGCAATATAATTTGAAATAATTTTTTCAATTGTCTGCAAAGTTGTGTGGTTTCAGTGACAATTAACCACAAACTATATATGTACTTTGACTTTGTGCGTATGTATATAAATAAATTTTGCATATATTCCACATATTTAACGGATGCGAAAAAATATATGACCTCTTTATCACAAAAATTATATTTAAAAAGTTTTGTGTTTCTTTTTTTTTTCTTTTTTGTTATGTCGTCTATATCATCCAAATATATATATATATATATCTAAATAAGTAAATAAATACCTATCAGAGCTGTTGTATATAGTTTATACAATTTTGTGGATACCAATTAATTACTATATATGACAACTAAAGATATTGGTATTCTTGACAATTTAGTGTGGAGCGTATTTGGCCTTAAATACCTTTTTAATATTTAACAATATCAATTAATTGTCTGTTTAATAGTTATATCATATAATTGAGATTATTTAAAACATACTATAGTAGATCTATAGATAGAATGATAATTGAAATAAAATTCATTTATACCACCAAATTTGTATATATAAAAATATTATTATTTCAAGATTATTATTTCTTAGAAAGACTTTATTTTGATTGGAATAAAAAAGAATTTGTTTCATTATCCAGTATCCAGTAAAACAGCTCTGATATACTCCATTATTTATATAATATTAATATTGTGCCGGAAACTGTATTCAAATAAGTTATTATAATTTTTTTTTTACTTTTTGTTATACATATTTTCGATGATTTTATGATGATGGTTTTCTTTTGTTAAAAAATTATGTACAGCATGAAATCACCAAAAAGAGAAGACAAAAAAAAAACATATAAACTATAACCATGACAAAAAGACAACGAACGAATGATACGACATCGAATCTTTCTATATACAAATATTTACTTTATATATAATAATATGAATAATAAATCGTTGCATGGTATTAAATTTTTTTTTAATTTTAATTAAAATATATATATATATGGTTCTTTCAATTCCATGGATGTTCAAATTTGGGCGATATACATCACTTAAAAATAAGATTTAAATGTAAAGGGGAAAGGGATTTAAAAATTCAGCGATTTGAATGGTCACGATTGCATATGATGACCTCTTAATCGATATCACTCTCCTATAGACAGACGATTTTTTTGAAAATTTGAAACATCAATAAAATGTTCAATACTTTCTAGAAAAAAAAAACTCCGGGATCATCCATCCCTTATTACAATTTACAATCTATACACAGCGCGACAATTAATATTCCGGACTGGTCCTAGAAAATACATTAAAAACCCGATTTTTGAAATTTTTTTTTTTTTATTTATTTAAAATATTCTCCACCTGATTCAATACAACTGTTACATCGATTTAATAATGATTCAAATGCGTGTTCCAGCTCATTTTGTGTGGTATTGCCTCTAGTGCGCGCGTGTAGATGCTGTTTGAATATGGTTTCAATATCCTCAAAAAAAAGATCCTTTCAATTTCATTTTAAGTTTTGGGAACAAGGAGAAGTCACATGGTGCTAAATCGGGTGATTACGGTGGATGATTTAACACACAAACTTGATTTCGAGCCAAAAACTGACGAACAATAAGTGAAGTGTGACTTGGTCCATTATCATGTCACAAACACCAACTATATGATTCACGATATTCAGGACTAATACGATGAATCCTGGCCATCAAACGCTTCAAAACTTCGATACAATATGAGCCACTGACTGTTTGACCGGTTGGGTCGAATTCTTTATATGGATAATTCCCTTGCTATCGAAAAATGTTACGAGCATTGTCTTGATTTTCAATGGAACTTTTCTTGTCTTTTAGCCATCCACGAAACATTTATCCCACTCAAAAACTTGTGTTCTATACCCATACAATTATCGCCATTAACTTGCTGCTTGCGGATTTGAACGTTTCTGTTGCAGATTTACCAAGCTTTGCGTTGAATTTAATGACTGCTCTTTGTTCCATGTTAAAATTTCTATACTTCAACTAAAATATTGTTTCACAAGAAATGCCATAACTTTTTTATTTGTCAACCAAATGCAATGAAATTTTTACAGGCAATGGAGAAAACCTTCAAAACGCATGTTCCATCACATAGATCGTCCCACTGGTTAATGAGCTATGGTTTGAGTCCGGAATATTAATTGTCGCACTGTGTATTATAATTTTTTCGAGTATATCAAAATTATAATTTTCCGGTTTTTGTGAGCTGTGAAGATATTTGCTTGAAATTTTGCAAAAAATAACATCCTCAGAAATACGATTATACCGTTCTGTTTCCAACCGGAATTTAGGGCAAATTTTGGATCTGGAAATCTTGAGATTTGAATTTTAAATATGAGAATTGGACCGCTTTCATCCACTCCCACACAAGTTCTTGGGAATGAATTGGAATATGTTAAGGGGGCACCTCATTTTATATAAAAAATTTATGAGTAATTGATTGGCTATAACCACAAGTATATACTTTCTGTTTCATGTGTTGACCTGAAAATCGTTTTTTTACAACTATACAACTATAAAATGTCAATTTTTATATATTTTATACAATACTGAGCATATACACAGTAGATATTAACTTTTTAATTCTCATTGTTACTAAACTTTCAGTTTTTTTTTTCTTGTATTTATTATTAGTTTTTTTTTTGTGCATGTATAAAATAAATTTAACTGAATTTATTTTTGTATGCAGGTAGTTGGTAATAATTTTTGTGATTTTTTTTTTTGGTTTGTTTTGAAAGTCCAATATGCAATTTGAAAAACAACCACCAAACGACAAAATAAAAATTTTTTCCATGTCCAAAGCCAAATCCAAAGCATAAAATTGATAGTATAGCTATTTGAAATATGATGTCTAATTAAATATCAAATGACTAATAAAATAAAATTACAATAAAGAAATTAAATGTGTCATTTTATAAATTGTCAATTTTTTAGGAATAGCCGCATGATATTTAGTTTAGATTGGTGTCTACATAAAATAAATAAAATAAATAACCGCACAAAACAAAACTTTTTACGAAACCAAAATAAATATACAAATCATATATGGCTTATATTGCACTAATTATATATATATATAAATATAATTAATAAGTTATATTATAATATAATCAACATTTATAAACAAAAAACATAATAATAATAATATTTTACAAAATGTGATATAGTTCTTATATATATATATATATATATATATATGTATTATAAATGAAATTTGTGATTTGTGAATGTAATTGAACTATGAGGTTGTCGATTGTTTATGTGTATACGTTAAATGTAATATTTATTTATTTATTTTTGTTTTTTTTTTTAATATAAGATGAAATATACATAAATTTTTAATAAAAATCATATATACAATACATACATTTATATATATATATATATTCATAACGTTTATATATATATGTACGTATATATTTAAATATATAGTGTATTAAATATCCGACCATGAGCCACATTGAATCTCTTTCAGTAGGTCAAATCTTTAAAACTTTATTTTATTGTCGATTATGTTTATTATTGTATACATCTGTATATATATATATGAATTCATATACATTATGAATTTAGGTATCTGGTATATGTATATCGCCGTTCTGCTGATACACATTCATTTATTTGTTAATATATACTATATATTTAATGAAATATACATTATTTTTTTTACATTACATTTTATTACACAAATTTTTTACATTTAAATGTGAACGCGACAAAGAGGCATATGTACACATTCTATACTCTATCCAAAAAAGATATATAGAAAATATATTTAGTAAATATTCCAACTTCCATAAGTATAAATATAAGAAAATGGGTAAGATTTGTTGATTCTTAAAATCCAAATAAAATAAAATGTTTATAATTTTATGTTTTTGTATAATTTACTTTACGACTACAACAATTAATTTTTATAATTGTTATAATATAATTATAATAATAATCATTTGTATATTTATATATAATATTGAATACATACAAAGTATTTTTTATATATATATATATAGTTGAACTGATTTTATATATATTATATATAGTATATATTCATGTCATGAATATGATCTTCATGATTCATTATATATTCATGATTTTTATTTTAATTTTGCATTGTTTCTTTATTATTATATTATATATATTTGTTGTTGTTATTATTTGTGTGTGTGTATTCAATTAAGAAAAAAAATATAGGAAGAAAAATTATTAGTATTTGTTATGGTATTGTTTTGTTACTTTATGGTTTTTTATTGCCATATTCATATTTTATTTTTGTTTTTTTTTTTGTACTTTTTAATAATGACACCCACACATTTTGATCATAAATGATGAACATCATATAAAATAGAATATATAATATATAGACAGACAGTGTCTTTTTTTTTGTTAAAGGGAAAGTTTTATTATTGCATTAATATTTATATATAAAATTTATTTATGTATATAATTTTTATGTAAATTAGGTCATTTATATAAGATATGCATGATATATGGTTTGTGTTGTTTGTTATTTGTTTGACTGCGTTTGTATAAGAAAAGTGTTGAAAATATTTTTTAATATATATATAGGGATAGTCCATCCGTGTATATATATTTTCTGAATTACATACATAGTTAAATAATTTTTTTTTTTTGTGTTATAAAAATAGACAATAAACGAAATAATGAACAATTGAATAATAAATAATAATAATAGGATTGTTCAATAATATAAATATATAGGTTGTTGTTAATTATGTTAATCAATACACATAGAAATATAAAATTATTGTAACAAAAAAAAATCATCTCTGCGTTCTCATTTTTTAATAGCACTGAATTTCTATTTTATAGTTCTTTATAAACGTTTTTTTTTTAACTATAAATAGAAATGGAAAGGAATTTTCTTGTAAATTGATTTGGGGTGAAATGATTCTTTTTTTCCATATTTTAAATTTGGAATTCATAAAAAGTTGTAGATTTTGCAGTAGAATAAGTTATCTTAGGTTTTCCTTACGCATCATTTCAAATTTTTTTCGATCATCCCGAGCCGGTTCAATACATCCACGGGTCACCACATCCACGGATTCCACAAGGTTTTTGTTTGGTTTTTGTACGTAATATTACTAATTTGTTTAAAAAAGGCTGGGGTAGATATTTTCTTGATGGATAATGGAAAGGAAGTATAATCCTTTTTTATAAGCATATTAAAACAATTAATTAATTAAATATTTTAAGCCTAAAACCGAAAAAATGCCATGAAATTATATTAAATATAGTATAAATGTTGGCGTTTAGCATAAAAAAAGTGTGGAAAATGTCGATAAAAGTATGGAATTCGTGGATGTGGTGAACCGCGAGACGGTTCATTACATCCACGGGTCACCACATCCACGGATTCCACAAGGTTTTGATTTTTGGTACGTGAGAAATGCACATTTCTTAATAAAAAACTGGGGAACGTTTTTTCTTGATGGATAATGGAAAGGAAGTATAATCCTTTTTTATAAGCATATTTCAAAAAATTAATTAATTCAATATATGTTAAGCGGAAAACGAAAAAAAAGCAATGCATTTTTTTTGAATTATAGTATAAATTTCGACGTTTATCATATAAAGGTGTGGAACATTTCGTTAAGTTTGTGGAATCCGTGTATATGTGGTGAACCGTACACTCGATCATCCTATTTAAATCCCAATATGTCCGTCGAGTTAAAGTATACATGATATAATTGAAAAAAAAAATGAATGTAATTAGTTTTTTTTTTTTTTTTTTTTTTGATCTCATAATCTGCGTTTTAAGGACAATAAAATTTTTATTTATACATAGCCTTCGGAGAAACTTGCTTAAAATATTTCGAAAGAGGTTTTCCGGCCATCCATTATCCGTCTATCCGTATCTTATTTTTATTTTATATATATTTTAATCTATATATTATATATATGTTAACAAAACCATCATTAATTATATTAGTACATATGTTAATTCAATTTATGTTATAATGATACTTTTAAAATGTAATTTTCAATCAATATTCCAATATAATAGAAAAGAAAATTATCATATACTTATATATTAAATGATTATATTTAAATGAGTGTGAAAATATATTTAAAAATCAACACATTTTCTAGCAATATAATTTTTTTTTTTATAATTTTATTCAATATACACATTATTATAAATAAATTACATAATAATAATAATGTACATATGTGCATTTAAAAAAAAAAAAAAACAAACATGATAATATTTTAATATGCGTAAAGGCAGCGAGCGTATAATGTAATGTACGTTCCATATTATATTATATATATATATATATATATATATATATATAGATAAAAACAAATTTCACTATAAAATATAATAATCATTTAGGAAACTGTGTGATCTCGTTGTTATATAAAAGTAAGGTGTAAAATTAAGAGGTATTTTATTATATTGTATATATATTATTTATTATAAAGGTATTTTTCATTCATTTTCCATATGTTTTGTTTTCCATTTATTTAATATTTTTTTCACAATTTTTATTTAATTATACTAGTACTGAATAATATATACGGGCATTTTCAAATAATATTTGCAAGTTTTGATTTCCATTTTAGTTAAACCATGATACATTACTAACCGGTCAAATAATTTTCAAAAATTTGATTCAAAATTAGATGAACGAAAGCTATATATATCAGGGTTTTTTTTATTACATAAGCACAGTAACAAATATATTAAAAATATAATTCCATAAAGTTCAAAAAAGAATTTATTTAATTTTACATGAAGACCGGAAAATTATGTAATTTTCAATTTTGATTATTTAAAAGATGGTTTAGTCCTTATTTTTTTTTTTTTTTGTTGAAACCTTAAGACAATTTAATTAACACTCAAAATTCCAATGTTAAAGGAACAAAATAAAATCATATATACGTAAAGGAGAAAAGTTATTTTTATTGCCAGAAATTCACGATTATTTCTATTCAATACACCTGTCTTCATTTCCCTTATACATTTGAATTGACATATTTCTAGAATGTTAATGACACAAATATTGCAATATTTAAAGTTAGGTCAATTCAACATCGATCTGTCGATCATTTATATAACAATTGATATATAATATATATATGATTCACATATATAGAAAGAGTCAATTGTGCGGTTATATCTAACAAAAAAAAAATTTATAATAGACACGCACACACACCATACACGATTAAATGAATAAATATAAAATATTACTTTAACAAAATTAGTTTTTTTTTTATGCGTGAAATATTAATTTAAAAAAAAAATTAATAAAAAACTATAATTTCATATGTATTATATATATACGCATAAGAAAAAGTAGCACATAATGCATATACGTTTGTATATATATATATAATTCAAATAGTTTTTATTATTTTTTTCAATTTTGTTAAAACACCTTCAAATCTCTTTTTAAGATTTGTGATTTATGTATTTAATATACAGAGGTATTTGTGTATATATCTTTTAAAAATTCACTTGAATAATGTTGTGTGTAATGTGTATATATATATAATATTATACTCGACTCTATACTATGTATATTATAATTTACAATAAGCAATAAGATGATATAAAATATATCATTGAATTTGTATCATTGTATCCATTTTAGTATATATATACATATACAAATAATGATTTAAATATATGATCTCATTTATAAACAAATTAATAATATTTTAATATATACGTAGTATTATTCGATTAGAGAATATATGCATGCGAATAATATTGCGGTTGAATATATTTGGTGTGATGATGGTGTGGTTTTATTTTGTACAACATTTATTAATTCACTATAATACAAATTTTATTTAATTATTTTGTTTTTTAAATACTGAATGAATATATATGCTGAATGAATCATTTACAAAAAGGATATATAAAATACTAAATAATAATTTGGATATTTGGATAAGTTCTGGTTTTAGTAACTATAGAAGCAGAAGGAGACATGAAAGAAAAAATATAGAATATATTCCAATATTATTATGTATAAATTAACAAATAATAATCTATATATATAAAGGGTGATTTTTTAAAAGCTATAGGAAAGTTTTTCAAAAAAAAAAAAAAACACATAAAATTCAGAAAAATGCATGAAATCTTTATTTGAATCGATAGTACGCGGTCCATATAATTTAATGTTTAAAGATTATTTCATGCAAATGTTGACCTTGACTGTGCCTCAAATGGTCCATCCGTTTAGTCCAATTTTGGCATACTCTTTCCAACATTTCGGCTGGTATCTCACGAATAAATGCTTCAATGTTGTCTGTCTTCCAATGCGTCAATTGAAGCGGGCTTATTGTCTGTATATAGACATGAGCTTTAACATAGCCCCACAAAAAATAGTCTAAAGACGTTAAATCGCACGATCTAGGCGGCCAATTGACCGGCGGTCCCGAACGTGAAATAAAAATGTTCACCGAACTCGCCTCTCAATAAGTCCATTGTTGCGCGTGCTGTGCGTGGCATGTGGCACCGCCTTGTTGAAACCACATGTCATATGTAAGTCAAGCTCTTGCATTTTGTGCAAAAAAAAAAAGTTGGATATCATCTCACGGTAGCGCTCACCACCACACAGTTACGTTACGATTCGCATCATCTTTGAAGAAGTATACGGTCCAATGATGTCACCAGCCCATAAACCACAACAAACTGTGACTTTTTTATGGATGTATTGGTAGCTGTTGCAATGCTTCTTCTGGCTGATATTCACTCCAAAAAACCGACTATTTTGCTTATTTACCTACCCATTGAGCCAAAAATGAGCTTTGTCGCTTTTCAACACAATTTCGTCGCGATGAACAATTCTTAACGCAGATCACGCATTTTGATAATAAAATTCAATAATTTGCAAGCGTTGTTCGTTGTTTGTAAGACGATTCATGGTTAAATTACATAGACCGCAAACTGAAGATGTTTGACAGTGAAACAAAACACGAAACGTGCGTCAGCTGTTTAAACCAGTGTTGCCAAAAAGATACTAGCTAAAAAATCACCATTTATAAGAACCTCACAAATTTACAATACAAAAAAGGGAAAAAGAAATTAATATTTTGAATGTTATGACAAACAAATACATGTGATATTTAAATAAATTTGCAATAATTTATATATAATCAAGGTTTTGTTTTTGGCAAAAATAAAATCAAAATCAAATTAAATTATTCGATTCAATTCGTACATCAACTGAAAAAAAAAACTGAAATATTTAATTTAATAAAATTAAAAAAAAAAAACAAAAAAAAATGATTGATTTCATTGACATAAATTACGCTTAAAATGATTTAATTTAAATTTTTTTTTGTAAAGAAATCTGCAATTCGCATATAATAAATTATAATTTTCGATTTTTTTAGTTTTTTTTTTTTTAATAAATTAGTATAAATTAAATTACGTGCTGCACTACATAAAAATATTTATTGAAAATTAAATATTTCAAATAATACTTAAAAAAAATTGTTAATGATGTGACAAGAAAAGAGAAAAAATAAAAACACTGATTGTTAACTTATAAAAAAATGTAAAGTAAATGATAATTTTTATAACTTAAATTTCATTTATTTTTTTTTTGATTACTTTCATTGCATTTACTTATATTTTTGGTTTCTTCATGATTTTAATGATCATTTAACCGACAACAATGCCATACAATTGAACAATTAATATTAAATATATATATATATATATATATGGTTGTTTTTTCTTATTAGTATATACAATATATAATAAAATAAATAGTTAAAAAGATTCAAATATTCATAAATTGGTATATTTGCACGTATGTTTTTTTTTGTTGTATATAAATATAACATAGAAAGAAAGTCAACAAATGAAATTATAATAATAATAAAAAAAAGTATAATTATTAATGAAATTGTATTTGATTGAATGTATTATGTATATACATCAGTCGGAGAGAAGCAAAAAAAAAAAACAGTAAGTTGTCACTTTCACTGTCTGCATAAAAATGTGTACCTTTCTGTTGCTGTTATTGTTGTTATTGGTTATATTGATGTTTTTTGTTTTTTTTTTTTATTAATATTAATTTACCAGTTTTGATTATGCGGAATGATAACTATTGCATATTTATTTGCAAATAAATAAAATATATTAATTTTCTCCAAACACAAATCTTATATATATATATATACAAAATTCAAAAAGTCAATAATTGAAAGGGTTATAATTAATTATATCTTCTTTATTTTTTTTTCGAAGACATGATATCTCAAGCAGTCGAACTCAGTCAGTAAATAAATAAAGAGAAAATTTTAATTAATTTATTTCACCTACGTAAAAAAATGAATATATACAAAATCAGCATCCGAATTAAATTGTTTATATGCCTATTTTCGTATGCTGCACATTTTATATATATATATATATATATTGAAAAAATATTAAATTTCTTTTTAATGAATACGTTTTTTTTTTTTTTTGATTTATGAATAAAATAAAATCAATATATGTTTTGTATAATATATAAACTATAGACGTTTAATTATTTTCAATTAATATAAGCCATAAAATAATATTATTTAGGTACTGCGAATTATATAAATAAGCAAAAAATTCTCATTCATAAGTATTTATAATTAATTATCATTAATATATTAAATGTGTATATGTTAGTACAAAATTGATTAAAATTAATATGGATATTTAATAGCACGACCTATATACTTTTACCAAAATTAAAATATAAATGGTGAGCATTTTTTTAATTTTAGATTAGATACATGCAGTGTTGTATTGTAGATTATATCTATTTTATATATTATAGAGAAAGCTTTGAATCCTGTTAGTGAAATAATAATTGTTAAAATCGTATTTTCTAAGATAAGATTAAATAGAACCATACAGTCCAATAGATTTAAGTCCAATAGAATCGATGTGGGCATTAAAAAAAACAAAGTTAAAAAATTATATAAGAAAGTTACAACTGAAGGAGTGAATAATTCCAAGGAAAAATCATTGAAATGAGGAATACAAAAACACCGGATGAATGCAAAAACTTAGTGAATATAACGTCTAAGAGAATGGATGCTCTCATATAGGCCAAACGAGGTGTTACAAAGGAGATGAGTGGTGTATAATATAAGTGTCCGATATTATAATGGTAAAATTTTTTTTTTTTTGTTAAATTGAATCATTTTGAATTAAATTCCATGACTAATTGAATTTTATATAACTCTGTGGTGTAAATGTTAAAAATGCCAACCTAAAATTCTAACGAAATTTTGGAGTCGTGGGTTCGAATCCTACTGAATGCATAAAATGTGTTTAAAATATGTTTTGCGATTATTTTTCGAATCTGAATCACAGAGTTGTATTTTTCCGCTCGCGGTTGGTCGTATACGGCTAATTATACCGACACCGTAAAAGACACAAATTAAGAAACTAACAAAACAGAAGGCTTTTTAGGTTGGACGCTAAAACCAGATTCGTTGGTTGTATAGCGAAAAATTTATATTATATTTTAACTAATTGAATTTAAAAGTTTGTTTACTTCTGTCTGCGCAATTATTTAACTAAAACTAAATCATTTTATGAAATAAAATTAGAAGGATTAAAAAAATTATTGTTTAAAGGCCTTTCTCGACGGCATCTCAAAGTCGAGCATAAGGATAAAATAAAAGGTTGCCGATATAATAGTGGTTTGAAGTAGTATATATGATTAGGTTACTAACTAAAATATCTTTATCCCGCTATAGTAAAGACTTGGGGGAAAATGCAAAATATGTATAGAATTTTTGAAAATTTTGAATTTTTTTATATAGAAGTATGATTTTTTGACCATAACCTTTCTTTCGGCAAAGTAATTTTCTTTCCTTATTGTTTCGTTTTGTGGTACATTAACTTTCACAAAGTCCCATACAAGTTGCAATATAAGTTCTCCCATAAATTCATCATCAGATTGATAATATTCGATTAAGATTATTTTCATTATACACATCGAAAAATTTATCGGTTTTTATATATTATACGCAGTCAAATTTATATCAATCCTTATCTTTTCTTTGCAATATTTTTGTATAAATTAATTATATTATTTTGTTTTTTTTTTTAAGCGATATACAAAAATAATACAAAAAAAACGGTTTTTTCGTTTTTTAATACCACACACATAAATATTATAGTAAAATTGTATAATTAAAATACAAAAAACAAATTTTCTAATTATCAAAACCAAACCGCACCAGATATCACACATACAATATATAATACATAAATGACTTTTATAATAATAATAATAATTATAATTATAGAATTCTTTTTTTTAGTTTTCTGTTTGTGTTTTTATAATTACATAAGATAAATAAAAATTTTTTTCATTTGTAATTCCGTATATATAAAGATAAAAAAAATAACAAATTTGTTAGAATATTATTATAACCATTACCGCATATTACAAATATATATATATATATATATGTATATAGATAATAAAATAACAAATTGTATACAAAATTTATCTGTCTAGAAATCTATTAAATTATTTTATTTTTTGTAAATATATATATATATATAGTTAATATTGTTATGTGATTTCAATTTACACCTGAACAAGGTCAATATTTTAAGTTATTTATTTTTTTCTTTACATTTACAATTAAATATATTTATTTGTATTTATATGCCTACCAATAATTACTTAATATCTCGCAAGTGTATAACGAAAATTAAATTAATAATATCGTTTATAATAAAATTATATTAAATATATTTTGTAAATATACGAGACAACGACAACGAATGATGATGTTGATAATGATGATGATGACGACAAATGATAATCATTAAAAATATGCATTTTTAAAATTTTAATAAACATTTATGAATGTGTGCATTATTTGAATAATTTAAAAAAAAAAAAAAATTACGTTTTATTGAATAAAAAATCAATATATTCTGATTTTGAATATTAATTAAAATTCAATAACCTTTTGACTTTGTATAAATACAAATTTTTTGTTTTTTAAAAGAATAAATAAAAACTATATTTATAGTAAAGGGTGATTTTTTAGCTATTATCTTTTTGGCAACACTATGGTTTAAACAGCTGACGCACGTTTCGTGTTCGTTGTTTCACTGTCAAACATCTTCAGTTTGTTGGTCTATAATTTAACCATGAATCGTCTTACAAACAACGAACAACGCTTGCAAATTATTGAATTTTATTATCAAAATGTGTGCTCTGTTAAGAATTGCGTTCATCGCGACGAAATTGTGTTGAAAAGCGACAAAGCTCATTTTTGGCTCAATGGGTACGTAAATAAGCAGAATTGACGATTTTGGAGTGAATATCAGCCAGAAGCATTTTGCAACAGCTACCAATGCATCCAGAAAAAGTCACAGTTTAGTGCGGTTTATGGGCTGGTGGCATCATTGGACCGTACTTCTTCAAAGATGATGCGTCCGATCGTAACGTAACTGTGTCGTGGTGAGCGCTACCGTGAGATGATATCCAACTTTTTTTTTTTGCACAAAATGCAAGAGCTTGATTCGCATATGACATGTGGTTTCAACAAGACGGTGCCACATGCCACGCACAGTACGCGCAACAATGGACTTATTGAGAGGCGAGGCGATCGGTGAACATTTTATTTCACGTTCGGGACCGCCGGTCAATTGGCCGCCTAGATCGTGCGATTTAACGTCTTTAGACTATTTTTTGTGGGGCTATGTTAAAGCTCATGTCTAGAGACAGACAATAAGCCCGTTTCAATTGACGCATTGGAAGACAACATTGAAGCATTTATTCGTGAGATACCGCCGGCCGAAATGTTGGAAAGAGTATGCCAAAATTGGACTAAGCGGATGGACCATTTGAGGTGCAGTCAAGATCAACATTTGTATTAAATAATCTTCAAACATTAAATTATATGGACTGCGTACTATCGATTCAAATAAAGATTTCATGCATTTTTCTTCGAATTTTATGTGTTTTTTTTTTTTTTTTGAAAAACTTTTCTATAGCTTTTAAAAAATCACCCTTTATATATAATTTGCATTACATATTGTTTTTATGTTTACTACCATACCATTCTGAATGGTATGGAAAATAAAAAAAATGTGCATTAATCAACATTTTGATTAATATTGCTAAAATGAATTAATTTATATTTGTTTTTATCGTTGACGATTTATGACGACGACGACGATAATAAATTGATTATTAATTTTGAATAATTATAGTTATATTTTGCATTGATTTTGCATATCAATTGTATTATATTTTGTAGAAAAAAAATAAAAATCATAGGAAATTAAATCTATATTTAAAGACATTATTACAGGCAATAATAATTGATTGATCATCGCCGCTTGATTTATAAAGATAACCATTTTTTTTATTGTCTTAATATCTAAAGTAAAGATTCTGTAATTGAAGGTGGTGATATTACTGCTATTACATATCTATTACACAAACTTTACCAATGAATAGCTTTTGCCAATATAGTTTTTGGATTATTAATCCAAAACAGATAAAGGCAATGCAGTTCATTTACCAACCAACCCCGAAATAAAGAGTTTCTCTATTAATTTTTTGATTTTTTGCTAGTATAATTATTAAATGCGGTTCATGGGCATGATTATACGCCAATTACTAATTAATTCACTATATATAGATTTATATAAAACGTTTAAGTCATTTAATTTTATTTCTTTATTATAATATGTGTGTGCAAAAATTGTCTCCCATTTTTTTTTTTTTTACATTACATTATAACAATGTGTAAAAATAAAATAAATGAACTACATAGCAAAATAAAATCAGTATATTTCAAAAAAAAACCGCACTATTAAAAAATAAAAACAAATTATTAAAAAGTAAAAAGAATGAGCAAAAAAAAAATATAAAAAATAAAAAATAAAATGAATATAATACAAATATATTTAGTGTTAAAATAAAAACAAACAAACAAAAACAAAAACCAGACCGATCGTTTTTATATGTACATATACTTATATATATTTAATCAAAATGTGGGACATTTTAAAATGTGCTGAATACATGTACTCGATTTATGTTTGATATACACATAATTAATATTAATAATAATAATAATAATAATAAATATCTGCATATATAGTAAATTATATAAATAAAAAAAAAATAAAAATAAAAGTTTTTAGTATAGAATAATAATAATAATAATAACAACAACCATATTAAAAAAAAATATTTATTATTAATTTAAAAATATAAAATATTTCTTCTTCTTAAAATATGCTTAAATGTTAATCATAAATCAACAAAAAGATTAAAAAAAAAGAAGTGAAATAAGCTTATCAGATATGCTTAGGAAACAAGAAACAATTTATTTATTATTTATTCATTATATAATTTCATCTTGTTTATTAATAATTAACAATTAATGTTAATAAATTCATTCTTGTTTGTTATAATTCTTCTATAATATACCTAAAAAAAAGTATACGGTAAAATTGATTGTTCTCTATCACATTATTTTTGTGGTAATGATAGTATATATAAGTATAATTGTCAAACAACTTTTCATGGAGTAATAATATAATAATTGCGGCTAAAAAGACGACTATAGTCGCATTGGATTTTTAAGCATTGGATCGAAAGAATTTCTCAATTCTGAAAATTTAGCATTAGTTTATAGGACCACTTTTATAAGACCACTTCTAGAGTACAATTCCTACATATGAGCTGCGGTGCACCAATTATTACTACCCTGCACAGTTTAGTGACAGGATTCAAAAACACGCGATATTTCGCTGATCAGAAATGAAACAATAACAAATTCCATTGAATCATTGTTGGATCATAGACGATCGCAGTAGCTTCATTCTGCACATTTTATAGCTATATTATTACCATGAATGCTTATTAAGAAATTTTAAAGCTAATTCCTGAGCCAATTAACTTCTCTTATAATTCGAGAAATTCACAATTAGGCTCATATCATATTCTGTATCTATATTAGTTTTTTGCGAAAACAAACAGATTTGGAAATTCATTTTTCCCAAACAGAACAGCAAGATATTATGGAATAGTCTCCCTAAACTATAGTATTTCCCCCTACTTTTGATTATCAGTTATTTAATATTAAACATTTCATCTTATCTAAAAAAAACTAATCCACCTAAAGTACAACTTGGACAATTGTTTGAAAACATATGCGAGTGATTTTTTCTTATTTTGTTTTAGTAAAAGTTTTTTTTTTATCTCATATGTTTGCTTGAAATTTTCAAAATTTCATAAATTAATCCACATATTATAATAGCGATTTACCACCCAAAATCACTTAAGTGTATTCAATGCATCTAAGCAGGTTCATAACCTGTTGATTAAGTGATTTCGTTACGGGCTCACGGCAATAGAATTCCGAGGTTTTACGGGCGCTACTAAATCGATTCTGCCGTATAGTAACGAACAAAAAAAAATAATTTTTTGAAAAAATCAATCAATTTTTGAATAATCATGGGATTATTTAACAGATTCTATCGTTATTTATATAGAAAACGAACAAAAACGTTTCTATCCGTAATCTATTCGTTTGATAGGTTATAGGTTATTTTTTTCCGATTGCCTGATAGTTTTCTATTGTAGATGATATTGTAATTTTCTCGGTAAATTCGTATTATAATAAATCAAATTGAAGAATTGCCATTACAATAAAAAAAAAATTAATAACGATTTATCAAACTGACAGTAGGAACCTTTAAAATGAAAAAAATGGAAAGGCCAAAACCAAAATAGCCCTCACTTTCTTTTTGCAATACAATTAAATTTATCGCAAAACAAAATAGTAATTGTTATCGTAATATAGCTTAAAGTTATACCCTGTTTAAAATTAAAAACCAAAAAGTACAATTTATATTTGGATATATGGATTGTTAATTTTTATAATAAGGTCATCATCGTGAACGTTAAATACAATATATCCAATAAAATATGTTTTTAAAAAGTGTTCATAGTCTTTCGATAAATTCATAATTGCATATATAAGTAAATATGACCTAGGTGATATTATTTTGAACACAATTAAATTTAATGTTAAATTAAAAATTAATTTAGATAAAATTATATTTAGGTCACACAGCACACACACACACACACACACAGTTAATATAATATGTCAATTGTTTTAGTATATCACGTCTGTGATTGAGAATTTAATTTTATAATCATTCATTTCATTTCATTACTTATTTCTGTTTTAAAATGAATAAAAAATATTTATTTTTTTTTGTTCTATATATATATATACAGTGATGTTCGGTAAAATAGGTGTAAACCAATTTTAATGTATTTTGATTAATTTCAAATACCAATATCTATTTGTGAATCATGCCATCCATACGACAATTTAGTACTTTGTTTACCTTTATTTATCACATGAAAAGAAAGAGATAAAAAATGTTGTCCTTCGTATTTCTGGGAAATTAGCTATGAACATGCTGTTCGGTAAAATAGGTGCGGACTATGTTAATTGTGGTTTATTTATTTTTTGCGAATAAATTACATTTATTGGTGGTGAGTTTGTGAATTTTTAAATAAATTTTAGGTAAAGTAGTGTTTTAAATTTAATTTTTGAAACATTCCGGATTAAATAAATACATATTTCTAAGTCACAATGGGTAGAAATACACATTGTACGGTATTTGAACGGCAACGTATAAAGGATCTAAGAGCATCCGGGCTAACATATAAAAATATTTCTGAAATTATGAAATGCTCCCAAAATATGATTACCAACGCATTAAAATTCAAATATACCACAGAAAGAAGGGGTAACAAACGTAAAACTAAAAGCAATGACGATCGTAGAGTGGTTGTTGCCACAAAAAAGAGCCCTTTTTATCATCCAGGGAACTTGTAAGAGAGCTTGATCTAAGCATTTCATCAAGCACGGTATGAAAAAGGTTAATAGCATAGGGGCGAATAGCTAGACAAGCACCAATGCATACAGCGAAACACATTAAACACCGTTTAAAATTAGCACATGCACATCGTGATTGGTCAGGTGATAATGATATTAAAAAATGACGACATATTCTTTATTCTGATGAAACCAATATAAATTTGCATGGATCAGATGGCAAATTACATGTTAGAGGAAGACCAAATACAGAATTTTTACCGCAAAACACAAAAAAAACCATTAAGCATGGAGGTGGTAGTTTAATGATATGTTTTGGTATCATCATGGTATGGAGTTGGTCCGATATATTTAGTTCAAAAGTATCCAATGGATCAACAGGAATATATAAGGATACTTTCAATCGAAATGTTGCCATACGCAAAAGAAAACATGCCTATTATATGGTCATATCAGCAAGATAACGACCCAAAACATACGGCTAACAAAGCATCGGTTTGGTTTCCACAAAATAATGTGAACAAAATAGAATGGCCAACACAATCACCCGACTTGAATCCGATTAAAAACTTGTGGAAGCATGTATAAACATCAGTTGCAACAAAACGGCTCAAGAAACAAAGTAGAACGGGGGAAAGAAATTGTAAAAGTTTGGAAGCGATTTCTATAGAAAGGTGCCAAAAATTGGTGCAGTTCATGCTAAATCGATGTGAGACAGTAATTTAAAATAAGGGACATGCGACAAAATGTTAAATCATAAATGGTATGTACGCGAAATACTTAGATTTTATTTAATATTGAGGACATTAATACTTTTTCTTGTGTTTTTGGTGGAACAAAATATATCGCACCTATTTTACCGAACAGCATATTCCTAGCTAATTTCCCAGAAATACAAATGACAACATTTTTTATCTCTTTCTTTTCATGTGATAAATAAAGGTAAACAAAGTACTAAATTGTCGTATGGATGGCATGATTCACAAATAGATATTGGTATTTGAAATTAATCAAAATGCATTAAAATTGGTTTACACCTATTTTACCGAACATCACTGTATATCAAAATTACATAAACAATATAAAATGTATTTAAAAATCTATATTATCGTATACAAGAACGAAGATACATTCAACACCGCGTACATATATTTTATATAGTTAATGTCGTAACCATTTTACTATATAAATACATAACGATTTTATTATTAATTTATTAGTAAATATAGGTCAAAATAAATTTTTTTTTTTTTTTATAAATATGTGTATTCTTATTTTCTATATATATATATTTCGGCCCATATTTTTTATCCATTCAATTACTACACAACACCAACAACAACAACAACACCAAACACAATCATTTGGATCAAAGTTAATTTCTGTGTGTTTGTATGGATGTTTGAAAATATATATAAATTTTATTTAATACACATGAAAAAACACCAAAAAATAAAGTATATTTATTATTACCCCGCAAACATTTGGAAGATAAATCGGCGATACGATAACGCGGCGATATCGCGAGGAAGATAAAAAGAAGTTATTTATATCGCCAATTTATCGTTGTTTTAACAGTTGAGCGATATTGTACGGAAGATAAAAATGCGATACGATGGCGATACGCTTTGACGATAAAAAGAAAATACAGAGCCACATTTATCTTCTATTTCTCTTCCAGCCCATAAAATGACGATAATATATTATTATTTATTGCTTGCCTATCTTCTTGATGATATATCCGCGATAAATATATCGTCTTTTTATCTTCCTCGCGATTAGTATGTAAATAATTAAGTATAAAATTAAATTATAACAGTTTAAATGGAACAGCGAATGAATAAAGAAGAAATATTAACAATTTTTAATTTTTATAATTTTCAGGATTGAGCTTTCACAGGATTTCACAGCATTGAGCTTCCATTGATATTCCTTTAGAATATTCAAATCTATATATCGCATTAGTATCCCCAATTTATCTTCCTGGCGATATCGCATTTGTATCGCCAATTTATCTTCCTCGCGATATCGTCAATTTATCTTCCAGATGTATCGCGGAAGAGTACCATTCTCTATACGTAGGGAGTAACGTACGCGATAAAAATGCGATATCTTTGGCGATAAATTTATCGCCTAGGCGAATCGTCTGCAGTACTACCAGCGATAAGAAATGTTTGTGGGGTATTATTTCTATACATTTCTATACAATACTCAGCACAGAGATATAGAATAAAGTGTATGTATAAATAAAACATAAAAACAAAAAAAAACTACAATTAGACCAAAAACACAAGAAAAAAAAAATCAATTTACAATATGGTTTCGGTTGTGTTTCTTTATTTTATATATATACATAAAAATTATGTGATATATGTATGTAGAATATAGTATATATAAAAAACAAAACGTTTATGAACGAAAATTATTAGAAAAAAATGTTTTGCTGCGAAAGCTCTATATTCTGATTTTATATTATTATTATTATTATTATTTCTCAATTCAATCAGATGATGCTCCAATTAATGCGTTTATTTATATATTGATTGCATATGATTGCATTAAGTTTACCTTTTTCAAATCAATAAATTAAATTCGCATGGAATCCAAAAGACTTATATATAATTTATTTGACCTAATATAGATCTTATAAATCATTCGAAAATTGAAAGAATGGAAATGGAAAACATTAAAATAATTCTGTCTTCGGTTACATAAATTTGTGTTTATTTTTTTTGTATATATTCAATAGCTGTGGGTAAGTTTAGAAGTGATACGATCCCGCATAGAGTATGGCTATAAAAACAGAGCTTGAATACTTGAAAATTGATAAACGAAATGAATTAATAGAACATTTTATTATTAGTTATAGAAATAACAAATTGCTTGATATAATAACCATCAGGATCAAATGCGAATTGTTTATTTTTTTTTACACGATAAAAACATCTAATTTTGAAACCAACGAAAGAAGCGTTTGAGTCCGACCAAAAATCCAATAAATTTTAGTTGTAAGTCTGCATTCTTTTTTTGGTATTAGAAATGTGCCCTTAAAGACATTCAATCACAAGATTTGAATCGTGAATCGTGAACTTAAAACCGTTTTAAAACCCTATCATTTTATTCTACATTTTCTAAATATCGTATTTCAATTTAACAAAGTGTTTGATCAACAAGCAGCAGCAGCAGCAAAAGCATGGGATTTAAAAGAAAATTACACATATAAATATTACGCGTAGGAATTAAAAATGCGGACAACAAAGCTTTTTTTTTGCTTCGAATATGTCGAAACCAACATAACTGAAAAAGTTGTTTTGGGGGGAAGCAGTTTAATAACTTTCTTTCTAATTTGAAGAAAACCGCTGCTGAAAGTAATCGTTTGTTGGTTGAAGCTTATGGTGGACATATGCTCCAGCTCAAGCAACTGTAGTGAACGATGGTTTGTACGCTTCCGAAATGGTGATTTTGACTTGGAAGACAAAGAACGGCCAGGTCAGCCAAAAAGACGATTTGAAAACGAAGAATTGCAAGCGTTATTGGATGAAATGATCGTGTAGAACGCAACATGAACTACTTGCAATGGCGTTGAATGTCGACCAAACACCGTTGAATGTGACCAAACACCAGTGAACAAACAACGATTGGCAAACGTTTACATTTTGTTATACAAATAAATGCAATTTTCAAGCCAAATTCAAGCCGCATTATTAATTCCTACACCTAATATATGACGAATGATGAATTTACGCGATCCCTTTTTCTTTTTTTTTTAAATAAATACATAACTATTTTTTACAGCTACATACCAAAAAAAAAAGTCCATTTATATTCACTTCAATCCAGTTTAATTATGAAAAACTGTTAAAAAAAACCATACCCTTCAATTAATCGGACAATATATATATATATCTAATATAATGTATATAAGCCGGTTCAATAACACATTGGCATATAAAACATATTATTTATATGGTATATAGAACTTTGAATTAACATGTCACTCAAAGAAGAAGGAAAAAAAAGAAGAAGAAGAAGACCTTGTAAAAAAATATGAACCTTGACTCGACAATGATAGTTTCTTTTGTTTGTATATTTGATTATATATTGTCATTTTTGTCTGCATTTTCAATGTGATAAAATAAATATAATCATTTTTTTAGTTGTATCTTTTTTCTTTTTCTTTTTACTTAACACAAATTATTTTTTTTTTATATATAGTTTACAAACACAAATATTGATAAAAAAACGTCATGATATATGTAAATTTAAGTAATATTTTTTTGCAGAAAACAATCTTATCATAAAAATAAAAAATAAATCAATTTTTATGAATTATATCTCGCTTACCGATTTACCACGAAATCCTCCACTGTTAATGGATTGTTTTTTTATTTATATATATATATATATATAAATGTTTATATTAATTCACTCACGCACTGAAATTACAAAAACAAAATAATAAATTAATAAATAATTATATTATTATTATACAGGGTGTCCCAGTACAGGGTGCCAATCCGAAACAGGCAGGTTCTACACCTCATTTCCAACCAAAAAATGCATGTATGTACGACCCCATGTCTATCTCCCTTGGTTTTCGAGCTAGCCCGCTCGAAAAACGATTTCGTTGAAGTTCAAGGTAGTACGTAGATGTTATTTACCATATCTATCAGTAACCACTTATCGGAATCCAATAATTATAACCTTGTTGGAAAGGTATTTTAACTATCTTTAATTCTTTCTAATAACATAAACATCGGCTACAACCCGTTTTCATGCTATCAAACACAAGAAATTTCAACGGCCTCAAACGTGTGTATTAGCGGCGATATGGTATATGTTTATGGATATTGTGATGGTAATGCCAGCAAAGCAAAGGAAAGCAAATACCAAATTCGATTTCCAAATCGAATACAACCATCAAGAAAATCGTTTTCAAACATATTTAGGAAACTAAGAACTACTGGTATACCTTTGCAAGAAAACAAGAACGAGTACGTATAGAAGTTCTCGCGATGAAGATGTTATGGATATGGTCGAAGCAAATCCAAGAATAAGCACAAGACGTGCAGCCATCCAAATTGGTGTAAGTAAAAACTATGCTTGGCGTGCAATGAAGGCTGCCTGCTGGTTTACATCCTTATCATTTGCAAAAAGTACAAGCACTAAAAGAAATAGACTACGTCAGCCGAAAATAACTTTTTGTGATTGGGTGGTGATACGTAGTTATGAACAAGATCCCAGGATATTAAAAAATCAAATTTTATGTACGGATGAGAAGCAATGTTTACACGTGAAGGGATATTTAATACCAAAAAATAATTATCATTGGTCAAAGCAAAAATCCGCATTCAGTTCGGCAACACGCATTTCCGGAACGAATAGTTGAAGTCAATGTATGGGCAGGAATGATTGGAAATCAATTAATTGGTCCATACTTTCTACGTGCGGGCGACTGGATTCTGATTCCAAAAAAGGTTATTCGATTTACTCGATGATGTTAATTTAGTTGATTTGCGATTCATTCATTTTCAACAACATGACGGTGCACGGGCCCACATTTTGCACAAAGTATAAGAGAGACACTTAAATGACACATTCGGTCAAAGATGGATTTGAAGAAATGGCCCCATTAAATGGCCACAACGGTCGCCAGACCTCACACCATTAGATTTATTTATATCTATGGGGGGGGGGGGGGGGGGGTTTGTAAAGACATGGTTTATAAAACACCAGTTCATACCGTAGGGAAGATTTAATGAATGACATTAATAATTTGAAGTTTGAATTTTTAAAAAATAATCCGAATCACATTCGACTAGCGCTACTAGGGCTACTAGTATTAAAACGGTATGTCGAATATGTCGATCACATAATGGACACCATTTTTTTTTTCAGCAATTTTTGTAATAAAGATTTAAATTTAATTTAATAAATGTGTTTTAAATTTTTGAAAAATTTGCATTATTATCGTCATATTTCAATATTATTTTCGTCATATCTGTCTAAGACGGAGTTGACATATTTTAAAAGTTTGTACATCAAATTAAAGCTAAAACATCAAAAAAAAAAAAGTTTTTCTAAAAACCGACAGCTGATCAATCATAAAAGTTCTAAAGTTCTAGGCTTGCAAAATAACAAAAGGCTGTTTGAGGCCGTTGAAATTTCTTGTGTTTGACCTATAGCTATAGCATGAAAACGGGTTGTCGCCAATGTTTGTATTATTAGAAAGAGTTAAAGATAGTTAAAATACCTTTCCAATAAGGTTATAATTATTGAATTCCGATAAGTGGTTACTATGATAGATATGGTAAATAACATCTACGTACTTCAACTTGAACTTCAACGAAATCGTTTTAATCGGGCCTGGGGGGGCTCGAAAACCAAGGGAGATAGACATGGGGTCGCCATACATTTTTGATTGATTGGAAATGAGTGGAAATAAAATACTACATTTTACAACAAATTTACAACACATGCACGTAATTCTGAAAATGGAAAGGGTTATTGCACCGAAAATAAAATCTAGAAAAAAAAAACAAAAATCTAAAGGAAATAATTTAAGAACATTTTGTATTTTTGTTGTAATAATATTGTTGTAATATATATATATAATATATAATTTTTAGAGTTCTTTTGCGGTCGGTACTTTTTTTTTTGTTTTTTTCTTTATTTACTGTATGTATTTTATTTTAAAAATACATTATTATATATTTATATATATTATGATTGTATTGTATTGTGTATGGGGTCGTGGTGTATTGTTTGTATTATAATAATGACGACCAAAAAAATAAAAAAGTTAAATTTTTACAACAACAACAACACAAAAAATGTTAAATAAAATATTATTATTAATAATAATAATAATGGTGTGTGAACTTCTCTTATCAATTAGCTTAATTATATATATATATAAATAAACAGGTTATATTTATATTTATTTTTCCAATATAAATAATTAAAATTATTAAACAAACAAATAAACAAAATTCCGTTTTTCATCCATAAACTACTAGAAAATTGCGTGGCAATCCAAAAAAAAAAACCATTTATTTTGATTCGTTTTGCTTAATTTTCACCTTTTTTTTTTTACAATTATTCAATTCAAAAGTAACATTTATTGCTTTTGTATTTATTGGATATTGGACAAAATTCCCCAAAGGAAAATTCGTCATTATAATAGTAAATTATTTTTTCAGAACAATTATATTTATTATAGACATCATAAAACCATAATGATTATGATGATGATGATGATGATGATAAGAATCGAGACGAGACGATATATATATAGATATAAAAAAAAACGGGATGGGGGTCCATTTTTTTGTATTTTCTATACACATTTTCTAATGATATACTTAAACATTTAATTAATTTTTATTGTTTTTTTTTTGATCACGTACTACATATGAAAAATATTATCTTAAAACTACATAATTTGTTTCTTTAAACTTTTTTTTTTTGTTTTTCGTTTAACCTTCAAAGTTTTGTGTGTTTGTTTGTGTGTAAAGAAAAAAAATAGAAAAAAAATTTAATTTTTTCTTTGAATAAGACTGACCTTTTAAAAATGTCCCAAAAAAAAAAAAAAAAGTGAATCTTTTTTTTTTTTTTTGTTAATTTACAACTTTATGATGTTAAAAAACCAAAAAAAAAAAACAAGTTCACTACACTTTTTTTGTTTTTTTTTTGTTATTTTATATTAAATAAATCTTCATCTTTTATAATTACACATATATTTTTTTAGTCACTAACAAATAATTTAAACTTTTATGAAACTATTTTATTTGCAAAAATGAAATGAAATGAAATTACATAAAGTATAAAAATTATATTTATTGATAATTAGTTTTATTTGAAATTTTGAAGTATAAAATAAAAATTAATTTAAAAAAAAAAAAACAAAAGAAAAAAAAGTATTTTTTTATTTATCACACACGCAAAAATTTATTTTTTATTTTTTATTTTATTGAGAAACGAAATCAAAAAAAAAAAAAAAAAAATTCGCATAAAAAAAATGCGACAACCAACGAACGTTTAAGGTTATGGCGAATAAAAAGAAAAAGGGTATATTTTTGTATTAGAAAAAGAGCACCAACAATAATTTTTTGACATATTCTCCATTTTGTTTTTCGGGCAATAAAAAACAGATAATTTTTTCCATATGGTAATACATTTTTTTTTTTTTTAGAACAATAAAAAAATAATAAATTTGAATTATTTTATATTTCTGAAAATAAAATAATTATTACTTAAAAATTTTTTCAATATTATTATTATGATATATTTAGACAATAAATTAAATTATAAATATAAATTCAAAAATTGTTATTAATTATGGTGCAAAACCCAGATCACCTGCCCGATTACAAAAATTCAAAGCCAAGATAATGGGTGGAATGATATATTATTATTTAGAAACAATTTTCCGTATCCTATAGGAAATACCAATTTTATTCATTTTGATTATCAGAAAATTGTTGTAAAAGTGTCTGTTCAATTGGTATTAATATATGTTCAGCACCATCAATGCTACGTTTTAATTTGATCAAATTATGATCTATGAATTCCGTTAACTGGGAACGTAACGCTACATCTGAACTTACAAGAAATTCTTCACGACAATTCTCATACAATTTTTTAAATGGCATACCTATTATTAAAAAAGAATGTATAATGAACCAAAATTTATTTTGAAGTAGTGAAATGTGGAGCAAAAAAAAAAAAAAAAAAAAACAAAATGTGATCAACAAATAAAAAGTTTTACCTTGATAATTGGCTGATGTCCGATTTGTCAATTGATATTTTATTAATACTAAGAATATACTTCGGGAATTGGTCGTTAACGATTGATAAACGTTACGCATTGACGATAATGCCAATCCACCAGAATTTTTAACAAGTAATGAATTTTCATATGCTGTTTCAATACTATACGGTAACATTGTTGTTGTATCCCACCAACAAAAATTATAATTTCTTAATTTTGTATGATCCCATACTGTAAAACAAAACAATTTCAAAAAAAAATTGGGCAAAGTTCAGTATATTCAGTCAATAATTCAGTAGATAAAAATGATGATTGTAAAATCAATTGCTATATATATACTTACACAATGGTGCATTAACATGATCAATTGTTGTTACTAAATGAATATTCGATATATTTGCTAATCTACTTAATAAGTATTGTGCGGTTCTATTACGTAACATAATACCATCTAAATTATGTATCAATAAAAATAAATGCAAACCGGGCAATTTTTTAAATTGTTCATCAATCATCGATAGCTTTTCGTATAAAGTACCCGATTTCGATTGTACATCCAATATTTCCATTAGTATACTATCGAATATATCTTTAATGGCCAAACTGGGAAAAAATCCATTAACAACAATAACATTTTGTCCGCTTAATAATTCACTATGAAATTTTTGTAATATTATCTGTTTTGAACCCAGTCCATATAATATAATATTAAAACCTTCATTTAAATAATATAACCATTGTGTAAAATATTTTTGATATTCATTTTGTAGTTCACGGATGCCCCGAACATGTTCTTCACTCAATTTCATTTCTGCCAACAATTTAAATAGATTCTCGTGCGTTAACCGAGGTGTTTTCAATAAATTTAATGTATGATCTGATGTTAAACACTTTTTAATAAAAATGAAAAAAGAAGAAACAATCTGAAACGTAAATTTTATAAACGGAAAATAAAAAAAAAAATATTACCTTTTTTTTAGATGAATGGGAAAAAAATGCTTCACTTTCCAGTACATAATCGGATTGTTTTCGTGAACGTTCTCTTGCTCTGGTCACCGGTGTTTTTGGCATAACAATTTTTTCATTATTATTATTATTTTTATTTTTACGAGATTTTGATTTTCCCGGTGGTGATGGCATATCATCACCATCATCATCATTAATAGATGATGACAAAATTTGTTTATCTTCTTCACTTATAATTGATTCATCCGTATTTGCTTCGTCATCTTCGTTTTCCGAACTTAATTCCGGTTCATAATCATCACTGTCATCTGATGAAAAATCCGATCCTGATTCAATTAACTTTTTTGCTTTTGTTATTTCTATAAAAAAAAAACAAAAAAAAATTAAGTTTCTATATATATATTCCAAAATTAACGAAATTAATCATCAATATAATTTACAAATTTAAATAACCTCTTTTTAATTTAACACGTTCATGATGTGGTGTATTTATATTTTTATTATCATAATCTATAATACGTTTTACATTACATTTATTACCTCTGCCAACCGGTGATGTAACATTTTGTTGTTCTACTTCATCAGCAGTCGCCAATTTTTTCTTATTGTTACTATTGTGTTTTGGTGTATTTAATGCTAAGGCACTCATAGCATCTTTTAGTTTTGGTGTTGAAAATTGAAATATTCGTTTACCATCATATTGTTCGTCAAATAGTGAATCGGGTTTACGTTGATCATCCCATGTCGTAAAATCCTCTTCATTGGAATCATTGAATTCTTCATCTTCCTCTTCTTCACTATCGGATTGTAATTTAATTTTGATTGATTTTTTTGGTTTAGATTGCTCCGTAAACGAATCATTTAATAAACAATAATTTTTACGATCTGTTATTGTTGATCTTCTCAAATTATATTTTAATTTACTGGGTTGTATGGCGGAGTTTGACGTAGATGGTTCAGTGGCATCATCATTTGTTTCATCTGTAACATTTTCAGGTTCAGGACTTTTATGGTCCGGAGAATTTGGTTTTCCAAATGTATTTGATCGACTTTTTCGTGAACTCATAATATGTTTTTTTTTTATTATTAATATTAATTGATTTTTATTTTTGTAATACAGCGTAATTTTAAATAATATTTATTGTTTAATTATTGCTATTTTTTTTTTTAATCGAATAATAACAAAAAGTAAATAAAATATATATTTTTTAAGCGGTAAAAAAAATTCAAGTTTTTAATTTAATTTAAATTTTCCCACCAGAGGCATGATTTAACATTGAAATTTTGTGACAAACAAAAATTTAGTTAAAGGATTTCAAGATGGCGTATTGCGTATATTAAAATTCCATGGAAGTATTATACTTCCATGATTATTAATTCGCACCACCGTGTACCGTATTAATTAATTAAATATTTTTTGTTTATTTATTGTTTTCAATAAATACACGTACAATAAATGTTTATTAATTATAATAATTACAAAATTAAAATTATTTTACGTACAAAATTTAAAAATAACGAAACATTTCAATTATATTTATTTTTTTGATTTACGCAACGCCAAGAAGCTCGCTTTGCACATAGGGCAAATGTCAAAGTCAATAATACAACAATAAAAAAAAAATAATTTGATTTTGTTTACCAAAAAAATTTTCATAACAATTAAAAATTAAAATATAATTTAATTTAATAAAATTCAGTGTTTTTAATCGAAAAAGAAAATAAAAGAAATACAAAAAAATCAATAATCAATAATTTATGTAAGTAATAAATTGAATTATTATAAATTATAAATTTTTACCTTTTTACTGCGTTATTTTTATTTTTCTTAGAAAAAATTCTAATGATTTTTTTTTTTAATTTCCATTTATTGGGATTTCGCTCACATAAAAATTGTACTTTGTACATATAAATAATAAATATATTTATTAAATAATAAAAAAAAAAAAAGGTTATCACATTTAATTTAATTAATTTAATAATTGATTAATAAAATGAAAATAAAAAAAATTGTTTATTATATTATATATTATTTAATCGTTGTTTGAGAACGTAAAACGTAAAACGAAATCCCCGATATGATAGTCAAGTACAAAAGTTCATAAAGTGTTTTTGTTTTTGTTTTTGTTGTGTTTGGAGTTCGTTGTACGATTAAATGTTGAAAGAATATAAACAGTCTCTATTTATTTATTATCTAGTAAAGTAATAGTTAAAGAATATAGATTTGATAAAGATTATAAAATACTTAATAGTAAGTACATTAAAACCAAAGTATATATTGGAAACATCCATATGTTGATGTATTTCAAAGATAATATTGAAAGTAATTGAAGAAATTATAGATTTTCCTATGCTCTGTATAGGGTTCATCTACGACTACAATCCATAATATAGTTTCATACAAACCTTTTCTAATGTTTTAACAAATCAAATCATTATAAATGTCCTTTTTTGTTTTTTTTTTTTAAATATAGATATATACATTCAAAAAATCAAACATTCACACTAACTAATGTATATCCCGAATAAATTAGTAATATCATTTTCTTTAATTGGCTTTATGTGTAGAAAAAAATCTTTTTGTACATTACAATCATCCGAACAAACATTATTACATTCGTGGCCTAATGAGAATATGTCATCAATAAATTCAACCACTTCAACAACAACAACAACCCCAATAACTGAAACCACAGAAACAACAACAACTCCACCAGATGTTGATCAATATAAATATGTAAGCGGTACCCATTCAATTGCATTTGTAACAACGCCAAGTGATTCAACGGCTAGAAAAATTGCTAATGGATTAATAACAAATGATTTGGTGGCATGTGTTAATATAATACCACAAATTACATCGATTTATAAATGGGATGGTAAAATCAATGAAGATTCAGAAGTTCTACTTATGATAAAAACTACAAGTGAAAAAATTGATTTGATTAGTAAATTTGTAAGAGAAAATCATCCGTATAGTGTGGCTGAAGTTATATCGATACCAATTGAAAATGGTAATTTACCATATCTGGAATGGATTAGCAAAACAGTTAAATAATGTAAATAAATTAAGAGCAAACGGAAAAATCATAATCATAAATTTAATATAAATATGCATGCTTTTTTTTAATTAATTTGATGATTTAATTTTAAATAATTTTTGCAAAAAATAGAATTAAAACAATTGAATTAAAAAACAAAAAGTATTATTGATTGTTGTTGGGGTTGTTGTTGTTGTGTGTTTAGATCCTCTATAACAGTCTTATAACAGTTTAAATTTCATTTCAATTGTTTTTCAATATGAAATTTTAATTCGAAATACATTTTATTAGGAGCATTTTATTCTTTTCCTTTATTGTTTGAATGCCATTTTCAGAAAGGTTCCCATATACAATATATGGATTTATAAAAGCTGTCTTGTCGCAATTCACCACAGAAATTATTATTATTAAATACAATCCATTATGATTTGATTTGATGATGAATTATTATATTTACTCTATTATATAGATATATTGCGATATCGCATATTATTTGAATGAATATTATTAATAAAAACAAAAAAAATACCATCGCCGCCAGTTATAAAAACGAATAACTGCGATTATAATAATAACATTTTCATCATATTGATATAGTATATTCAAAAGGTTTAGTTCATAACCTTTTATTAATCTAAAATAATTTAATATTTACAATATTTTAATTAAACATTTTATTGAATATTTTTATAAATAATTTAAAATGTTAGTATTTATAACTATTGAAACGTGTGTACGCCCGTGTAGAAAATACAAAAACATTACAAATAAAGTGGTAAGATTTTGTTTTCAAGTACTTCAAATATTCATTTTTGTTTTTATTGCATATTCAAAAAAAAAAAAAAAAACAATGTTATAGGTGTAAATAGAAACACTTGAACATAAAAAAAGAGAGAGTATAAAATATTACTATATATGTATTGTAATCTATCTTATATTTATGTTAATTATACGCAAAATAATAATAATAATAAGTTCAGACAACTTACATATATGATGTTATATAATATACATATTTGTTTTTGTATATATAAAAAGGCAGAAATTACAAGATACTTAAAGATATAGTTTTAAGACGTTTACGATTTGTACTTATTGTATAACTTTGATTGATTTTATTAACTGTTTTTTTTTTTGTTTTTATTTTGAAGAAGAAATTGAATTTATAAATCTCTCTATATATATATATATATATATATATAGATTTGTTTATATAATCCTTATGGGTTTTATAATTTCCAATTTTATTAGATCATTGACTATTTTAACATATCTTTTCTGGGTTAAACGAAAATGGCTATGGGGGCTATTATTAATTTAGCAGAATTTCAATTTAACAGATTTTTATTAATTTTTCGACCACTTTCCGTTCCGGAATTGATGTGGGTGGAATCTTAAATGGTAATTATTATTATTATATAATAAATTACTCACCTAATCATAATTAGGGATTTTTATATTTTACCCATATAAAATGTTATATAAATATAAAGGGTGATTTTTTAAAAGCTATAGGAAAGTTTTTGAAAAAAAAAAAACACATAAAATTCAGAAAAATGCATGAAATCTTTATTTGAATCGATCCATATACGGTCCATATAATTTAATGTTTGAAGATTATTTTATGCAAATTTTGATCTTGACTGCGCCTCAAATGGTTTCCAAATCCGCTTAGTCCAATTTTAGCATACTCTTTCCAACATTTCGGCCGGTATCTCACGAATAAATGCTTCAATGTTGTCTTTTAATGCATCAATTGTGGCGTTAAAGGCGTTAAATCGCACGATCTAGGCGGCCAATTGACCGGCGGTCCCGAACGTGAAATAAAATGTTCACCGAACTCCTCGCCTCTCAATAAGTCCATTGTTGCGCGTGCTGTGCGTGGTATGTGGCACCGTCTTGTTGAAACCACATGTCATGCAAGTCAAGCTCTTGCATTTTGTGCAAAAAAAAAAGTTGGATATCATCTCACGGGTAGCGCTCACCATTCACATTTACTATATTTGAATATAAGGCATCGCCGATATTTTATAAATATAGAAAATGACTTTAAATAGTAATAAGTTGTCGCGTACCGGGTTCACTTTTGATTTTGCTTTATCGCCCACTCTCTTTTTAATTTTTATTAATGATATTTTATTGATAACAGAAAATCCAATGCACTGTCCAATGCAGATGATAGTACATTACATTCTTCGTATGAACTGCATCGTAATGCGATAATGCGAATTAAATGATTCAGTCTCGCCAGAAGATGATTTCCTCAATTAACAATAAGATTTAGATTCAATATCTATAATTGGGGAAGGATAAACTTAGTAGAATTCAATCCATCTAAAACAAAGGCATGTTTATGTTCTCAAACAAACGATCCATAAATGTTGACCCAATAACTATACATAATACAATTATTCCACAATCTAATGACCTATTAAATTTGGGAATGTCTTTGTCAAACAACTTTTCATGGAGTAATAATATAATAATTGCGGCTAAAAAGGCGGCTAGTCGCATTGGATTTTTAAGAAGATCGAAAGAATTTCTCAATTCTGAAAATTTAGCATTAGTTTATAGGACCACTTTTATAAGACCATCTTCTAGAGTACAATTCCTACATATGGGCTGCGGTGCACCAATTATTACTACCCTGCGCAGTTTAGTGACAGGATCCAAAAATCCTGTTACTATTTCGATCAGAAATGAAACAATAACAAATTCCATTGAATCATTGGATCATAGACGATCGCAGTAGCTTCATTGTGCACATTTTATAGCTATATTATTACCATGAATGCTCTAATGAAATTTTAAAGCTAATTCCTGAGCCAATTAACTTCTCTTATAATTCGAGAAATTCACAATTAGGCTCATTCATATTCTGTATCTATTAGTTTTTTTTGCGAACAAACAGATTTGGAAATTCATTTTTCCCAAACAGAACAGCAAGAAATTATGGAATACTCTCCCTGAACTAGTATTTCCCCCCTACTTTTGATTATCAATTATTATTTAAATTAAACATTTCATCTTATCTAAAAACTAATCCACCTAAAGTGCAACTTGAACAATTGTTTGAAAACATATATGAGTGATTTTTTCTTATTTTGTTTTAGTAAAAGTTTTTTTTTTATCTCATATGTTTGCTTTATTTTCAAAATTTCATAAATTAATCCACATATTATAATAGCGATTTACCACCCAAAATCACTTAAGTGTATATTCAATGCATCTAAGCAGGTTCATCACCTGATTAAGTGATTTTGTTACGGGCTCACGGCAATAGAATTCCGAGGTTTTACGGGCGCTACTAAAACGATTCTGCCGTAGTAACGAACCAAAAAAAAAGTTGCGTTACGATTCGCATCATCTTTGAAGAAGTACGGTCCAATGATGCCAGCCACCAGCCCATAAACCGCACCAAACTGTAACTTTTTCTGGATGCATTGGTAGCTCTTGCACAATACTTCTTCTGGCTGACATTCACTCCAAAATCGACAATTCTGCTTATATTTACGTATCCATTGAGCCAAAAATGAGCTTCGTCATCGCCAAACACAATTTCGTCGCGATGAACGCAATTCTTAACAGAGCACACATTTTGATAATAAAATTCAATAATTTGCAAGCGTTGTTCGTTGTTTGTAAGACGATTCATGGTTAAATTATAGACCGCAAACTGAAGATGTTTGACAGTGAAACAACGAACACGAAACGTGCGTCATCAGCTGTTTAAACCAGTGTTGCCAAAACAGATAATAGCTTATAAAAATCACCCTTTATATATATTGAAAATTGATGATTTGTATAACAAAACTTGAAAATACCAATTTTATATCTCTATTGAATTCCACACGATTTTAGAATATACATTTACATATGTATATATGAAGATTGATGATATTTATCGCTAAATATGTAATGTATAGATACAAATAAAAAAACACCCCATATGTAATTAATCATTCTCTCAAACCAAATATATTTATACTTTATTAAAATTAGAAGGATATATTTTTGATATTGTGGTGATACGAGATATACTGCTACCACCATCAATTATGATTACAGTCAGAATAATACAAAATAAAAATAAACATATCAATAAATCGTAATTGTTTGTTTTTATATAAAAAGTTTTGGAATTTTATATCAACAAAACCCCGCAAACATTTGGAAGATAAATCGGCGATACGATATCGCGGCGATATCGCGAGGAAGATAAAAGGAAGATATTTATATCGCCAATTTATCGTTGTTTTAACAGTTGAGCGATATCGTACGGAAGATAAAAATGCGATACGATGGCGATACGCTTTGACGATAAAAAGAGGATACATTTATCTTCTATTTCTCTTCCAGCCGATAAAATGACGATAATATATTATTATTTATCGCTTGCCTATCTTCTTGACGATAAATCCGCGATAAATATATCGTCTTTTTATCTTCTATGCGATATATATGCAAATAAGTATAAAATTAAATGTAATATGTCAGTTTAAATTGAACAGCGGAAGAAGTTGAAGTTTTTTGTCGCATATATCGATGTTTTTTTTTTTGCAATATACTATGTGTCTATATTGAATTTCATTATTATAAATTCATATTTGTTTTTCATTATTATATTTTTATAATTTTCAGGTTATAGTCTAAATTTGCCGTATGTCTCAATTTATCTTCTTCGCGATATCGCATTCGTATCGCCAATTTGTCTTCCTGGCGATATCGCGTTCGTATCGCCAATTTATCGCCCTGGCGATATCGCATTCGTATCGCTAATTTATCTTCCTCGCGATATCGCCAATTTATCTTCCAGATGTATCGCGGAAGAGTCCCATTCTCTATACGTAGGGAGTAACGTACGCGATAAAAATGCGATATCTTTAGCGATAATTTTATCGTCTGCAGTACTACCCGCGATAAGAAATGTTTGTGGGGAAAGATACTGCATCGATACACATGTATGTTATATCGTGTTAAACGTTTTATACATATTTATTGGGTGATAAAATCCTTTTATAGGAAATAAATGTTTTGTAACTTTTCACAAATCATTTCTGTAATCTCATTTGTAACAAACAAAAGCCTCATAAAAATGAATGATTTTGTTTCGATACATAATCCCATATTTTTTTACTGATGTTTTCACGGACATAACGATGTTTGGAAAATCTTTCTTTTTTTTTTATCAATCTATTGTATTTTTTATTATATTATATTCCAGAATAAGCCCCGATCATTTACAATCATATATAATAAACATCAATAGAAAAAAACTCGATTAAATCGATATATACAACAATAGAATTTATACTTATATAGGCTCTTTTTTATTATAGTAACTGCGAAAATTAACCAATCGCAACTGTATTATGTAAGAAAAATTGTTTTTTTTTAAATTTACATTCACCTTAAAAACCGCACCAGAGTTAAGTTACATAATTCGTATTAAATGTTGAGATTATATTTTCTGTATTGCTATATCAAAATTCATTTTGTTTTATCTGTTATTTTATTCAACAAATCAACAACAGCCGCAGCAGCACGCATATATAATTATAGTTACATGATTTCTTTAATTTAATAACGCAGTTAAAGAACAATTAGAAGAAAATATGTTCTTATATAGAAAAAAGCTCCCGGGAGTGCTCACACAAATTCAGTTCGCACAAATTCTATAATCAACGCATAAATTTAAATTTGAAAAACAATTACAATATTACTTATGCATTCTTGCTATACTTACTTACATATTTAGTAATATTTAGTATTTAGTATTTAGTATTATTTTGTTTCTATATCTATATATATATATTGAAGTAGAGAAGCGCTTGGAATTGTTTGTCTACCTTTACAGGTATTATAGGCATTTATGATGAATATATATATATATAGTGGCAATGACATCGGGTTCTGTGTTAAATTATTCCGTGATTAAAAACCCCCACTGATCATATATTGTATATACATTTTTATAAAGGTATGAAAAATATATTGTAAATTTTTTAATACATTTAATGCATATATATTACATATGCATATATAAATAAATACTAGATATATTATATTAAAAATATATTGGAAGGGGGAATATATATCTTGTGTTGTATGTCGAATCAATATATATATATATATATATATATATTGATATATTGAACACGTTCTTTCAGTATGTTACTTATAAGTGTCGTTTTGGGCAAAAGAAACAATTTTGATAAACCTCTTTTTTCGTCAGAAACTGCTAATATGGACGGTTTTTATTGAAATTCTTAACAACATAAAATTTTTTATGTGTTATAGCTATATTATATTAAGTTAAGTTCGAAGATGCCTCATATGTTTAGACTATCCCTTTTACTCCCTTCGCTTCCAAATCTTCCGAATTTTCCGACCCATGAATTTTCTCGCATATCTCGTCGTTGCGGTTTGAAGATATTTGCTTGACATTTTAAAGTTTTTGGTATAGAAAATTGCAAGAAATTATACATTTCAGGGGAAAATTATTTCTGATCTCGCTACTCACCGTATATACAAATCCATGGGATTAATAGATAATATATCTCTATCGGTTTCTTCCTAACACTTATTGATATTTTTATATATATATGAAGATTTAAAAAAATTATTTGTATACTTGTTTGTATATATATACGATAAAGAATCAAATCTATAATATTTCATTGTATGTATTAAAAAAACACGAATAAAAAAAAAATTAAATAAACACACACATTGATTGAAATTCTTTAAATAATCAAATATGAATAAATGAGGGTGAATTCCATCATTCCAATTCAAAAAAACATGTATATGAAAAAATGTTTGTATTTATAAGTCAATAATATATATACTTTTGATATCAATATAGAATAGAAGAAAAAAAAACGCCTCTATATATTTGTAAAGGGTAATTTTTTAGCTATTATCTTTTTGGCAACACTATGGTTTAAACAGCTGACACACATTTCGTGTTTTGTTTTTCACTGTCAAACATCTTCAGTTTGCGGTCTATAATTTAACCATGAATCGTCTTACAAACGGACACGGACAACGCTTGTAAATTATTGAATTTTATTTTTGTTAAAATGCGTGCTCTGTTAAGAATTGTTCATCGGGCGCTTCTTTCATTTTATGGTCAGTTTAATCGACCCATTGAAGCGGCTGCTCTTCGGGTTATTGTGACTAAATTTCGCACCAAATTTACATTATTGTTGGACATTAAACCACCAACACGTTTACGTATAGAGAGTGCGAACTGAAGAAAAAATATCGCAGCTGTATCACAGGTCAGTGTTAATGATGACCATCGATTATCGATTCGCACCAGCCGTTAGCAGCAATTGGGCCTCCGTTATACTCAACAACGTGGAAAATTTTGCGAAAAGATTTAGGTGTGATGCCTTTCAAAATACAGCTGGTGCTGAAAGAATTGAAGCCAAACGACCTACCGCAACGTAAAATTTGAATTTGGTGAATGGGCTCTTGGAAAGTTGGCCGAATATCCAATTTTTTACCGAAAAATTGTGTTCGGCGACGACGAAGCTCATTTTTGGCTCAATAATGGATACGTAAATAAGCAGAATTGTCGATTTTGGAGTAAATATCAGCCAGAAGAAGCATTGTGCAAGAGCTACCAATGCATCCAGAAAAAGTCACAGTTTGGCATACGGTTTATGGGCTGGTGGCTGGCATCATTGGACCGTACTTCTTCAAAGATGATGCGTCCAATCGTAACGTAACTGTGTGGTGATGAGCGCTACCGTGAGATGATATCCAACTTTTTTTTTTGCACAAAATGCTAGAGCTTGACTTGCATGACATGTGGTTTCAACAAGATGGTGCCGCATGCCACGCACAGCACGCGCAACAATGGACTTATTGAGAGGCGAGGCGATCGGTGAAAATTTTATTTCACGTTCGGGACCGCCGGTCAATTGGCCGCCTAGATTGTGCGATTTAACGCCTTTAGACTATTTTTTGTGGCTCTATGTTAAAGCTCATGTCTATATACAGACAAGCCCGCTTCAATTGCAATTGCATTGGAAGACAACATTGAAGCATTTATTCGGTCGAGATACCGGCCGAAATGTTGGAAAGAGTATGCCAAAATTGGACTAAGCGGATCGACCATTGGAGTCGCAGTCGCAGAGGTCAACATTTGCATGAAATAATCTTCAAACATTAAATTAATATGGACCGCGTACTATCGATTCAAATAAAGATTTCATGTATTATTCTGAATTTTATGTGTTTTTTTTTTTTCAAAAACTTTCCAATAGCTTTTAAAAAATCACCCTTTATTATAAAAAAAAAGGTATTTATATATAGAGAATTGCATTGTTTGCGTAAAATAGGAATTTCAAATGTTTGTATATTTATACCCTTGTCGAGGACATTCAGTTTAGTGACATATTAGTTTGGTTTGGTTTGGTTTTTTGTTTTTTGATCCAGTTAATTGTTATTGAGGTTAAAAAAAATAATAAATTTTTCGCTATACAACCAACAATCTGGTTTTAGCGTCCAACAAACAGCCTTCTGTTGTTAGTTTCTTAATTTGTGTCTATTACGGTGTCGGTAATTAGCCGTATACGACCAACCGAAAGCGGAAAATACACAACTCTGTGTTAAAATTCAGATTCGAAAAATAACCGAAAATACAAATAAAAAATATTTTATGCATTCAGTATAGGATTCGAATCCACGACCCCAAAATTTCGTTAGAATTTTAGGTTGGCATTTTTAACATTTACACCACAGAGTTATTATTGAGATTATTTCTTATTTCCATCCAATTTTTATTTGAACTGCAATTTGTGATTAAATGAAAAAATACAGTAAGTTATTTATCGGCCAACTTTTCCCACTTTGACACAATTAAATCAAATATAAAATAGTTTATTATGAAATGATTGGAATTAAATGTGCGTATCATCTTCTCCTTCCAGATCACATCAAATAAATGCTTGCTATACTATTGTCTGTCGATAGCCTAAAAACATTTCTTTTTTTTTTATTGTAATCTATTACAATAATTTGTTTAAAAATTTTATACACGTCCACAATGTGAATAAAAAAAAAAATAACTATATTTATACCTATAATCCTATAATATATATATACAAATAAAATAAAATAAAATAACTTTACCCAAACCGCGCTACCTTTAAAAAAAAAAAATATATTTACATATATATGTATAAATATTTTTGGATGGATTTCTTTTGGATTAGATACTTTTTGGAAGTCAATGCGATAAGTTTATATTAAATTTATTTGCATATTTTTTTAATTTTTTTTTTTATTCAATAGTATTTTCTCGTACATTGTTTTGTGTGTCGGTCGGTGTGTGTGTGTGTGCGCGTTTTTGTTTTTAATTTTATTTTATTTTAATAATATATTTTGTTTTGTTTTTCTCTGTAATTTAATTAAAATTATTCACCTATATGTATATATGTTGTTGTGAAGAAAGAAATAAATAAATTATAGAGTAAGTTTTTCTATTTATATTTTCCAATAAGCAAAAAAAAAATCCATGTTAAGATTTTAATTATTCTAAAAACGTTTTGTTAATAAATACAATATTTATTTATTATTATTATTCTATAATTGTTAATATTAATTTTTTCTCATGCATGTTAAAAACAATTTTTGTTTTATTGCAAATTCGCAGAATAAAAAACAAAAATTACTTGAATAATATACAGAAAAAATAAAAGATATGAATAATTTATACGGTTAATTTTTGTTTGTTTGTTTCTTTATCCATTTATCCATTTGTTAAATAAAACGAAATTTAAATAAAAACTGTACTTATTTAATACTGAAATTATTCTTTTTTTGAATATTATATAAACAATTATTATAAATTCTATATATAATTACCATATATAAAGTTTTTTCGGTACATTTTGTTCTATTTTTTTTTTTAACCAGGGTTGGGGAGTCGGCCCAATTTTCGACTCCGACTCCAGCTTTATTAGAATTTTATAATGTTTTAAGGGAAATAAGTTATATTTAATGATTTTACATATGTATATGAATTAACTACATTTATAATTTTCTTATTAACTTCAGTTTAATTTTTATTTTCTGATTTCCGGATTTAATTTAATAATAAAAATAATAAATAATTTCATTTAAATAACGCATATATTCTTTATATTCTCCCTTAAAAATTAATTCTTAAATATAAAATGGCATCAATCAAATCGGCTTTCATATATATTTGCTCGCAAATCTGATTTTAATTATGCGTAAATGCGCCGAAAATAAACGCTCCACACTGACTTGGGCGGTGGCTAACATAGTGCAGCATGTTGTACAATTTCTGGATATTTGCTTATCGCACTATTATACGCACATCTAAATTGCTGCTTCGATCGAATTTTTCCACCGTCTTTAGGCATTCATTAAATTCTAAACAGAATTTATCATAGTTTCTGCCATGCCATATTCTTTATAAAATACGCATATACAAATATTGTTATTGCGGGATTTAATACAATATATCTGCGAACTGCAAAGTGTTTATACGTGAATTTACGATATTCTACATTTTCCATTAACAAATGCCATATACCATTTTTTACTCCTATATATTTATAAATTGGATTTAGTATACTCAATTATTCAATATTTGTATTATAAAAGAAAAAAACCTTCCCGATGTTTACTATAATAATTAATATAATATGAGGAAATCAATGAAATTTAAAAAAAAAAAAGTGAAAAATGTAATTGATTATTAATGTGTTGGAGTCGAGTCGGTCCAAATATTTCGACTCCGACTCCACTCAAATATAATCGTGTCCTAGACTCCGACTCCGACTCCACACCCCTATTTTTAACAATTAAATTAAATTGCGGTGTTATATTTTTAAAGGTAAATACGCAACATTTTTTTTTTTTGGTATTTTATATGCATATATACATAAATGTTATAAGAAAGATATATATAATAAGCCGATAAATAAAAAATAAATTTTTTTTCGCTATACAACTAACAATCTGGTTTTAGCGTCCAACAACAGCCTTCTGTTATTAGTTACTTAATTTGTGGCTTTTACGGTGTCGGTAATTAGCCGTACGACCAACCGCAAGCGGAATATACAACTCTGTGTTAAAATTCAGATTCGAAAAATAACCGAAAACACAAAACATATTTTATGCATTCAGTAGGATTCGAACCCACGACCCCAAAATTTCGTTAGAATTTTTAGGTTGGCATTTTTAACATTTACACCACAGAGTTGTAAGCCGATAATGATTTTTATTTTATTTTAATATTCTATACCTGCATATTATTTTTTGAATATATATGTAAATATTTGGTGTTAATTATGGCATATATAGATAAATAAAATACATTTAAACCATTTGTTTATTAAACCATAACGTATAGAAAAATTAATATATTTATGATAATTTTTCAGAAATAATCAAATTTAATGGAAAAATACGTGAATTTCATTTGTCTTCCTTTATTATACAATTTATATAATTTAATGAATCGCATAAAATCGTAATTAAATAATTAAACTGTTGCGACGATGGTAATTATAAATTTATTGTGATTTATATAGAATAAAATTATTCTTATTTCCTATATTATTAATTCTGATGGTCAACGGCAATATCTATGAGTTCTTAAAATACATGGTCCGTAAATTGACGCAGTTTATAACCCAAAACGATCTAGTTATAAACGTTAAAAGGGAACATTGCTGATTGTAATATACTATCACGCACGTTTGATGCTATAATAAAATAATAAATAAATTTTTCGCTATACAACCAACAATCTGGTTTTAGCGTCCCACAATAGCCTTCTGTTGTTATATAGTTTTTTTAATTTGTGTCTTTTACGGTGTCTGTAATTAGCCGTACGACCAACCGAAATTTCGTTAGAATTTTAGGTTGGCATTTTTAACATTTACACCACAGAGTTGTACGTTTGATGCTATACGATAAATTAAATATCACCTCTATATATATGACGATTCTTTGCAATATAAAAATTGTTATCCAAAAGTACTGAAGTTCTCAAAATGATTCTATTCTAACTAATTTTTTTAGCTATTATCTTTTTGGCAACACTATGGTTTAAACAGCTGACGCACGTTTCGTGTTTCGTTTCACTGTCAAACATCTTCAGTTTGCGGTCTATAATTTAACCATGAATCGTCTTACAAACAACACGAACAACGCTTGCAAATTATTGAATTTTATTTTTGTCAAAATGCGTGCTCTGTTAAGAATTGTTCATCGCGCGCTTCTTTCATTTTATGGTCAGTTTAATCGACCCACTGAAGCGGCTATTCGGGTTATTGTGACTAAATTTCGCACCAAATTTACATTGTTGGACATTAAACCACCAACACGCTTACGTAAAGTGCGAACTGAAGAAAATATCGCAGCTGTATCGTTAATCAGTGTTAATGATGACCATCAATTATCGATTCGTCGCCGTTCGCAGCAATTGGGCCTCCGTTATACTCAACAACGAGGAAAATTTTGCGGAAAGATTTAGGTGTGATGCCTTTCAAAATACAGCTGGTGTAAGAATTGAAGCCAAACGACCTACCGCAACGTAAAATTTGAATTTGGTGAATGGGCTCTTGGAAAGTTGGCCGAATATCCAATTTTTTACCGAAAAATTGTGTTCGGCGACGACGAAGCTCATTTTTGGCTCAATAATGGATACGTAAATAAGCAGAATTGTCGATTTTAGAGTGAATATCAGCCATAGAAGCATTGTGCAAGAGCTACCAATGCATCCAGAAAAAGTCACAGTTTGGCATACGGTTTATGGGCTGGTGGCTGGCATCATTGGACCGTACTTCTTCAAAGATGATGCGTCCAATCGTAACGTAACTGTGTGGTGGTGAGCGCTACCGTGAGATGATATCCAACTTTTTTTTTTGCACAAAATGCAAGATCTTGACTTGCATATGACATGTGGTTTCAACAAGACGGTGCCACATGCCATGCACAGCACGCCCAACAATGGACTTATTGAGAGGCGAGGCGATCGGTGAAAATTTTATTTCACGTTCGGGACCGCCGGTCAATTGGCCGCCTAGATCGTGCGATTTAACGCCTTTAGACTATTTTTTGTGGGGCTATGTTAAAGCTCATGTCTATATACAGACAATAAGCCCGCTTCAATTCAGACGCATTGGAAGACAACATTGAAGCATTTATTCTGCCGAGATACCGGTCGAAATGTTGGAAAGAGTATGCTGAAATTGGACTAAGCGGATGGACCATTTGTGGCACAGTCAACAGGTCAACATTTGCATGAAATAATCTTCAAACATCAAATTATATGGACCGCCGCGTACTATCGATTCAAATAAAGATTTCATGCTGTTTTCTGAATTTTATGTGTTTTTTTTTTTTTTTTTGAAAAACTTTCCTATAGCTTTTAAAAAAAATTACCCCCCTTTATAATAGATTTGAAAATTTATTTTTAATTTATTTTGAAGACTTATACCAGAAGAGTTTTATTCTTAATAATTGATCCGCTGTGAGACGCTTAAGAATATTTTAAAGCTTATAGAAAGCTTATACATCAAATTTGGTCCATTCGGGGTACGCTTTTTTGATGAATAATTAGTTTACAACTGGCGATTATCTTTCAGGAAACACAAAGTGATAATTGCCTCATATCTTCCTGGATTTAAAAGTTAAATGTTCTCATATATATTTAAAAATAATCCCCTTTATTACAAACTCCAATGTTTCCTCGAAGTATATTAAGGAAATTTTACTTTACGTGGATTTTTTTTTGATATAATTCCATAGCAATTTAAAAATAATACAAATAAATAATTCAAATCAATATAAAAATAGACCTTAAAAATATATTTAATTTTCCAATGTTTTTTTTTATTTATTTATTTATTTCTCTTTTGTTTTTTTGTCATTTTTTTTTTGTTTTTATAATACAAATTACAAAAGATTTAAAAATAAAAAAAAGAAAAAAAAGTTAATTGAATTTATAAAGTGATAAATAAATAAATTAAAAAAAAAAACTAAATCTAAATCAATTATAAAAATTTTAATCGCTTATTATTTTAAGCAAAAAAAAAAAAAAAAAACCTCTAAAATTAAATAAATTAAATTATAAAATGCATTTAATGTTTTTAATATATAAAAATCATTTGAGTTTAAAAGAGAAAAAAATTAATAAATAAATATATAATAAAAAAAAAATAATAATTATAATTAAAATTATGCCAAGGATTCTTAACGTGCGATTAATTTTAATTTTCGTCATATATAACTTATTCTATTTGTTTTAATTTTAATTTTTATTACTGATTTTTATGCATAACGCATATAAAATATTAAATACAATTTTTTTATTTTTTTATTATTATTTTATTTATATTAAAATTCATTGTTTTTTTTTTTTATTATTATTTGTCTTTTTTGTTTGCTGCGATGATAATGATGAAGATTATCAGACATTACAAAAATATCCATCATGATTATATATTGTCAATGTCATTAATTTCCTATATATATATGTTTATTAACAATAAAACAGAATCTTAAAAAATGTATAATTTAATTAAATTTTTTTATTATTTATATAGATATGTATAAAATATTTTTATCCATTGCAATCTACTTGCTGGCAAGTTCAATAATTTATAAAACATCCGTAAGATCATATGAACTTTATCGATTACCAAAATCAATAACACCTGAACATTATAAATTACAAGTTTTAACACATTTGGATGATGGCGAAGATGATTTTAAATTTTATGGAAAAGTTTGGATAAAGGTAAATGGAAAAACATAAAATAAAATATTAACAGTTTAAGTTTTTTATTTTATTTTATTTTTTTTTTATCTTAATTTATTTATATACATTTATTTTTTTCTGGTAAATTTCCATATAGCTTTATTTTATTTTTCTTTAATTTATATAATATTTTTTTTCGGTCATTGACTTATTATATATAGTTTATTTATAATTTTTATTTTTATCAAAATACAAAAATCTTTTAAAAACAATTCTTTGTATTATATATTCAACGGTATTTTCAACCTGAATGACTTGTTTTTTTTTGTTTTTTTTTTTTCAATTTCATTTTTCTTTTTGTATTTTTATTCACCTGTATTTTATATTTTTCTATATTCATTTATTTATTTAAAGAAAACCAGATTTATTGATTTGCTTATAAACAATTTTTATTTTATTTTATTTAAATAATTCATTGTGTGTGTGTGTGCGTGAGACATTCAATTCAATTGGAATTATTGTATTTTAAGATGAAATCTCAAGAATTAAATGACAATTTTTAGCTCACCAAATCCCGCGTATTTTATTGTATTTTTTTTTTTTAATATATTAATTTACAATCTTTTAAAGGGTGATTTAAAAAAAAAAAAAAAACACATAAAATTCAGAAAAATGCATGAATCGTCTTTATTTGAATCGATTGTATACGGTCCATATATAATTTAATGTTTGAAGATTATTTCATGCAAATGTTGACCTCTGCGACTGCGACTCAAATGGTCGATTCGCTTAGTCCAATTTTGGCATACTCTTTCCAACATTTCGGCCGGTATCGCGGCCGAATAAATGCTTCAATATGTTGTCTTCCAATGCGTCTGAATTGAAGCGGGCTTATTGTCTGTATAGAGATGAGCTTTAACATAGCTCCACAAAAAATAGTCTAAAGGCGTTAAATCGCACGATCTAGGAGGTCAATTGACTGAACGTGAAATAAAATGTTCACCGAACTCGCCTCTTAATAAGTCCATTGTTGCGCGTGCTGTGCGTGGCATGTGGCACCGTCTTGTTGAAACCAAATGTCATATGCAAGTCAAGCTCTTGCATTTTGTGCAAAAAAAAAAGTGGGATATTATCTCATGGTAGCGCTCACCATACACAGTTACGTTACGATTGGACGCATCATCTTTGAAGAAGTACGGTCCAATGATGCCAGCCACCAGCCCATAAACCGTATGCCAAACTGTGACTTTTTCTGGATGCATTGGTAGCTCTTGCACAATGCTTCTTCTGGCTGATATTCACCCCAAAATCGACAATTCTGCTTATATTTACGTACCCATTGAGCCAACAATGAGCTTCGTCGTCGCCGAACACAATTTTTCGTTAAAAAAGTGGATTTTCGGCCAACTTTCCAAGAGCCCATTCACCAAATTCAAATTTTACGTTACGGTAGGTCGTTCGGCTTCAATTCTTGCACCAGCTGTATTTTGAAAGGCATCACACCTAAATCCTTCCGCAAAATTTTCCACGTTGTTGAGTATAACGGAGGCCCAATTGCTGCGAACGGCGACGAATCGATAATTGATGGTCATCATTAACACTGGCCGATACGACTGCGATATTTTCTTCAGTTCGCACTCTACGTAAGCGTGTTGGTGGTTTAATGTCCAACAATGTAAATTTGGTGCGAAATTTAATCACAATAGCCCGAAGAGCAGACGCTTCAGTGGGTCGATTAATTGACCATAAAATGGAAGAAGCGCCCGATGAACAATTCTTAACAGAGCACGCATTTTGATAATAAAATTCAATAATTTGCAAGCGTCGCAGACGATTCATGGTTAAATTATAGACCGCAAACTGAAGATGTTTGACAGTGAAACAACGAACACGAAACGTGCGTCAGCTGTTTAAACCGCAGTGTTGCTAAAAAGATAATAGCTAAAAAAATCACCCTTTATCTTATTGGATATTTTTTTAAATTTTAAATCGTAATTAAAACTATGCTTAGTTATTATTTCAAGTGGCAGAGATCTTAAAATATTAATCATTTTATTAATCTTATTAGTTATTAAAAGATTCACTGAAAATTTAACGGGTTTTATTTTTATAATTAATTATATCGAAGTCAATTCACAGTAATGATTGTTTTAATGAACGATTATGCTTATTTGATGATCCTTATACCTAAATCGTTGTAATCCTTTACGTATATTATTTTCATATTCGATATTTGTTGGGAATACCAAAAAAATAAAAAAATACTGATTTCTATTTCATCAATTCATTCTGTAGTTAAATTTGTATGTTCATATATAAAAAAAGTAGGACAAACAAAACAAGGACAAATTTTAAGTCATAAACATTGTAAAAAATTATCTCTTCAAAATCATAGACATATATAATGTGATATGAATTTATTAATTAAATCAACCGTACGAATACAAATTTTTATTGTATTGCATGCTTATAAGTTTTTTCATTTCAATTGTATTGAATAAACGATAAAATTATTAGATTTCTTATCAATTAATTACATTTTTTTTTATTTCTATCATTTCTATTATACTTTACTTTAATTGTTAAATTTTTATTTTCCATTCAAATCTAGATCTATTGTAATGAGGATACCCGAAATATAACATTACATTCGAAAAATTTGAATATAGCAACATCAAAAATTGAATTAACCACAATACAATATTCGTCAAATGATGATGTGGCGGCGGATAAAATCGGTGGCGGTGGCGACACTGATGCTTCAACAAAAACAAAAAAAGAAGAAGAAAAAAAATCCATAGCAATAACCAATACATGGTTTGATTTGGAACATGAATTTTTTGTAATGCAAACAAAGGAATTGTTAACGAAAGGATCCCATTATGAATTGTATATACCGTTTAGTGCTGAATTAAATGTTGGTCTATTGGGTTATTATCGCAGTAGTTACATGGATAAAAAATCAGGCAAAAGTATTTGGTTGTCGGTAACGCAATTCGAATCGACGTACGCCCGACGTGCATTTCCATGCTTTGATGAACCCGAAATGAAGGCTAAATTTGAAATTATTTTAGGTCATGATAGAAAATTCACAGCCTTAAGTAATATGCCAATAAAACAAACTTTTGATATGTATGTATAGTAAATAATTTATTGATTTATTAAATTATTGATTTAATCAAATAATTGATAATCGATTTTATTTTATTTTATTTGATAATCATGTAGAAAAGATAAAACGGGATGGATTTGGGATCATTTTGAGGAAACAGTACCGATGTCAACGTATTTAGTTGCGTATACCATTAATGATTTTGAATATAAAGAATCAACGGCTAAAATGACCGATGATGTATTATTTAGAATATGGGCTAGACGTGATGCAATTGAACAGGTATATGCAATTTAAAAGTTAAATATATATATGGTAGAGATAAATTCTAAAACATTTTTGTTTGTTACTTCATTTCAATGATTAAGGTTGAATATGCAAAAATTGTTGGACCAAAAGTGTTGAAATTCTACGAAGAATATTTTGATATAAAATTTCCGTTGCCAAAAATGGATATGATTGCGATACCGGATTTTTCGGCTGGTGCTATGGAAAATTGGGGTTTGGTAACGTATCGTGAAACGGCCTTATTATATCAACCAAATATATCGTCGTCGAGTAGTCAACATCGAGTGGCATCGGTAATTGCCCATGAATTGGCCCATCAATGGTTTGGTAATTTGGTGACCATGAAATGGTGGACTGATTTATGGTTAAATGAAGGATTTGCGACGTACGTTGCAAGTTTAGGTGTTGATTATTTACATCCCGAATGGAATTCCTTTGATGAGGAATCCGTTGACAATACATTGGATATATTTAAATTTGATGCATTAAAATCAAGTCATCCCGTTTCGATAACCATTGGTGATCCCAGTGAAATACCACAAATTTTCGATAAAATATCGTATGAGAAGGGATCAAGTATAATACGTATGATGCATTTATATTTGGGCGAAGATGCATTCCGTTGGGGTGTTAGTAATTATTTGAAAAAACATAAATATGATAATGCTGAACAAGATAATCTATGGGAATGTTTAACGGTCGAAGCCCATAAATTGAATGCATTACCAAAAACGATAACGGTTAAACAAATAATGGATGCTTGGACATTACAAACGGGTTATCCAATAATTACGGTGGAACGTGATTATGATAAGGCAACGGCGGATATAACACAAGTACGTTATCTTTCGGATACCCATCGAACACGCAGTGAATTGGAAACATGTTGGTGGATCCCATTAAGTTATACAACACAAAATGAATTGGATTTTAATGCGACAGCACCGAAAGCCTGGTTAGAATGTGATTCAAATGAAAATGCTATTGAAAAAACATTAATTGATTTACCAGCAGCGGCAAACGAATGGATATTATTTAATATTAAATTTTCGGGATTATATAAAGTGAAATATGATCCGAAAAATTGGGATCTTCTGATCAGCCAATTAACTGGTGATAAATTTAATGATATCAGTTCAATAAGTCGCGCCCAGTTGATTGACGATGCCTTAGATTTGGCCTGGAGTGGTGATCAAGATTATGGTATTGCATTACGTGTTGTTGAGTATTTACGTCAGGAAAAGGAATTTATACCATGGAAATCGGCTTTGTCCAATTTAAATGCTGTTAATCGTCTCTTGAAACGTACACCACAATATGGTTTATTCCGAGTAAGGCCATTTTTTTTTGCTCTTTTGAATATTAGAATTTTCATTAAATAAAACCTTTCGTTTTTTCTATTTAGAAATATATGAAAAAAATTCTATCACCAATTTATGAAACATTGGGTGGATTAAATGCTGATCGTAAACCAACCGAACATTTAGATGCTGTTAAACATAAAGTATTAATTGCAACGTGGGCTTGTCGCTTTAACGTTGGCGATTGTCAACATCAATCGAAAAGATATTTTGATAAATGGCAAGAAAGTGAAAATCCTGATATTAATAATCCGTAAGAAAAATATTAAATAAATAAATATTTTATATCGATCATACTTGTTAATATATATTTATTCAATTTTTTTTTTTTTAATTATATACAGAGTTCCATTAGACTTACGGTCAATTGTTTATTGTTATGCAATACGTCAAGGTAATGAAAAAGAATGGAATTTCTTGTGGCAACGTTACGTTAAAAGTAATGTGGGTACAGAACGTGCAATGATACTGTCGGCATTGGGTTGTACCCGTGAAATTTGGTTGTTAACACAATATTTGGAATACACACTGAATGAAGTGTCCGGTGTACGAAAACAAGATTCAACAATTGTATTTTCAAGTATAGCTCGTGGTGACATTGGATTCCATTTGGCTAAATCATTTTTAATGGATCGTTTAGATGAAATTTATAAATAGTAAATTATATATAATTTCTGTTTTTTGCAAAAACTCAATTTATAATATTGTTTTTTTTTTTTTTCTTTTAATTTTTCATAGCATTCAACCGGATACAGCAAAATTGGGTAGGTATTTAAGTCCGTTGGCCGATCAAATGTCTAGCGAAAAGGAATTAATTGAAATGAAAAATTTTGTACAAACATATAATACAACATTTGACAAGGCAAAACAAAGTGTTAAACAATCAATTGAAACAATCGATATAAATAATCAATGGTATTCGAAAAATTACGATAGTATTGGTCGTTATCTAACCGAATACTCTTAAGTTCTATCATTTATAAAATTCAAAATTTCTTTTTTTTTTCTTCTTTTGATACATCGTCCTAATGTTTTTTATTTATATTTTAATAGGAAAATTTTTAAATATTAAATAAAAATTAAAAGAATTTTTCCTTTAAAAAAAAATATTCAATTAAATTTTATCTCTATATATATATATATATATAATTAAATAAAAATGAAAATTATTTTAATTGAAACCGATAAACTTAATAAAACAATAAAATATATATTATAGAGTATAAAACCAACAAAAAAAAAATTGTTATTTTTTTTTATTATAAGTACATCAACACATACTTACTTACTTCTTACTTCTACGCGCCTACAACCTACAATTGGTTTTGGCGTCCATTAACAGCCTCCTCCAACCGGACCTATTTACCAACCGCCAACGTCCGCCAGCCGGAAACGCCGAGGGCCCGAAGGTCCACTTCTACTTCGTCTTTCCACCTACCCCGCGGTCTTCCTATACACTCCTAGATCCGCCCGGCTTACTGTCCAGCATTTTTGACGATATACGATCGCCATCCATTCGTACCATATAACCAAACCACCTCAGGCGACCAACAACTTAATGAACCGAACGATATCGGGTTCGGTATATAATTTATATAGCTCGAAATCGAAATCGCCTACGCCACCATCCCCTTTCCTTTGTCGGTCCAAAGATGAGGCGTAGTATTTTCTTTTCGAACCCTCCAAATCGCCGTTCAGTGTTTGATATAGCTTTAATTACAATGTTTTACTCAATGTCTTTGAGAAGAACATCTTTCGCAAATCGTAAAAAGCCTTGTTTCCCGAATCCGGGATTGAACTTCCTCCGCTATATCGCTTTCGCTGTTTATGCTGCTTCCAAGGTATCCAAAGCTGTCCGCCGTTTCATATTTGTTCTTAATCCCATTCACACACACATCAACACATACAAATCATCAAATCAAAATATATGATAACGAATGATTTTAAGAATTAAAATAAAATTATACTAGAAGATTTTGTTGGAGATGATAACAAAATAAATTGTGCCGATTGAATTTCTAACATCCACCAATTCGGGATTTTTTTTTTGAATGATTGAACCCATCCCATTTAGATTACATTTGATTATATTCTATATTCTAATCTTGAGATATTTAAGGTAATATATTCTTCATCTAATCCAAATTAAATCGTTTAAAATATTACATTTAATTTTGAATAATAATGAAAAAGTGTTAAATTTTAATTGAATTTAGAAATTTGTTCTGATAACCATAAAAATACCCAATCTATTGTTTTTTTTTTCATATTACTTATTTTGAATTTCTTTTGAATGAATAATAAAATATTTGTTATTTAACAATTAATAATTTTTTCTATGATATCATTTGACCCCATTTGAACTTAAATTATCGTTTTTATTAAAATATAGGGTGTCCCAGTACAGGATGCCAACCCGAAACAGACAGGTTCTACACCTCATTTCCAATCAAAAAATATCTATCTCGCAACCCCATGTCTATCTAGCTTGGTTTTCGAGCCCGAGCCCGATTAAAACGATTTCGTTGAACTTCAAGGTAGTACGTAGATGTTATTTACCATATCTCAGTAACCACTGATCGGAATCCAATAATTATAACCTTGTTGGAAAGGTATTTTAACTATCTTTAACTCTTTCGAATAACATAAACATCGGCGACCACCCGTTTTCATGCTATAGCTGGTCAAACACAAGAAAATTTCAACGGCCTCAAATATTTTTGTTATTTTGCAAGCCTAGAACTATAGGACTTTTAGGTTTATTAGTGGTCGGTTTTTAGGAAAACTTCTTTAATGTTTTAGCTTTAATTGTAATGTAATCATCAAATTGATTGTAAAAAAAAAAAATCCTTAAATTATTCTATTTATTCTATTCTATTCTATTCTAATTATTCAACAATCCAATAAACGTTTATTTAACAGCAAAATAAACTTTTGAATTGTGTTGAATAGGTTCAGATTAATTTCATTACTATTTTGTTTTGGGAATATACAGAATTAGGAGCTATATTGCAATATTATATCATATATATATACGATCATATACACTTATTATATTCTTATATGCGATAGATATAGATTATATAATATTGATATTAAAGGAATAAAATTAAAATATAAAGAATTTATCATATAGCTATATCTTCTTCTTTTGTTGCCTATCCCTAATATTGGATATCAGCGGTAATATGATATTGGCAACGACGTCCTGAAAGATGTTTCGATCCATTGCTGAATGGATTAAATCGCCAATGTTCCTGATGCCTGTCCAGTTTCCGCAACCATGTTAATTGCTTTCTTCCGATGCCTCTTTTTCCTTCAATTTTTCCTTGCACTATATTAACTGAAGTAGCTCGTATTTGTTTCCATATACGCATAATATGCCCCAAGTATGATGTTTTTATTGTTTCTTTAGCCTTTAGAAGTAGTTGTCTTTCTGTGTTTGCTCTACGTAGAACTTCTTCGTTTGTAATGTGATCCGTCCACGATATTTTTAGCATTTTTCGGTAGATCCACATTTCAAAAGCTTCAAGTTTGTTGAGCTCCCTTACTTTTAAGGTCCATATGTTTCTACACCATATATATAGGAGTATAGACCAAACATATAGCATTTAACGAATCGTAAGCGAAGGGCCAATAAGTTCATTTCACGACAGCAAAAAAGGATTTTTTGTGTTTAAGGAATGCATTTCTTATGCTGTTTCAATTCGGCATCTAATTTCCTTTTCGCAGCTCCAATCGTCGTGTAACCAATATCCGAGATATTTGTATGTGGAGACTCTCTCAATTGAACGGTTATTTATTTTAATTGGTGCTGCAGTGTAAGGTGTTCTTTTTCTACTTACGATCATTAATTTATTTTTTGAAATATTTATTGTTAAGTTAAACAGTTCGCTATGATGGTTGACTTTATCGACTACAACATATTGTAAATCCCTTAGGTCATCAGCTGTTATAAGGACTATATCATCTGCATATCTGATGTTATTTATATATGTGCCATTTACTTTTATATACCAACATCTATATCGTTAACTGATTCCTGAAAAATGGCTTCAGCATATAGATGTTAAATATGGTAAAGGGGAGAGAATACAGCCTTGTCGAACTCCTTCTTTTTGAATATCAACGCTTTTTATGTCAGCACACTATTTATTTTTACATGGGCTGTTTGTTGCCAATATAAGCTATTTATACACATTATGATACATATTTTGATCTATATGCCAATTTTATTTTTATTTAACCTCCATAAGTTTTTGATGGTTGACCTTATCAAACAAACGCCTTTTCATAATCCACAAAACATATAAGAAAATATCTTTATGAACATCACGACTAGAATTCTGCACTAGAACTTGAATATTAAAAAGGGTTTCTCTACTATAGTTCCAGTTCCTTGTTTGAATCGCAAATCGAATCGTTCTGCAATTTCTGTTCATGTGTCTGTCCATGTGTAACTCCCAATTTGAAAATTTTAAGTGCATGCGACTCATTAAACTTATTAATTGGTGCGGTCATCGCATTTTTTGGCATTAGCTTTTTTCGGAAGCGCGACAAATGTTGACTTTAGCCAATGTTGTTGTGGGAAAAAGCCAATGTTGTTATAAATGTTGTTGAGCACAACTTTTTGGAGCACAATAAGATTTTCGTCATTGATCAGTTTAATTATTTCTGAGGGAGTCTTCGACCAGACCAGGTCCAACGCGGCTTTATTATTTTTGGCTGACATAACCCCTTTTTTGATTTCATCATCTTTGCGGTTATATACGTTTCGGATGGTTCTGTCTGTATAGACGTTTCAATATTGTACACGGGACGAGTAGAATCACAAAACAATTTCTTAATATATATTCTTTCCAGGTCTTAGTTTTTTCATTCATTTCAGTAATTATTTGACCGTTTTACATTAAGAAGTGTATGTGAAGTATGTGACTTTTTGTATACCCATATGCTGTTTCTTTGAGCTTTTTGTGTAAATTGAAGTCATCATGTAAATGTTGTAGTTTTTCAATTTCATAGCATTGATGTTTTAACCAATTTTAACTATATATATATATATATATAATAAAATGTTTATTATATTAAAATTATAATTAACTCTATATACGAAAGATGCAAATTCCTTTTAATTTTTAATGACAACATATTATTGTTCTTTTTTCTCAATTATACCTACTTTTATTAATCCAAAAATTTAATTAATTATATTTGATCTGCGCTGCGCTGTGGGAAAATATAAAAAAGTAATAAACAATTATACAGCAAAATAAATCAAAATACTGATTAAAATCAATTTAATTTATATTTTTTATTGGATTTTTTTTTTATTTTTAAATAATATAAATAGAACTTATCATATAGGGAGTTTCCCGCATTTTTTTTTATTATATTTATATTTTAAATGTTGTAATTTTATAAGATAATATTTTATTATTTAATTAATTAAATGCAAACGCAAACGGGAAAATGAAAGATGAAAATTAAAATGAATATTTTTTTTTTATAATATTTCCGATAGACACATGTTGTATAATGAAGCGGGTTATCAAATATAAATGATAGGGATTATTTAAATATTGTTACAACAATCTTATTGATGGATGAAATACACGCACGAATTGATGCTAAGCGTATATGGAAAATGTGCAAGAATTGGGGTTTCCAGATTATAGTATTGTTTAAAACAAAAAAAAGAATCACCCATGAATGAATCTTCATGAAAAATATAAAAAGTAAAATTCCCCATATAATCGTTTATTGTTTTTTTTTTTATTGTTTTTGCTCCAATGTTATATATGTTCTTATATTTGATGACCCTTTATTTAATGATCTTTTTGTATTTTTACAAATTACAATATAACATATATAAAAGATTATATATTTATATTTATAATGAAATTGTATAAAGGTTTTTGTATTCGTTTTGAAAATGTTCTGAAAAAATTGTTTTTTATATTTTTAATAAATTCCCTATACTATAAAAATGGAGTCAACAAGAATCCGCAGCTAGGATTCCGTAGGTTAAAAGGAATCGTCAAGTAAAACATATTGGTAAAGCGTCGTATATTATATTGTATATATTGATACAAGAACCACCGCAATCAAATTGTTTTATGAATTGACCAAAACAACAAATAAATTCGATTAAATTCTACAGGGATTTGATATAAAGATGGCATTGATCAATGAAAAACATCCTATATAATTTATGTATCCTTTTTTGCGATCCTTTCCCTGCTCTATACAATACTTTATTTTCTTTATATATAAATATTTATTCGATTTTATTTTGTATTCTTTTTTTTTTGTTTTCTTTAACGATTATTTTATGCTTTATTATTGCTTTATTTGAATAAATATTATTCATTATATAATGAATTAAATATAATTAAATAACAAAAATCACATACACACACACACACACCCACCCAGATAAATATTTAACAATTAAAAAAAAAATTATATAAATACCCCAATGGAAAATGCAATTGATATTCATAAATATTTTTAAATTCTAAACGTGTGGTGTTAGACGACGACGACATTTGATAATTTAAACGAAAGAAAATATCATTTTGAATAAACAAAAAGACAAAGTTTCGGCATAAAAATGTAAAGTGAAATATATTTTATTGTTTTTAATAATAATTTCAATAAAAATATATAATTTTTAATAATAATTTTGTTTTTTTTTGTGTGTTTTATATATCAACGAAAAAAAAAAAAGGGTTCATCTACATAAAAGAAGTATAACAATTTTTTTCATAATTTCATTTATTGCATTGCAAATTGAATGTCGTTCGGTGCCCGACGATAACGTTGAAGATCCCCATAAATACGATTGGGCACTTTGTGATTCAAAGCAATTGGAAAAAACTCCACATGGACGACCACAATCACGTGAAACCAATCCATTTGCGGTGACCGCATCAACAGAATCGTATATTGGTGATGGAACAACAAGTACAACAGTATTAGGTTTGAACAACACCAATAAAAACACAATATATAAAAAAATTTGTAAACCTTTAATATATTATAAATATAGTTAAAGTAAAGGGTACCGATGAACATAAACTTAAAGGTTTTCTAATAAAAGCCATTGATGTATCAACAAATCAACCAATTGGTGAATGGATAACGGAAGCGGGTCAATCACGTTTTATTGAACTATGTACGGCAATTATACAAACAAATAATAGGGAATTAAAAGAAGAAGTAACATTGAAATGGATCGGCCCATTGAATGGAACTGGAACAGTTAAATTTTTGTAAGTCAAAAAAAAAAAAATAAATAAGAATTTTTTAAAAGTGTTGTTTCGTTTAACGATGATTTTTTCTCCCCCCTTTTATTTTATGTAACAAAAAAACAATCAAATATATTTAAACAATCAGAGCAACAATATTTGAAAATATAAATACATATTGGCTTGATATTGAACCAACTGTTTTAGATAAATCAGAATAAGACGAAAGAGTGGTTTTTTTCTTTTTGGAATTTATCATAAATCATGCAGACATATTCAGATTTAATATTAATTATATAATACAAATATATGATGATGAATAAATAAAAACATTTAATTAATTAAATTAAAAAAAAAAACATTAGTTTTTATTTTCATTTGAAATTTGTTTGTGTGTTTGATATTTTTGCTTATAGAAAATTTATCTGGAATATCACTTCAAATATGACATTTTAAATGGATTGAATTTCCTACGGAATAAAATACAATCCAGATCCAGACCAATGAAGATTGAGGTTCCATTATAAATATTCAGGAGAAAATATTAAACAATAACAGCTATATCGAATCTGTAAAAAATAATAACAATAAAGTACATAGAAAAAATCTTAAATTGTATCTAAATCAGTGTTCTTAAATTGTATCTAAACCAAATCAAATCAAGTGTTTTTTTAATCGTTAAAGTAAACGCGACTCTAAAATAATCATTGACTTCACTAAGTCCTAAGTCGTCTATACCCAGTACATGGTATATAGACATTTAATGGTCCTTCGAGCCGGATAGGTAAATAAACTAATCACAAGCATAATCATAAAACTTACAATTTATAGGAATGGCAACCACTGAAGCTATACACAACGTATCAATTTCGAGACAATTCATCGTATTTGCCGCAACTTTAAAAAAGATCCAAAGGAGCGGCACCATAAGCAATACTTCGTGGTGCGACTGGAAAACCTATAGAGGACGCATGGAAAAAGTTTCAATCCATTCATGCGGACTGTTACGTTAAAAGCAATACAGACGCCGCATTACTTAGAAATAAATATATTGACGAATACGAAAGCGTGTAGGTATTATATTCCGACATGAAGGAAAGACATTTTCTAAGACAATTGGAAAAGTGTAATATACCACCACCCAATCCCAAGGAAATAACACTGCAACCCAAGGCATGCCTGAAACGGGCATGGCAGCAGACATCATCAAATTGGAAAGAGTAATTGATTCCAACATTTAACGGTGAATACACGGCGTGAACCACGTTTCAGGATTTATTCTTGCAATTGGTCCACCGAAACAAAATTCTATCGGACTTCCTATCTGAAATGCAATACCTGAAATTACATATCTCCGGTGATGCGGAAAAACTATAATTCGCCATCTTCAGGTATGCAGTGCCAACTATACATACCTGCATGGACACAATTGGTTAACCGTTATGACAACAAGCGGATCATATGTTCGTCGTACTTATCAATATTGTTTGAAATGTTTATTAACTTTTTTCAAGAACCACAAGAACAACCGCACCAATCAACGTTTTATGAATTTTATGAAAAACAAAATAAATTCAATAAAATTCTATGGATTATTGATCAATGAAGAACATCCAGTTATATATTTTATGCCAATTCACAATCCTTTCCTTGCTCTATACGCAATACTTTATTCTCTGTATATAAATATTTATTTTGTATTCTTTATCATATTTTTTTTTTTTCTTCTTTAATCATAATCTTTAATTTTTTACAAATGCTTTATTATATATTGCTTTATTTGAATAAATATTATATTCATTATAATGAATTAAATAATTAATAAAAAAAAATCACACAGATAAATATTTAATAAAATAAAGGGTGATTTTTTAGCTATTACTTTTTTGGCAACACTATATAGTTTAAACAGCTGACGCACGTTTCGTGTTTTGTTTCACTGTCAAACATCTTCAGTTTGCGGTCTATAATTTAACCATGAATCGTCTTACAAACAACGAACAACGCTTGCAAATTATTGAATTTTATTATGAAAATGTGTGCTCTGTTAAGAATTGCGTTCATCGCGACGAAATTGTGTTCGGCGACGACGAAGCTCAATGGGTACGTAAATAAGTAGAATTGGAGTCGATTTTGGAGTGAATGTCAGCCAGAAGAAGCATTGTGCAAGAGCTACCAATGCATCCAGAAAAATTCACAGTTTGGCATACGGTTTATGGGCTGGTGGCATCATTGGCAGCAGACCGTACTTCTTCAAAGATGATGCGAATCGTAACGTAACTGTGTGGTGGTGAGCGCTACCCGTGAGATGATATCCAATTTTTTTTTTTGCACAAAATGCAAGAGCTTGAATTGCATGACATGTGGTTTCAACAAGACGGTGCCACATGTCACACAGCACGGCCAACAATGGACTTATTGAAAGGCGAGTTCGGTGAACATTTTATTTCACGTTCGGGACCGGTCAATTGGCCGCCTAGATCGTGCGATTTAACGCCTTTAGACTATTTTTTGTGTGGCTATGTCTATACAGACAATAAGCCCGCTTCAATTGACGCATTGGAAGACAGACAACATTGAAGCATTTATTCGTGAGATACCGGCCGAAATGTTGGAAAGAGTATGGCAAAATTGGACTAATCGGATGAACCATTTGAGGTGCAGTCAAGGTCAACATTTGCGCATGAAATAATCTTCAAACATTAAAATTATATGGACCGCCGTACTATCGATTCAAATAAAGATTTCATGCATTTTTCTGAATTTTATGTGTTTTTTTTTTTTTTTTGAAAAACTTTCCTATAGCTTTTAAAGAATCTCCCTTTATATAAATACCGCCCATTGGAAAATGTAATTGATATATTCATAAATTTTTCATTTAAATTCTATAAACGCGTGTTGTTAGACGACGTTTGATAATTTAAACAGAAGAAAATATCGTGTTTTCACTAAACAAAAAATAAAAGACAAAGTTTCTATATATTAAAATGTAAAATATTTTATTGTTTTTCATAATAAATAAATAATTTTTAATAATTTTGTTTTTTTTTGTGTGTTTTATATCAACGAAAAAAAAAAGGGTTCATCTACATAAAAGAAGTATAACAATTTTTTTCATAATTTCATTTATTGCATTGCAAATTGAATGTCGTTCGGTGACCGACGATAACGTTGAAGGTCCCCGTAAATATGAATCGAACCTTTGTGATTTAAAGCAAATAGAAAATACTCCACATGGACGACCACAATCACGTGAAACCAATCCATATGCAGTGACAGCATCAACAGAATCGTACGGTGGTGATGGAACAACAATAAGTACAACAGTATTAGGTTTGAACAACACAAATAAAAAAAAAATACAAACAAAATTTGTAAAACCTTTAATATATTATAAATATAGTTAAAGTAAAGGGTAACGATGAACATAAATTTAGAAGCTTTCTAATAAAAGCCATTGATGTATCAACAAATCAACCAATTGGTGAATGGATAACGGAAGCGGGTCAAACACGTTTTATTGAGGAATGTACGGCAATTTTACAAACAAATAATAGGGAATTAAAAGAAGATGTAACATTGAAATGGATCGGCCCATTGAATGGAAATGGAACAGTTAAATTTTTGTAAGTAAAAAATATAAAATAAGAGTTTCAAATTGGTGTTACGTTTAACGATGATTTTTTCTTCCCCGTTTATATTAAACTATATTTAAACAATCAGAGCAACAATATTCGAAAATATAGGTACATATTGGCTTAATATTGAATCAACTGTTTTGGATACATCGGAATAAGACACTCTTTCGTCTTATTTTTTTTTTTTTTTTGATTTATCATAAATTATATTGAGATTTAATATTAAATATATAATACAAATGAATAAATAAAAAAATTTAATTAATTAAAATAAAAAAAGAAAAACATTAGTTTTTATTTTCATTTGAAATTTGTTTGCGTATGTGTGATTTTAATATTGTTGCTTATAGACAAATAGAAGGCCTCCCAACAAAATCCACTCAAATGCATTCAATATAAGTTCATCATCTGATTAAATGATTTACGTTACGCGCTCACTCTACCCATAATAGGATCCCAAGGTTTTACGTTCGTATAGAAACAAGGATTCTGCCATATATAGTAACAAACAAAGAAAAGAACCTTTCACACAAAACAAAGAAGATTATGTCAAATATTGAAGATTTGCAGCCTATCCGCGAATCAAACGATTCAATGGTTGAATGAGGATGAGAAAACTATATAAGTATTTATGGGACATATACGACTTAGTTATGGGCATAGGGAAAATCAATATGGTATGAGATTCAGCACAACGCATTAATTTGGGTTGGGTTGGGCGGCTTTTGGAACGGCTAGAGAGCATATATATATATATATATATTGAGAGAAAAATTTCCAATTCAATTTGTTTTTAAAACGGAAAATTTTCGATTTCGAATGTGTACTATGCCAGTTATTATACATATATGGTATACGGAGACTGTCACACTGTGTGACTGCTTTTGTTGCTCAAAGACTGCGAGTGACCCAAATGGGCAATGGAAAGATCTATCCTGGGAATAAGTCTGAGCTCAGATAGAAAGACCAGCGTATGGATACGGTAACAGACGAGGGTATGACAGATGTGTATGCACAACGAGTATGCAACGAATTGAAGTGGAGTTTCGTGCTGGTCATATATTGCGAGATTTACAGACCGCATCGTTGGATCCAGAATGTGATGGAATGGAGGCCACCACCAGATAGAGGGACGCAGAAATGTTGGAAGACCTCCTGCAAAGATGGACAAAGATGATATTAAGCGTTTGAAAAGTAATTGGAAGCATTATGCTTGCACCGTGACCGTGATCGATGGAAGAAATTGGGAGAGGCGTCTACATCCAGCAGTGGATTGATGATATGGGCTGAAATGATGATGATGATGATGAACAAAAAAAAAAGAAAAGAAAAAATATTATCTTATATATTAAACTAAAATATTTATTTCACATTTACATTTACATTTACATAATATAATTTGTTAAATTTTAATTTTTTAATAATTTTTATGAATATTATGTGTGTGTGTGTGTGTGTGTGTGTGTGTGTATGTTCTTTAATTCTTGTTATTTTCTTTTTATTTTATTTTATTATAAATATTTATCCGTCTGGCTTGATTTTTATTTATTTATATTTAAATATATATTTATTTTATTTTAATTTAATTTTTTAAATATATCAATATAATTAATTATAAGGACTATACAATTTTTTATTTAATTATAATAAAAGAAATATAGAGAAATATTAAAAATATAATAAAAAAAAAATCAAAAAAAAATCAAAAAAATATAATAATAAGTATAATAAAGACTTTTTTTTCTTTTTTTTAATTTTTAATTATTACAATTATTTATATTATACAATAGATTTTTAAAAAAAATATATATATATATTTTTAAATATATATTTAAATATATATATTATATACGCTTAATTAATTAATTATTTATTTTTTTTTATTATATAGTTTTTAATAATTTTAAAAATGATATATAGTTTTTATTTCATAATTTTTTTTTTTTAATAATTAATTATTTTATTTTTATGTTTTAACAAAACTTATATGATTTTATTCATAAAAAATAATTTGTTATAAAGAAGAATATAAAATAAAATAAATAAAAAAATAATAATAATAATAATTAAATAAAATAAATTGTGTGTGTGTGTGTGTGTGTGTGTAATTTGAAATTAAAAAAAAAAAAAAAATTCATTTAAATTTTGTGATTCTTTCATTTATTTTTTTTAAAGTTTTGTAACAAAATCGTACATTTGTAAAACTGAAACAAAAAAAAATAATAAAAAAATAATAAATTTTGTTTTTTTTTTTTAAAAAAATTATATTTAATTATTTGATATTTTCTCTTTTATTTTTAATTTTTGTTTATATCACAAAATAAATTTATAAATACTCAATGAAAATTGTCATATTCACATATTAAAAATCGTTTGTTTTTTTACGGGGGGGGTGGTGGAATTGAGTTGGGTGTTTTTTTTTTTTTTTTTTATTAATAATGAATTACACTTTATTATATTACGTGTAGGAATTAAAAATGCGGATTTAGATAACAGACAGGGCGGGCGCAACTTTGGGGTTGAGTGTATCGCAACACACCACGGCGGCCATTTTCTTCCTTTATTTTTGTCTGTCATTAGGCTATAAATTTCAGTATTCAGTCATTTCATTGAAGTGCGTAAACAACAAAGCTTTTTTTTTTTTTGCTTCGAATATGTCGAAACACATGCCCAAGAAAAAGTTGTTTTCGGGGGGAAGCAGTTTAATAAAAATTTCTTTCTAATTTGAAGAAAACCGCTGCTGAAAGTTATATCGTTTGTTGGTTGAAGAAGCTTATGGTGGACATGCTCCAGTTCAAGCAACTGTAGTGAACGATGGTTTGTACACATTTGTCCGAAATGGTGATTTTGACTTGGAAGACAAAGAACGGCCAAGTCAGCCGAAAAAAAATTTGATTGCAAGCGTTATTGGATGAAATGATCGTGTAGAATGCAACATGAACTTGAAATGGCTGTCGGAATGTCGACCAAACAACAACCATTGGCAAACGTCTACATTTTGTTATACAAATAAATGCAATTTTCAAGCTAAAAAATCCGCATTATTAATTCCTACATCTAATATAAATTAGTTAATCGATTGCCGCGGTACTTTAGCAGTCATCGTGTTTAATTTGCCCTCGTATTTGTCCGGTTTAGTGTTTTAACTGTTAACTGAATTATAATTATAAAAAAAACAAGTAAAATGGAGAAAAAAAATTTTATTTAGCAGTTCCAAAAATGATCATCATGATCTTTCATTAAAGTATTAAGAAGTAACAAATCACAAAAGTATCAAAATTATTCCCGTGGTTCAGAGAAAACAGATATAACGTATGTATCATAAGTAGCTGGACAACATTCAAACGCCGCAAAACATGGGCGGGCAAACATGCTTCAATCTTTACCAATTTTTTTTTTTGTGATTCCTCTCAGTATTCAACAATCATAATATTCAATCAGTATTACAATTGTTGAAATCAAGATGTGAATGTATGTGAACAAAATCATTTGCCATCACGCGGATTTAAATTGCTTATGGACAAGAAGATAAAATGAACGTTTTGCGACATTTTCTGAATGAAGGGTATAGTCGTGGTTATATATTATATATTATATATTCGATGATTATATATTATATGACATTATCGGGAGTGATACTATTATTTTAGCGCTGTAGTATCCTTGATTTGCGATATCGGTACTATTTGAAAACGTAAAATATTTTTCATCATCCATAATGATGACTGTTTCGCCTTGCAAAAATTTTCCACGCAATAATCTATACATTTCCCAGGAATTTCAATTAATTGTTTATCAGCGTACCTGCTGCGGGTTTACAATCCTTTTGTATCTTTTTAAGTTCATTTTCTTCAAATTCCGACTTCAAATGGTATCTTTTGAAACCTCTTGAATTGTCTGGCTAATTTGCGTGTACTCACCGCGGCGATTGTGTTTTCAGCTTTCTTTTCTTTAATAAATTCAATTTTGTGGTGTTCAATATTGGCTTTCTTGACGATTTTTTTTTTTATTTTTAGGTTCAATGTTCTTCTTATATCTGGAAATCATCGAATATATTGTACTACCGCACTATATCCTTCATTCAGAAAATGTCACAAAACGTATTTTTTATCATCTTGTCCAAGCAATTTAAATCCGCGTGATCGCAAATGATTTTATTCACATACTTTCATCTTGATTTCAACAAATGTAATACTGATTGAATATGATTGTTGAATACTGAGAGGATTTACAAAAAAAAAAAATTGTAAAGATTGAAGCATGTTTGCCCGCCCATGTTTTGCGGCGTTTGAATTTTGTCCAGCTACTTATGATACTGATTATGAGGTTATTAGGAAATTTTTTACAAATACACAGTGCGACAATTAATATTCAAAATATTCTCCTCCTTCTGATTCAATACAACTGCGTTACATCGATTTAATAGATGATTCCGGCAGCGTGTTCCAGCTCATTTTGTATGGTATTGCCTCTAGTGCGTGCGTGCGTAGATGCTGTTTGAATATGGTTTCAATATCCTCAAAAAAAAAAAAAAAAAGATCCTTTCAATTTCATTTTCAGTTTTTACAGGGAACAAGGAGATGAAGTCACATGGTACTAAATCAGCTGAATATACGGTGGATGATTTAACACACACAGACTTGATTTCGAGCCAAAAACACTGACGAACAAATAAGTGAAGTGTGAATTGCGGTGCATTATCTTGTTTTAACAAACACCATAACTATCTGATTCAAGATATTCAGGTCAAATACCCATCAAATCATGCCCATCAAACGCTATAAAAACTTTATAATATAATATGCGACACCACTGACTGTTTGACCGCAGTTGGAAAGAATTCTTTATATGGATAATTCCCTTGATATTGCGAAAAATGTTACGAGCATTTTGTCTTGATTTTCGATGGAATTTTTCTTGTTTTTTTTAGCCTGCCTTTCCACGAAACATTTATACCACTCAAAAACTTGTGTTCCACCCATACAATTATCGCCATTAACTTGCTGCATGCGGATTTGAACGTTTCTGTGTTGCAGATTTACTAAGCTTTGCGTTGAATTTATAATGACTGCTCTTTGTTCCATGTTAAAATTTCTATACTTCAACTAAAATTAGTGTTTCACAAGAAATGTCATATAACATTTTTTTATTTGTCAACCAAATGCAATGAAATTTTTTTATACAGACGATATAGAGAAAACATCAAGACGCTTCAAAACGCTTGTTACACATCTTATTATAGATCGTCCCACTGCGGTTATTGAGGAGATATGGTTTATGAGTCCGGAATATTAATTGTCGCACTGTGTATATTACTGGATAGGGTTCAAAAATATTTAATTATTTAATTATTTTTCCTACTGTGTAAGTATTATATAAAATTGATAAAAAGCTAAAAAAAATTCCGACAAACGATATAGTTGATCATACATATAGATAGTTGATGATGATGATGGTGATGAATAGAGAGATGAATAGAGATAAATGCATATATTAATGGAAAAATGAAAAAACAGAAATCTGTCAAGGATATTATTTTTATGTCATAAGAAATATACAAAATTGACACGATATATAAAGCGATGACCACAGACATTTTGGGATTGATTAGTTATTATATAGATATTTTTGTTTTGCAATTTTTTCTCCCATTAATACAAATATAATATACAATTTTTTTTTAGTATATAAACAAAATCTATTATATTATATATAATTTCCTTTTCATTCATATATAGTTTTGTTTAGTATCAATATATAGACATATATAAAGTTATAAATGATTTTTATTTTTTATTTTTAATTCAATATAAATTCTATTGTTTTTCTCTCTATATATATATATATTTATATAAAAAAATGTTTTATTGATGATGATGATAGTAATAATTTTAGTAATTACGGGTAGCAAAAGATTAATTTATTTGTTTGTTTGCTTGTTTATAATATGTTGGATGTACTATAGTATATAAAAAAAAATGAATTGAATGTTGTGTGGTTGTGTGTTTATTTGTTTTGTAATTTTTGTTGTTCTGTAATTTTAATAAATAATTAATTTTTTTCTGTGTATGACTAGAGGAGAGATTATAAATATATATATATTTTTTTTAATATTAATTATTTATTTCATATATATTAATCAATTAATATAATCACATGCGACAAAACGCCTTGTGATATTTATATAAATATAATAAAAAAAATAAAGTGCGATGCGATGATCCGCATTAATACAATTCAAGAAAAAAAAAATAAAATAAAAATACTAATAAATTTATCAAAATTGATATTTATTTATTTTTGTCAAATTATTTTAAAACATATACAAAATTTTAAATGGTAATATTTTTAATATTTCAAAAACATTTTATTAATCTATTAAAATTATTGCATTTTAAAAATTCCATAAAATTTAGATGACCAGATGGTCAGCCAGAAAACAGAAAAAAACATTATCCAAAAAAAAGAAGAAGAGTTTTTGGCAAGAATTCGTCGTGCATTAGCTCCGCAAGAATTTTGCATGAATAGAGATAAAAATGGTGGTGATATAACTGATATAGATCGGTGATGGTGTATATATTACTCTCTCTAACCACTATTATATCGGACACCTTCGATTTTATTCGTATGCTCGACTTTGAGATGCCGCGAAAGGACTTTAAACAATAATTTTTTAATCCTTCCAATTTTATTTCATAAAATTATGGTTTTAGTTAAATAATTGCGCAGACAGAAGTATAAAAGTTTTTTTTACTTTTAATTCAATTAGTTATGGAATTTAATGCAAAATGATTCAATTTAACAAAAAAACTGAAAATTTGACCATTATAATATCGGACACATATATTATACGCCACTAATCTCATTTGTAACACCTCGTTTGGCCTATATTACACCATCCATTCTCTTAGACGTGCGGTATTTACTAAGTTTTTGCATTCATCCGGTGTTTTTGTATTCCTCATTTCAATGATTTTTCCGTGGAATTCTTCACTCCTTCAATTGTAACTTTCATATATCATGTTTTTACTTTGTTTTATTGATGCCCTCAACGATTCTATTTGGACTTAAATCAGGACTTGAAGATGTCCATTTCTTAATGTGGATTTCTAATCCCATTTCTTTAGCTTCCAACCAGTTCTTAGTTGCTTTAGCGGTTTGTGGTAGACCAACATCTTATTGAAATGTATATTCGCCGTTTGAATATAATTTAATAGTCGATCGCAAAAGGTAGTTACTTAATATATGAATGTGATTTTGGGAGTTAACCGCGGTACACTAAATGAAATGTAAATTAATAAAATTAAGTAAGTAAATTAAAACAAAGAAACGACTCCTTTTGAAATGTAAATTATAATAACTGGCTAAAAATTTCACACTGCGTTTTAAACAATCACGATGGAATGCTTCATTTTGTGTGCGAATTACTCGATTATCGGAATCACCAACAATAACAAATTTACATTAATCGTCAAAATACAATACTATCCCATTGTCGCAGAACCCAAAATTGTTTATTATTTTGTATTTTGCAAAAGAGGCTTTGATTTGTGCTGAAAAATTATTAGGGATTATTATTAAGGAAAAAACATTGTTTAATAAAATATGTATGTACTTTAATCTTATATTCATATAGTTCGGTTTATGAATCCATTGCCTTGTCCACTTTCGTGCGACCACTTTTTGGATTGCTGTTGACCATTTTAGACTTATATCACTCATAGCAGTTCTCCTTTTTTTCACAGTTGCGTTTATTACGATCGCAGTAACATTAATTTTGACACCACTTTCTGTGACTCAAATGAACCGCGGTTAACCATATTTTATTTAAATATCTGATACGGTAGACTTGCAATTAGTTACATTAAGTTCTTTAGGAATATTTCGTATTATCCTTATCAATAATAAAATTAAAAGGAACTATACAGTCCCGTTTTAAGTCCAATAGAATCGTTGTGGGCAGTAATAAAACAAAGTAAAAAAATGATATGAAAGTTACAATTTTGAAGGAGTGAAGAATTCCAAGGAAAAATCATTGAAATGAGGAATACAAAAACACCGGATGAATGCAAAAACTAAGTAAATACAACGTCTAAGAGAATGGATGGTGTCATAAAGGCAAAAGGAGATGTTACAAATGAGATTAGTGGCGTATAATATATAAGTGTCCGATGGATTATAATGGTCAAATTTTCAGTTTTTTTGTTAAATTGAATCATTTTGCATTACATTATTCCATAACTAATTGAATTTAAAAAGTTTTTTTTTACTTCTGTCTGCACAATTATTTAACTAAAACCATCATTTTATGAAATAAAATTGGAAGGATTAAAAAAAATTATTGTGTAAAGTCCTTTCGCGGCATCTCAAAGTCTCGCGCAAAACGAATAAAATAGCAGGTGTTCGATCGATATATAATAGTGGTTAGAGTAGTAGTAGATCGGTGATGGTGTATATATACACAGTGCGACAATTAATATTACTATAGGACTAGACAATTAATACATTAAAAACACGATTTTTGAAACTATTTTTTTTTTTTTATTTATTCAAAATATTCTCCTCCTATGATCAATATACAACTGCGTTACATCGATTAATTAATTGATGATTCAAATGCGTTTTCCAGGTCATTTTGTGTGGTATTGCCTCTTCTAATGCGCGCGTGTATAGATGCTGTTTGAATGCGGTTTCAAATCCATAATTTCCAATTTCATTTTAAGTTTTTAAGGGAACAAGAAGATGAAGTCACATGCGGTGCTAAATCAGGTGAATATATATACACGGTGGATGATTTAACACACAGACCACAAAACTGACGAACAATATAAGTGAAGTGTGAATTGCGGTGCATTATCTTGTTGTAACAAACACCATAACTATCTGATTCACGCGATATTCAGGTCGAATACCATACGAATCCTGCCCATTAAACGCTATATTAAACTTTGATATAATATGCACCGCCACTGACTGTTTGACCGCAGTTGGAACGAATTCTTTATATGGATAATTCCCTTGATATTGCGAAAAATGTTACGAGCATTTGGTGTCTTGATTTTCGATGGAATTTTTCTTGTTTTTTTTTTAGCCTGCGTTTTATAGCCATCCACGAAACATTTATACCACTCAAAAACTTGTGTTCTATACCCATACAATTACAATCGTCATTAACTTATTGCTGCATGCGGATTTGAACGTTTCTGTGTTGCAGATTTACCAAGTTTTGCGCGTTGACTGCTCCATTGTTCCATGTTAAAATTTCTATACTTCAACTAAAATTAGTGTTTCACAAGAAATGTCATATAACATTTTTTTATTTGTCAACCAAATGCAATGAAATTTTTTTTACAGACGATAGAGAAGAGCTTCAAAATGCTTGTTCGATCACATAGATCGTCCCACTGCGGTTATTGAGGAGATATGGTTTATGAGTCCGGAATATTAATTGTCGCACTGTGTATTATCAATAAAAGATTTGTTTTTTATGAATAAATTTCAGGCACGACGAGATTTTTATCCTTAAAATCATAAAATGATATAGATTCTCATATAATTTTGACTGGTATAATGTAAGAAATTGAATGTGTATTTTTTTTTTCATTTATTTTAACTTAATTGCGGGACACACGAATTTTGAAAAATCATTTATGATAATATAGGAAAATATTTTACTTTTTACTACAATAGTATTGTTATTATATAAATGTTGATATTAATATTAAAATCATTTTTTCGATTTGAATAAAAAATATCAAAATATTAGGTTTTCTTTTTCTATTTTCCTTCCTTTCGAATGATATTCGAAAGGATTCGAATTTCTATTTTTTTAATGGGTTTATTTCACATTACAAAAGTGAAAATAATTAATTAAATAATAATAATTTATTAAATTAAAATATAAATGCAATTTGCTATTTGTAATATTTTGTTTTGCAAACAAATTTCTTCACATTATTGGAGGTTTTTAATTGTGATATTTAATTATACACTTTTTAAACAAAGATAAAAACAATATTCCATTTACAAGAAAAAAAATAATAAAATTACACATCGACTCTCTCTCTAAATAATATATTATTATATATATATATATATATTTTATAGATATTTTTTATTTTTTTATACATTTACATTTTTTTATATTAAAATTAATATAGTAAAAATTTTGTATATGTAAATGGAAGAAATTCTATAGAATTGTTTTTTTTTTTTTATTTTAATAATAATCTCATATCATTTTAAATATCATATTAGAATTATATTTTGAATATATGTGTGTGTTTGGTTGTGTAGTTATTATTTTTTATTTTACTTACCAGTTGAATCTTCCTGATGGTATTTTTGTGGTGATTGCGATTGTTGTTGTTCTTGTGGATGTGATTGTTGTTGATCATTTACTACTACCGATTGTAAATCAATTCTTGCATAAAATAGCAAATATGGTGTTATTGTATTTTTTTTATTTGGTAATAATAAATCTTCAAATTCAATTTGTGACATAGCTTTAATTTTATCATCATCACACATATACCAAATGGCATCCGGATTCTTTTGATAATGATGAGACACTGATGACATTGATAGATTTGCATTTAATGCAGACGTTGTCGATGATGTAGTCGATGATGAAGATGATGAATGATGATCAGTATTATTATTATAATGCTGATGCTGATGATGATGATTATTATTATTATTATTATTATGATGGTGATGTTGATGATTGTGATTTGTTATTGGTGTTATTAAATCATTATTTCGTATAATTCCCGTTTGATTGCCATTTGAATGTTGATTTACTTTCATATGAATACCACAACAATGTAAACTTTTACATGGTATATTCAATTGATTATCAATACAATCATTAATACTATTACTATTACTATTACTAGAATTATTATTATTATTATTATTACCATTATTATTATTATTACCATTAAATCCACTATCACCATTTAAATTTTTCACACTTTTTGTTATATCACCGCTACTCGATGCCTTATTTCGTCCAAATATTAATTTTTTAACAAATCCCGAATATTTACTATTATTATTATTCGAAGATGTTGTTGTTGATGATGATGATGATATTGAATTTAATGGATTATTAACTGTACCATTTTTTTGATTAATATTATTTATATTTTTACTATCAAAAATATCACTTTGTCCACCATTAATCGCAGTAGAAATACTATGATTATTATTATGATTATTATTACTACCCATTCCCATTCCACCACTTGACGACGACATTGATAAAATTTTTAACTTTCCCTGTATGCATTGTTGTTTCTCTTTTGGACAATTCAAATATTCACTATTTATATTATTACAATTATTACTATTACTATTATTATTATTATTATTATTATTATTATTTATATTATTATTACTATTATTTATTGTATCATTTGTTGCAGATAAATTTAATGCACAGGTATAGGCAATGTAATGGCCAACCGATAATGTGGCACCGACGTGCGTTATTACACTGTACAATTTATAAATGTGTAATTTTTGATGTTCCGGTAACGCATAACATTTCGAACAAAAACATTGTAATAAAAATTGTGTCGGTATATAGCTATTAATTTTTTCCATACCACCGGAAAATCGTTTCAATTGTATGATAAGTAAACGTGGTAAAATTGGATATGATATTGTACGTATCGCTTCCGTATAATCTAAACATTGTTCACAACGGTATTTATTATCACCACGAAATTGTTCTTTTGTAATGCATAAATTCTGAAATAATGTTATAAAAAAATTAAAAAATACGTTTTATTTGCCACAAATAAAAAGTGGAAAACAAAAAAATTAAATTACTCACTTGAATAAATAAATGTGATTTATCATTGGTTTCCATATTTTCAAAACCCGTAATCGGTATTGATAAATCAATCATCGTTTCCTTTTGTTCTGTTATTGTTTCACAACTTAAACATTTTGTTGTGGAAACGGTTATACCTTCAAAATCTTCCGTAAAAAAATCTAAACCTAATTTACGAATATTTTCATTTAATTTCTCTTTAGTGGAATTATTTTCCACATTATGATTACCATTATTGATTATGTTATTATTAATATTAATATTTGCATTTGAAATAATACCACAATCACCAGAATTTTGTTGTTCGTTCGTCGTCAATTGTCTATCACCACCACCACCACCACCACGATGATTACCATTTTGTAATTTACCATCAACACTATCAACAGTAGTTTTACATGATTTAGAATCATTCAATTGAATTGATTTTAATGGTGAATTTAATGCTGATTCAGTTTCTTTAATTTGACCACCGGCAACTAAAATGGCAGCGGTGTTGGTGTTGGTGATGGACGTTGTTGTTTGGGTTTGGGTTTGGGTTTGGGCCACTACTACCCCGGCCGAATTATTACCCGTTGACAATTTATTTACAATTGTATCTTTTCGTTTTGGTTTACGTGAGAAAAAGGAATTTTTTTTTGGTGCTGGTATACATTTTGGTGGTTTCATTATTTCATAATTATTTTGTTCAGGTAAATTTACATATCTATAAAAAGGTAAAAAGTATTTTATAATTTTATCATTATAATGAATTGTAAATATTAAGAAGAAAAAAAAAAACACACATACCCATTCATAATAATATCTGGACAATCACATATCACTTTAATAACCGATTGGCACGTTTCTCTAATACTATCCAAAAGACACATTAAAAATTCATGTGCATCTTGTTGTTGATTACCTTCAAATATTGAACTAACCGCCTGAATTGAACTTAAAAATGTATCAGCATGAAATGGTTCAATATTGGTTGCCGTTTGTTCAGCTAAATGTAAATTACGATACAATTCATGTAATTTTTCCGTAGCTATTTGACGATTTGTTTTATCAATTTCAATGGCCGATGTACCACCACCACCACCACCACCAGTAACATTTGCCGGTAATACTGTTGTTATATTTGATGCTGTTACAGCCGACGACGAATTTGATGTTGATGATGACGATTGATATTTAGAGCCAATTGTTGATGTACCCGATGTTATTATACCAGATGACATTGATGTTGAATATGATGAATTAATACCTAATGATACTAAATCTTTACTACTCCAACTGCGAGCATTCGTCCCATGTAAACCACCAATGTTTCGGCCAAGCGATGATACTTTTGTTTGCTGACGTTGTATTATTTTCTTATTTATTTGACTTAGATCATCTACCAAATGATGTAAATTATGGAGGAAAAATGGTGCAAATCTCAATGTATATATTACTGAATTTAAATAGCATGTATTACCGATATTCGATAATGTTGCCATACTATTACTAATACCATTTAAATACTGTTGATGTTGATGATTGGATGATACATTTGAGGATAATACATTTGTTGATTGATGATGATTATGAGAATTATTATTATTATGATGATTATGATGATGATGATTATTATTATTATGATGTTGATTATGATGAGAATTACCACTATTAATATGATTATGCTGTTGATAATGTTTATCGGTATGCATTATCGTATTATCGTCTATATTATTTAAATCTGATTTTGATAAAATATAAGAGCCGAGTGCCCCAGAAGAACGTAATGATGAATCGATTGTCGATGAATGCATATACTCATTCATTGTATGATTTTCTTTAAATTTTTTAGCGTTTGGCAATCCTCCTCGTCCTCCTCCTCCTCCTCCTCCTCCCCGTTCAAATTCAACAGTAGACTCAACGATTTTATGTGCAACGATTTCTGAACTTAATTCTTGTTCTTCAACAACATATGAAGATTTTCGTTTCTTTATCGATAATGAATTTATTATTGAATTTTCTTTTGTATTTGAATTATCTTTTAATAATAATAATTCTTTTTGATTATCACTGTTGTTGAAAGTGATTTTATTTGTAGGTTTATCACTACGAAAACCCAATCCACTGAATGACAGTATACCAAAACGATTACCTTTCAGTGAACTATTATTATTATTATCAATTTGATTTTTCTTATTATTGTTATTTTCCTTTATTATAGTTTGATTTTCTTGATTAATATTATTATTTATATTTATCGTTTGTCTATTTTTAACTTTAATTGCATTTGATGGTGGTTTTTGATGAAATGATTGTTTTCTATAATTGTTGTTAAATGTTGAAAATGTTAATATTGATGAAGGGGAGGATGATGAAGTTGTTTCTGTTAAATGTTTATTATTATTGGTTTGGCTTCTGCTGCTTCTGCTGCTACTGTTGTTATTATTATTATTATTATTATTGTTTATACAAAAATTACTTATGCTATTTATCTCGTTATTATCGTCAAATTTTCTTGGTTGAAGTTTTTCAACTCGATTTTCTTCTATACGTATAAGCATTTTTTGAACATCTAAAATTGAACCAAAAAAAAATATATATAAATTAATTTTTTAATTTATTTAATTTACTAAAACTCGCATCTCTATTGATTGATCTCTAAACGAAAGTCCAACAAAAAGAATAAATCGAGTGTTAATATTATAAGTAAATGGATGCGGATTACAATATAATATGTCTTTTATTAATAATGTTAGAAAACTGCCACGTAGTTCTAACCAGAATTCAATCAATTGGACATTGCGATTTTATATGTAAATATATAGTAAAAGTGGAATGTGTTTTAGTTATCAAGTTTTTGGGTAAAAAATTTTTAGTAGATAAGTACTATCTTATTATAATATATAATTATAAATACAAATCATAACCAACAAAACAACATACACAAATAAGAAAAAAATTATTTTTTTTATTATTATCAGAGAAATAAAACATTAGCAAATCATTATCAATTTTGCTATTGTTGTTGTTGTTGTTATTGTTATTTTTATTAAATCAATATAAAAATATTAACATTCCATTGAATTTTTACAAATCATAGGATAAAATTTTGTTTAAAATTTAGTTTTTTCATTAAGATAGTAATTTTATATGTATTGTTTATTATATCTATATATATAGGAGTATAGGGTGTAGGTTTTATATACAATATATATATTGAATGATTTGTCGTCAACAACAATTAAATTAGAAATACATTTAAAAATAATACGTCATCATTCCAAATGAACTATGTTTTAATATAGAGGTGATCGTAATATGATTTGTTGATTGATTGATAGATTGATGACAAATCAACAATTGATGACATAACAAAATATGCAAAATCATTTGAAAAATAAACCATCGTCAAAGCGGATACGATTTGTTAACATGATTGGTTAACATTATCAAAAAATGGCACATTAGATTATTATATTTAATAATGTGTTAGTTTTAATTTCGTGTATGGGAAAATGGGATAATAAGAAAAATAAATAATAAATCACTAAAGAAGAATAATAATAATAATAACACGAAAAATGTATCTTCTTGATCATTAAATCGGGCTGCCCAATTGCATATGAATGCGTGTGTGTGGTGTTCGTGTGTGTTTGTGTATGTTTATGTATTTTAATGTGTTATTTTTTTTTTATATATATATGCATTATCAAATATGCACGAGTAGTGAAAACTTCATAATTTTTTTTTTTTTTTATGCTAAATTGAAATAACTGCAATTGAGATTGTTGAAAACAAATGAAGTAACGGTAATTATTTGTGTTAAAATACGTATATTTTTTTTATAATTTAATTTTATTGGGTTACTATAATAATATATAGCAACTTGTTGAAAAATGTTATTATTCATGAGGAAATCAAAAATCAGCGAAAAATATTAGAGCGTCATAGTTAATTTATTGACGAATGCAGTTTTTTTTATTAATAAAAAAAAAACTATAGTTTGTGTGCGTGAATGATTTTAACATTTTTTTTTTCTAAACTTTTTTTATAAACAAGCAAAAACTTTTAATCATTACTCACATTACTCGTTCCAGTTGCATAATTATTATTTATTGATTGCAAAAATTGAATTGTAATAAAAAAAAAAAAAAATAAATATTATTTTGCACAAAATAAAATTTGGTTGGTTGTCTTCACTTCTTCGCCTTTGCCCCGCATACGCACCGACCACACAGAACACACACACCAACAACACAACAACACAACACAAAACACCACCCACCCACACAAGTTTTTTTTCTTTTATATATATATATATATATATATATATATCACGCTGCAAAATGATAAATTGATAAAACTTTGATGGCCGATCGATTCATTCAATTGTTAGTTGGATACAGAGAAAATTTAATGTTTATAGTTTTTGGAAACATTACTTTTACCATTACTTTTTATTTATAATTGATTATTCTATTTTATGAATATTTAATACTATTTTTTTTTTTTTTTAACAAAAAAATAAACAATTAATTTCAAATAAGTAAAAAATAATTTTTAATTTTCACATTGCACAACACCGACCACACACCGGCTCCCAAAAAAAAAACTGACTGTAGATTTGTTTTTTTTTTTTTTTTTACACCAACAAAATAAAAAAAGTATCTTTTTTTTTAAAGATGGCTGCAATAATGGATCACCGCACCAACAACTATAAATTTTCAGCCGATATCGCCAATATAACGAAAATTTTCGCTGTTATTTATAAAAATGGAAAAAATTTTTAAAAATAATTTAAATACAAATAAAATTTTCCTCAAAAGAGATTAATTGATTTTTTAAATCGGTTTAAATTTGATAATCATGCAAATAAATTTTAATTCATTTTTAATTTAAATTCGTAATAATTTAAAAGTTTGAGAAACATACAAAAAAAAATTGAATGAATCATTTTCAAAACAAATCGGACAATCGATCGAATAACTCATAAATCGCCGCCGCAAAAATTGAACAATAAATGTCAAAATCAAGTCATTTTTTTTCTTTTGTGTAAATACAATACACCTCGTCGAAATACTGAAAAAAAATCTTTGGTTAACTCTCTTTCATTTTTACACCATGGCAAAGATTGGAGGTGTAAGTATAAAGAAATTTTTATTAATATTAATTTTTCATAATTAAAATCTTAATTATTTTAAATAATCATTAATTAATATTAAAATGTATATATTTAATTTTATACGTTGCATATTAATCTATTTGATTTTCGTATTTTTTTTTTTGTAATTTTATTTTATTGAAGACTATTTTTACCTATCCGGATAATTTCCGTGCATATAAGGGATTGATTGCCGCAAACTATAGTGGAGCAAATGTTGGATTAAGCGAAACGTTTGTTTTTGGTGAAACCAATAAAAGTGAAGAATTTATTAAAAAATTCCCAAATGGAAAGGTAATTTATTATTTTTTAATGGAATTAATGTATCAAAAAAAAAAAAAGACCTTTTGAAAAAAAAAAAAAAGATGCCGCATGTTATTTTCATGACCGTTTGTGTGTGTGTATGCGGCATTTTTTATACCAAGAAAAAAAAAAGATGTGTTACGTAGACCTTTTTTTATGGGTTTAAACTTTTCTTTTTTTTTTTTTTTTAACAAAATTAATATTTTTTTATTTTTATCTTTCGAAAATAAATTAATTTTCCTTGTTAATATTTGGTTTTCGGTCACCTATTCCGTTTTAATTTAATAACAACACCACCATAAACACGTCGATATTTTTTCTTTTATTATATACATATTTAAATGTTATGCCAAATCACAAATTGACAACTTTTCTATTTCCAAATCATTTTTTTAATTCAGTTTTATTTATTAATGAAAACAACACACACACACACACAAAATCTAAATATATTTTTCTTACATCAATTCTAAATATAAAAATTATGATCACTTTTTAATTTAACTACACAATGCATATAATAATTTAAATGTACAAATATTTTAAATGTTTTTTTTTATATATATATATAAATAAATATGAATAGGTACCGGTATTGGAAACCACCGATGGAAAAACAGTGTTTGAAAGTAATGCAATTGCATTTTATTTAGCCAATGAACAATTACGTGGTACAACGATTATTGATCAAACTCATATTTGGCAATGGATAGCGTTTTCCGAAAATGAAATTGTACCATCATCATGTGCATGGGTATTCCCATTATTGGGTATAATGCCATTCAATAAAGTGAACGTTGAACGTGCTAAAACTGATGTGAGTCGTGCATTGACGGTGCTTAACACTAAATTATTGGATTCAACATATTTGGTTGGCGAACGCATAACATTGGCCGATATAATTGTATTTTGTAATCTATTACACTTGTACGAATACGTTTTAGAACCATCGGTAAGGGCACCGTATGGTAATTTGACACGTTGGTTTACCACAATGTTGAATCAAGAAGAAGTAAAATCTGCGTTGAAAAAAAGTCCAATCACATTCGTATGTGCGAAAGCCATTGAATTTGATCCGAAAAAATATGCGGAATTCCAAGCTAGCAGCGGTGGTGCGGGTAAAGCAGCCACCGCCGCTCCGGCAAAACCAAAGGAGAAGAAACCGGCTCCACCGGCAAAGAAGGAACCCGCTGAAGAAATGGACGATACAGAAGCAGCGCTTGCTATGGAACCAAAAACAAAGGATCCCTTTGAAACAATGCCCAAGGGTACCTTTGTTATGGATGATTTTAAACGTTGTTACTCTAATTCCGATGAAACTGTTTCAATTCCATATTTCTGGGCAAATTTTGATGCCGAAAATTATTCAATTTGGTTTTCGGATTACAAGTACGCGGGCGAATTGAGCCAAGTATTTATGAGTTGTAATTTAATAACGGGAATGTTTCAACGATTGGATAAAATGCGTAAACAGGCATTTGCTTCCGTGTGTTTATTCGGTGACAATAATAACAGTTCAATTTCGGGTATTTGGATTTGGCGGGGACAAGATCTAGTATTTCCATTGTCACCCGATTGGCAAATTGATTACGATTGTTATACATGGAAAAAATTGAGTCCAGACGCAGAAGAAACAAAAAAATTGGTAGCTCAATATTTCTCATGGACTGGTGAAGACGATAAAGGTCGTAAATTCAATCAAGGCAAAATCTTTAAGTAGATTGTTCGCATTTCTTTTTTTTTTTGTTATAATTATTTATATAGGAACAACAAACAAAACATAAACATTTAAAAGATGAAAAAATAACTCATGTTTGATTAAAAAAACACACAATAATTATAAACTTTTTTTTATATCATTTCCTTCCAAAAAATGAAGCGACTAATAAAATGAATGTTTGTATCCAAATTTGTTTTGTATTTTTTTAAAGAATTTCGTCGTCGTAAAAGGATGAATTTTTTTTTTTATTATAATATTCTTGTACATAAATTGGATTATTTAATTTGGTTCAGCATTACTCAACTGTGTGAACTTATTATTTTCTTGGATTCACGCATTTTAAGGGAAAATGCCAATCATTTTGTTATGAATGATGCTTGGTAAGATCTTTTGTATAATGCGTAATGCTAAATTGAATCCTTGAAGAAGAAAAAAACCTTTCAAATTCAGCCGGCAAAATTCGTTGATTCGCCGTCAAATTCGCTGAAAGAACAGTTTGAATATATATACAAAAATGATTGTATACTTTTAGCTGTTTCTTGCCATGCCATAAAAAAAAAAAAACAAAACAAACGCAAGAAATTTTCTGAAGAAAAAAATAAATAACAAACCACACAGTGACTAATTTTCTTTTAATAATTCATTTTTTTAATTATATATTTTTTTTTAAAATTTAATTAAATTAAATTGGGTTTTTTTTTTAAGAAAATTCAAATTTTCTAATATGTGTGGTGGATTTTCATGTTCAAAAAATGCATTAATTGCATTAAATATATTATATATTGTAAGTAGAAACATTTTTATAAATATATTTTAGTGTTGTTGTTGTAAAATGTTTTTTTTTTACAAAATTTTTCCCCATTGGAAAATGTATAAAATGACAACAACAACAACAACAACAACAATAATATTTTTATTTATAAAGTAACAAATTATTTAATTTTTAATTTATATAATTAAAGTTTTTATCGTTTTTATTATGTTTTTTTTATATTTTTAACAAAATAAAAATAACAGTTAGTGGGATTTTTATTAATTTTTGTTGGAGGCTATGGACGTGCTGCATCACTTGTAACAAATTTACCAATAATTAGTGGTATATTAGCATGTGGTGTTATATTAATATTAATATCCATATTGGGATTAGCTGGTGCTGTTAAACATCATCAAGTTATGCTTTTCTTTGTATCCTTTTTCTTTTTTTTTTCTATTGTTATGTTATGTACTATAATATAATTCTTATATTTTAATTATTTGTCAAACATATATATGTCATGGGGTAAAATATTTCCTTGACTATTTATCCTAAACACTATACACAAACACACACACATGCATACAGTACATGATCATATTATTCCTATTGTTTTTGATACAATTTTCAATAGCCTGTTCATGTTTAGCTGTTAGTTCAACGCAACAGAAACAATTCGCTGAAGAAGGTTGGAATCGAGTACCGATGTATGTTAAATCAACGGTTCAAGATACATTCGAATGTTGTGGCTTTAATTCAACATTAATGAATGATCATCCGTCGTGTGATCATTTAACGGTAAATATATATATATATATATATATTTTTTATTTTTATAAATAACTATATGGGATCCCCATGTCTATCTCGCTTGGTTTTCGAGCCCCAGGCCCGATTAAAACGATTTCGTTGAAGTTCAACGTAGATAGTACGTAGATGTTATTTACCATATCTCAGCAACCACTTATCGGAATCCAATAATTATAACCTTGTTGGAAAGGTATTTTAACTATCTTTAACTCTTTCGAATAACACAAACATCGGTGACAATCCGTTTTCATGCTATAGCTGGTCAAACACAAGAAGATTTCAACGGCTTCTTCATATTTTTGTTATTTTGCAAGCCGAGAACTATAGAACTTTTATGTTTATTAGTGGTCGGTTTTTAGAAAAACTTCTTTGATGTTTTAGCTTTAATTTGATGTACAAACTTTTAAAATATGTCAACTCCGTCTTAGACAGATATGACGAAAATAATGCAAATTTTTCAAAAATTTAAAACATATTTATTAAATTAAATTTAAATTTTTACTACAAAAATTGTTCAAAATGATGTCCATTATGTGATCGACATATTCGACATACCGTTTAAATACTAGTAGCCCTAGTAGCCCTAGTAGCCCTAGTCGAATTTGATTCGGAATATTTTTTAAAACTTCAAACTTCAAATTATTAATGCCATTCATTAAATCTTCCCGGCGGTATGAACTGGTGTTTTATAAACCATGTCTTTACAAACCCCCCCCCCCCCCCCCCCCCCCCATAGATAAATAAATCTAATGGTGTGAGGTCTGGCGACCGTTGTGGCCATTTAATGGGGCCATTTCTTCCAATCCATCTTTGACCGAATGTGTCATTTAAGTGTTCTCTTATACTTTGTGCAAAATGTGGGCCCGTGCACCGTCATGTTGTTGAAAATGAATGAATCGCAAATCAACTAAATTAACATCATTAATTGATTTCCAATCATTCCTGCCCATACATTGACTGCTATTCGTTCCTGAAATGCGTGTTGCCGAACTGAATGCGGGTTTTTGCTTTGACCAATGATGATTATTTTTTAGTATTAAATATCCCTTCACGTGTGAACATTGCTTCTCATCCGTATATAAAATTTGATTTTTTAATATCCTGGGATCTTGTTCATAACTACGAATCACCACCCAATCACAAAAAGTTATTTTCAGCTGACGTAGTCTATTTCTTTTAGTGCTTGTACTTTTTGCAAATGATAAGGATGTAAACCAGCAGGCAACCTTCATTGCACGCCAAGCATAGTTTTTACTTACCCCAATTTGGATGGCTGCACGTCTTGTGCTTATTCTTGGATTTGCTTCGACCATATCCATAACATCCATAACATCGCGAGATTCATTCTACGTACTCGTTCTTGTTTTCTTGCAAAGGTATACCAGTAGTTCTTAGTTTCCTAAATATGTTTGAAAACGATTTTCATGATGGTTGTATTCGATTTGGAAATCGAATTTGGTATTCGGCCTTTGCTTTGCTTTGCTGGCATTACCATCAAAATATCCATAAACATATACCATATCGCCGCTAATTCACAATTTGAAAGTGACTGCATATTGCTTTATCGCTAATTCACCACAGACCATAACAAAAACTAAAACATAGATAATGTATTAATAATATATTAATAATGAATTTTTGGTTAATTTCAGAAAAATTGCTGTGCATATAATGATCCGGCTTCATGTACTTGTCCACCTTGTATCTACAGATTAGAAAGTACCATTGATTATGCATTTAAATTATGTGGTGGAATTGGTTTATTCTTTAGTTTTACCGAGGTTTGTACCAATTTTTTCTGATTAACTCTCTATATATATATTATAAAACATAATGTTCATATATTTTACATAACAATACTAATTTATTTTATTTTTTTTTGTGTGGTTTCTATTTGATAATCAAAATCATTGATAAAAATTAAATGTTTTCTTTACTAAAATATACTAAAAACAAAAACTGTGATGCGGTAATGGTTTAATTTGTAAAAAAAAAACAGTTTGTTGGTGTCTGGTTAACTGTACGTTATCGTAATCAAAAAGATCCACGTGGACATCCAAGTGCATTTCTATGAAACTAGTCGATAAATAATCATATATAAAAATCTAATATAAAATAAAAATCTCCCAAATCAAAAAAACAAAAAAAAAGAAATCTCATAAGTTTTATTTTATTTTACCATTTTAAATCATTATATAATTAAAGTTTAAAACAAAATATTAATGAATAACATTTAATCAACAACGGAAAGTTTACATGCATCAATTTAATAAAAAAAAAATTACAATTTAATAAATTTCCATTCTAATAGGTAATTTGTTTTTCAATTAAATTCATAAATTAATTTTATTTTTAATGCTGCAAAATTTATAAGTTGCCTTTATAATTATTCATAATTTTATGATTATTTTTTTAAAAAATATTTGTTTTTTCTTTATTATTTATATGTTAATTTTAATTGAAAAAATGAATGAAATGCTTTTAGAAAATGTAATTTGTAAAAAAACATAAAAAAATATAGTGCGATTATATTTTGCGATAATTTAATTTATAAAATATAGGGTATAATTTTGCCCCCACACTTTATTACACCACAGAGATGCGCTTATTTGCTTAATCTATGCATTTGAAAAAAAAAACCATAATGAAAAATTTGTTTGAAACTTTGCGTATATTTTATTTGCGTATACGAACATCATATTCTATATAATATATGGCCTTATTATTAATTATAATATAATTGTTTAACTGCGATCTTTTCTATTTTTATTACACTATAATGCTGTTTTTATTTATTTCTATTTATGATTTATTTTTCATACCCCGCTTCAAACGATTCAAACGAATATAATATATAATAATAATGTGATAACAAATTGAAATTATAATTAAATATATATAATTAATTTATAAAATAATCTTTATATTATTAAATATGGGTCAATAAATTAAATATGATGAATAATTATTATAATATAATGGATAATAATAGAAAAATTATTAAAATGTTTATAATATAAATTGATAAATTGTAATTGTCGCATTTCCTTTCCTTTTTTTATTTTTATTTATATAATTGCTTATCATATTCTTGATTTTAGTTTCGTTTTCATTCATTTTTTTATATAATATACTACTCTAACCACTATTATTATATCGGACACCTGCTATTTTATTCGTATATACTCGACTTTGAGATGCCGCGAAAGTACTTTAAACAATAATTTTTTAATCCTTCCAATTTTATTTCATAAAATTATGGTTTTAGTTAAATAATTGCGCAGACAGAAGTAAAAAAAAAACTTTTTAAATTCAATTAGTTATGGAATTTAATGCAAAATGATTCAATTTAACAAAAAAACTGAAAATTTGACCATTATAATATCGGACACTTATATTATATACGCCACTAATCTCCTTTGTAACATCTCCTTTGGCCTATATGACACCATCGATTCTCTTAGACGTGGTATTTACTAAGTTTTTGCATTCATCCGGTGTTTTTGTATACCTCATTTCAATGATTTTTCCTTGGAATTCTTCACTCCTTCAATTGTAACTTTCATATATCATGTTTTTACTTTGTTTTATTAATGCCCACAACGATTCTATTTGGACTTAAATCAGGACTTGAAAAGATGCCCACTTCTAAAAGTGTATTCCTTTACCCATTTCTTTAGTTTCCAACCAGTTCTTAGTTGCTTTAGCGATTTGTGGTTGGGCAACATCTTATTGAAATGTATATTCGCCATTTGAATATAAGTAAATAGTCGATGGCAAAAGGTAGTCATTTAATATATATGAATGTGATTTTGGGAGTTAACCGTACACTAAATGAAATGTAAATTAATAAAATTAAGTAAGTAAATTAAAACAAAGAAACGACTCCTTTTGAAATGTAAATTATAATAACTGGCTGAATATTTCACAGTGTGTTTTAAACAATTAGGATGGAATGCTTCATTTTTTGTGTGTGAATTACTCGATTATCGGAAGCACACCAACAAAAACAAATTTACATTCATCATCAAAATATAATGCTATTCCATTGCCGTAGCACTCAAAATTGTTTATTGTTTTGTTTTTTTTTTGCAAAACAATTGAAAGGGGCTTTGATTTGTGCTGAAAAATTATTAGGGATTATTATTAGGAAAAAAATATTGTTTAATAAAATATGTCTTTATTTTTATCTTATATTCATATATAATTCGGTTTATGAATCCATTGCCTTGCCCACTTTCGTGCGACCACTTTTTGAATTGCTGTTGACCATTTTAGACTTATATCACTCATAGAAGTTCTCCTATTTTTTCCCAGTTGCGTTTATCGCTATCAGTAACATTAAATTTTAAACCACTTTCTATGACTCAAATGAACCGCGGTTAACCATATTTTATTTAAATATCTGATACGGTAGACTTACAATTAGTTACATTAAGTTCTTTAGGAATATTTCGTATTATTCTTATTAATAATAAGATTAAAAGGAACCATACAGTTCCGATTTAAGTCCAAATAGAATATCGTTGAGGGCATTAATAAAACAAAGTAAAAACATGATATATATGAAAGTTACAATTGAGGCAGTGAAGAATTCCTAGGAAAAATCATTGAAATGAGGAATAGAAAAACAGCGGATGAATGCAAAAACTTAGTAAATACCACGTCTAAGAGAATCGATGGTGTCATATAGGCCAAAGGAGGTGTTACAAATGAGATTAGTGGCGTATAAATATAAATGTCCGATATTATAATGGTCAAATTTTCAGTTTTTTTTGTTAAATTGAATCATTTTGCATTAAATTCCATAACTAATTGAATTTAAAAAGTTTTTTTTTACTTCTCTGTCTGCGTAATTATTTAACTAAAACCATAATTTTATGAAATGATTAAAAAATTATTGTTTAAAGTCCTTTCTCGGCGGCATCTCAAAGTCGATAGCATATACGAATAAAATAGCAGGTGTCCGATATTACATAATAGTGGTTAGAGTAGTATACATTTTAATTGATTAATTATGTTTTCATAACAATACACATAACGCCAATTTATTAATAATTTTAATTGGTTTATTATTATTTTTGGTTAATCATTTCTATTTGTATTTGTTATTATAGGTTTTAGCTGTATTTTTAACTTGGCGTTATCGAAATCAACATGATTCTGTGGATTTACCAGCTCGTGCTGTATTTCTTAATTTTTATGAATAGTACATAAATTTATTATGGTTTATTTTTTGATTGTTAACAATCACAACAATCGATCGAACGATGATTAAAATTTAATTGATTATTTTTTTTTTATTTTTTCAAAGGCTGATGAAAAACTTATTTGTGTCATTGTATGTTGTGTGTATATGCTCTCTCGCAGAATTATGAAAAGTTTTAATTTTTGAATATATATGTTTCGGTTTTAATTAAGTGTGGGTGGGTGTGTATAGAAAATATTTAACTCGTATACAATCCAAAAAAAACAAATATGAAATGAAATGAGAAAAATCAAATTTTAAGACTATATATTATTTATTAATTAATAATTAATTTATTTATAATTTTTTTTTTCTTTTCTTTTGCTTTATTATTTTAAGTAGTAAATTTTATTTTTAATTTTTACACCTTTAGAATACATATATAGTTTAGAATATTTTATTTTGATTTGAATGCATGTTGTTATTGTTTGATAATTGAAAAAAACCAAATTATTATTATTATTATATCTATCTATTAATATAATTCATGTATAATATTAATAAGGGATTTTTTGTAGAGGATCTCAAATGAAATAAATTTAAATAAATAATAAATAATAAAAGCTCTTTCTCCCGCCTAAAAAAAAAAATACTTAAAAACAGTTATTATATTAATGATTATTTTCCACAATTACACAAAAAAAAAAAAATTTAATAATTTAATTATTTCAATATGATGATAAGAATTTGATAATTGATTAAATTTATTTATAAAATATTTTATTGGCAGAGCAAAATAATAAGAAATGAAAAACAACAACTTGTAAATTAAACAAATTATAAATTAAGAACCGAGAAAAAAAATGTTTTTCTTTTTATGCTAATCTATTAATTTGAAAATGTGGGAATTATTTTTGTTTTCATTATTTAAATCATTTTTATCGAATCGAAGACGTCAATAAAAATAATAATAATATGTTAATTAATGCGAGTCTCACAATAATAATTATATAATCTCTCATTATTTTTTTTTTATTTATACATATATAATTCGCTTATATTATTTTACTTTGTTTATATTTGCTTATATACTATATAGAAATTAAATGAAAAAAGGTTAAAATATGTAGATCCTTGAAATACCCTAGCTTATATGTTTAATTAAGGAAGATTTCTTCAGGTTTTTTTTTTTTTTAATATTAACCTTCACCACTTCAGTTTTTTCTATTGACTGTATATGATTTTAATAATATAATTTAAAAAATAGAATAAAATTAATTTAAATATTGTTTCATTATTACTATATATAGCAAGGATCTATTACCGTGAAATTATCTAATATATATATGTATTAATTAAAAATGTAAAATTATATTTAATATATAAAAACACTATATTTTTTTTGTTTTTTTTGAACATAATGCATTTTATAGTAGTAGCGAGTTCTTATATTACAATATAAAATAAAATAAAATATATTTTTTATGCTCGATAATGAAATTGTCAATAATATAAAAAAAAAAATAAACTGAAATTTTTTTGATTAATATTTTTAAATACATACACATAATATAGCTTTTATCAAATTTAAATCACAAACAAACAATTTAAAAAATAATATATTTTATCAACAAATCATTCAAAAAATATATAAAATAAATAATTAAGAAATATATAGACGGTAAATTACCTTCTATTTAAACACTATACGTATTCGTGATATAATTATTATACTTTTTTTATTTTATTTTATTTTAAATAATTATTATATTTAAAAAAATTCTTTATTGAATATATATATTTACTACAGCAGCAGTAACCTGCTTTTGACATTCAATTTAAATTTTATTCTTTTATTCTTATAAAATTATCAATTTTTTTACCATTACCAATTACCAAAAATTATCCGTAAATTAATTAAAAAATATTCATAATTAATAAATGTAATGATTTTTTTTTTTTTTTGTTTGATTTTTCACGATTGATTACGTAATTATTTTAATTTCTTAATATCTCTTTAAATATTTAAATGAAAGTTATCATTTCATTTTTTTGCGATTATGTGATTTCTTCCCGAGGATCATTCATAAATAAGACACGTTATAGAGGTTACTCTGTAATAAATATATGTTAAAATTTATGATTTCCATGTATATAAAAACATCACTACTTATTATTATTATTAAATTAGAAAATAGTATAATTTATTATATGATCTATATATAAGTATAAATATAATTATGACAAAAATAATAATAAAAAAAAAAAACGATTTAATTATATATACACACTATATTTCTATATATACATAATATAATATATGAATTTAATATAATTCTTGCTTTCTTTCCTGTAAAATAATAATAATATTATAAATATATATATATATATATAATATAATTAATTTAATGTATTTATTTCAGTGATAATAATATTATTATTATATAATATCAAAAAAAAAAATATAATCATATATTTATAGTTTTTGTTTTTATTCTCTTTGCCTTTGTGGCTGAATTGTTTTATTTTAAAATCATATATATATATATATATGTTATAGTAAAGTATTTGGGAAATCTTTGACCTGTCTGTATTTATTAATTTTTTTCTTAATAACATATATTGAAGATATTTCTGCCATTTATTTAATTTCGCTGCGATAATATATGTTATAAGTATTTTTTTTGTTCGTTACTACGGCAGAATCGGTTTAGTAGCGCCCGTAAAACCTAAAACCTCGGAATTCTATTTACCGTGAGCCCGTAACGAAATCACTTAATCAGGTGATGAACCTTAGATGCATTGAATACACTTAAGTGATTTTGTTTGGGTGGTAAATCGCTATTATAATATGTGGATTAATTTATGAAATTTTGAAAATAAAGCAAACATATGAGATAAAAAAAAAACTTTTACTAAAACAAAATAAGAAAAAATCACTCATATATGTTTTCAAACAATTGTCCAAGTTGCACAGTAGGTGGATTAGTTTTTATAGATAAGATGAAATGTTTAATTTAAATAACTGATAATCAAAAGTAGGGGGAAATACTAGTTCAGGGAGACCATTCAATAATCTTGCTGTTCTGTTTGGGAAAAATGAATTTCCAAATCTGTTTGTTTTCGCAAAAAAACTAATATAGATACAGAATATGAATGAGCCTAATTGTGAATTTCTCGAATTATAAGAGAAGTTAATTGGCTAAGTAGTTAGCTTTAAAATTTCATTAGAGCATTCATGGTAATAATACCTATATAAAATGTGCACAATGAAGCTACTGCGATCGTCTATGATCCAATGATTCAATGGAATTTGTTATTGTTTCATTTCTGATCAGCGAAATAGCGTGTGTTTTTGGATCCTGTCACTAAACTGCGCAGACTAGTAATTGGTGCACCGCAGCCCATATGTAGGAATTGTACTCTAGAAGTGATCTTATAAACGTGGTCCTATAAACTAATGCTAAATTTTCAGAATTGAGAAATTCTTTCGATCTTCTTAAAAATCCAATGCGACTAGCTGCCTTTTTAGCTGCCATTATTATATTATTACTTCATATGAAAAGTTGTTTGACAAAGACATTCCAAAATTTAATATAGGTCCTTAGATTGTGGAATAATTGTATTATGCATAATTATTGGGTCAACATTTATGGATCGTTTGTTTGACAACAAACATGCCTTTATTTTAGATGGATTGAATTCTACTAAGTTTATCCTTCCCCAATTAGATACTAAATCTAAAGCTTTGTTAATTGAGGAAATCATCTTCTGCGGCGAAACTGAATCATTTGATTCGCATTATCGCATTACGATGTAGTTCATACGAAGAATGTAATGTACTATCGTCTGCATTGGACAGTGCATTGCGGATTTTCTGTTATCGATAAATGATCATTAATATAAAAATTAAAAAGAGAGTGGGCGATAGAGCACCCTGATGAGGTACCCCAGAATAAACCGGATAAAGTTTGGAACTAATTCCATCTATAGTACAACCTTAATATGCCTGCTATTAGCTAAAAAGTTCCCAACCCATTTACAGAATCATAGTCCTCTAATCCAAATGAATGGCATTTGGATATATTAATGCCTTATATGCCATACTCTAAAGCCTTATAGTAATGTCTAGTGAAACCACTTGTTTTTCACCAAAATTTGCAATACTATTACCTATATTTTATTGGTTAAATAATTTAGTAAATCTCCTGTGTAGATCGTTTGTGCCTGAAGCCATATTGGAAATCACTATAATAAGTTCTTTATCATCGAGATATTGCACAATCATACGCGATTTACTATCTTCTCCATCAATACCTTATAGAAAGTATTGATGTTATGGCTATTGGGCGATAATTGGAAGGATTGCTTTAAAGTACCCGCTTTTGAAATAGGTGTAATATTAGCAATTTTCCTAGATGATGGAAATATTCCATTCGAAAATGATTTGTGAAAGAGTTTTCTAAGTGCGGGTGAACTAAAGTAGATGCACGCATTCTTTTAAAAACAATTGAGGGAATGCCATCAGCTGCCCAGTACTTTTATGAACATCTATCTATCTCTAAGCGCTTTATAAACAACAACCCTGTCTCTGAAATACATATATTTTTCATTTGAAAATTCGGTATTAGGTATATTTGGAATAGACGCATATTACTATCATTGAGGCGACTGTATTATCTGAAAATATGGATGCTATAAAAGATTATCCTTTTCTAATGGTTCGGTTAATATAGTTCCACTATCATTAATCAATGGTGCAACTGAAGATTTTTGAACAAAATTACCCTGAATAGATTTAACTATAAAGTCCAAAAATATTTTGTTCACCTTTTACTGGAAGCAAATCTTATCTTATATATAAAAGCATTGAAAATTTAACAAATGTACGTGTAATTAAAATCAATGAACATAAATTGTTATATCTTCTATATATATACGGGGTTATATATAAAATAAAGCCATTTGAAATTATCATCCCATATGGATATAAAAACAAAAACAAGATAATAAAATGTTTATAATGGATATGGATATATTTTTTATATGCATTTATAATAATAATATACATACCAGTTGATATTTCGCATTATATAAATTATTCTAAAATAAAAATCAATACATTTTTATTTTTGGTACATAATAAATGTATATGCGGTGTGTAAATTCGTTGCAACATATTATACCTGCGATACAACCCTCTATTCTATACCATATCTATACAAAATCTACAATTTATTTTACATTTCAAGTTGTGTGAGAGGAGAATACGCACCAAATATAGTACAGGTAAAAAAGCAATAATATTTTAAAATTTAAACCATCTGCGGAAAAAAATATAGAATAAAATAAAAAATTATTTTATTTAATATATTTTAAAAATAAATGCGTATATATTGCGCGCCCCCCCGGTATCGCATATATTACGTGACAATAATAAGGTATAATGGAAAAATAATGGAAAAATACATCTCCGAATAAAAATAAATGAGATAATACAAAAAATCACTTCTTCGCATATCCTTCATAGCTGATATAGAAGACGTTTTATATATATTTTACTGGATGTACTTTCATATATGCGTATATTACAATAATTTACGCGTATTATACTTTTATTGTGCGGTCGCCTTATATTATTGCAATTTCGTGCATCACACCCCAATTTTTTAAATTTTTAAATCAGCAACAATTAGACATGTGCTGTTTAAAATATCCTATCCTATTGGCTAATAATTTCCCATAACGCGACCTGTGCTATGTTAATATAGCCAGATCAAATGACATAAAAATTGGAAAGTTTTAGTCTACATAGTATTTTGAATTGTATCCTCTTATTTGATTGCTTAAAAACAAATACAAGTTATATTAAATTTGTAATATGGAAAGGCAATTTTAGATATACTGCGATTCTATACCTTTACGGAGTATACACATTTTTTTTGAACCCCTTATAACTATAACTATAATTATATTTAATTATATTATAGTTTTCTTTCACAATTATTCGAAGTCGAAACAAAGAGCTCTCAAACATCCGAATACAAATGGGTATTGAAATAGGCGCAGTTAGTTTTAAAAAGGATGAACGGATTATTATCATAGATTTCCTGCGGCATTAGCTTTAACGTTGAATAACGCATGATAATTTATGAATTGATAAACGCAACTAAAACTTTAGCTGATAGCTAATATTTGAGCGACGCAATTCTATATGAATAGGGATTATATATTCTGCTACACTATATAATATATATATATTTACTTTAATATATGATGATTTTGATATTAAAATCACGTGTGTAAAATCAAATAGAAAATATATAGTATACAAATACATGTATTGTGTAATTATAAAAGAGCATTATTATATGTACCTTTTTATGTTATTTATTTTTTTGACAAAAGAAAATATATTCTCACGCATACAATGGATCGCATATGTCCTGAATACACATCCGATCCTATCATATATATAGAAATATAATATATATATACTATATATATATATATATATAGTCACTTTTGTAAATATTTTACCAATTGTGTATACAATCGTATATATATAAATTATTCAAAAGGAATATATACACATAGTGCGACAATTAATATTCCGGACTCAAACCGCATATCTCAATAACCATAGTTGGACGATCTATGTGATGGAACATGCTTGATTTGATTTGAAGCTTGATGTTTTTTGTCTATCGTCTGTAAAAATCATTGCATTGCATTTGGTTGACAAAATAAAAAAGTTATGACACCTCTTTTGTGAAACAATATTTTAGTTGAAGTTTAGAAATTTTAACATGGAACAAAGAGCAGTCAACGCAAAGCTTGGTAAATCTGCAACAGAAACGTACAAATCGACGCAGCAAGTTGATGGCGATAATTATGTATGAGTGGAACACAAGTTTTTGAGTGGTATATAAACGTTTCGTGGATGGCTAAAAACACAGACTAAAAAACAAGAAAAATTCCATCGAAAATCAAGACAATGCTTGTATAACATTTTTCGATAGTAAGGGAATTATCCATAAAGAATAATTCGTTCCAAATGCGGTCAAACAGTCAGTGGCGGCCCATATTATATCGAAGTTTTGAAGCGTTTGATGGGCAGGATTCGTATGGTATTCGACCTGGGGTGGCATTATGAGAGTCGATACCATCGTCTATCGCCTATCCTCTAAATTTACGATACTCAATTATTTTGATATTTTATGGTAGTCGATTTTGTGGGTATCGATATTATTTGTATATCGTCTCCGTGGATATTGTTGTGGCAAATGATTTTCATATATAGAAAAACAAAAAGTTTATTATTTTTCTATGAAAATGAGATTGAAAGTATTATTTTTATGAGAATTGCTTTTGTACTTTTTATGAATATTAAAATTGAATAAATGAACAAAAACAAAAGAAAGCAATACAAACGACAATCGTAACGATAGCTACCACCCTATCGTCAAAAATTATCGTCTTAAACCGACGATGTCGTCTGCCATAATTGCAAAAATGAAAAAATCGTATGTTTAACGACAATAATCGTCTATCGTAATCGAATGCGATAATTCCACCTCTGAATATCGTGAATCAGATAGTTGATGTTTGTTACACGATAATGGACCGCAAGTCACACTTCACTTATTGTTCGTCAGTTCGAACGGCTCGAAATCAAGCCTGTGTGTTAAATCATCCACCGTATATTCGCACCTGATTTAGCACCCTCTGTGACTTCATCTCCTTGTTCCCCAAAACTTATAATGAAATTGAAAGGATCTTTTTTTTAAGGATATTAAAACCATTCAAACAGCTTCTACACGCGCCCTATAGAGGCAAATGCAACATAATGAGCTGGAACACGCATTTGAGTCATTATTAAATCGATCGTAACAGAGTTGTATCGAACCAGTCCGGAATATTAATTGTCACACTGTATATATAAATATATATATCCTTTTAACAAATACAATCACATATAAAAGTCCTTTATATCAATATAAAATATTTGAATAAATAGCAGAGAGATGTGTATTGGCTTATATATATTTGTGTATATGTACACTTAATTTTATCACACCACAGGTTTGTACGCGCAGTACCAGGATATTTTTTTTTATACAATAAAATATTTGCTCAAAATCTAATCGCGAATTCATATATATATAAGAAGTATATATGTATATTTTTATCATACGCACGCAGTCAGTACGGTTTCGATTTTTGTTGTGTATCAAATATATATATAAAATAAAATAAACGAATTGAGGGAGTGTTTTTTTTGTTTCTACCATATTTTTATTCTTCTGGATTATAATAAAACTAACTACACAATTTATAAATATTATAGATAGAAAATTTATATAGAAAAATATATAGACAGAAAATATATTATAAATTATAGATAGAAGTGGTTTGTTGCTTTTCTTTGTTTTGTTTTTTTAAATATTTATATATGTGGTGAATTTTCCAAAGTTGTTTTTTTTTTTTAATTTGTATTTTAAATTTTTTGTTAAATCAATATAATATAATAAAATGTGTTCTGTTTTTTTTTTTTTTTTGATTAAAAAATTATAGTTTTTTCATTAAAAAATCTAACCCTATTTTGAAAAATAATATTTTTTTTATCTTTTCTTATCATGTAAAATATTATAAATACTTAAATATACGGAAAGCATTAGCTGTCCCGCGCGTTCATATTTTATGTAGTATATGGGAAAAGTTTTTAAAAAAATTTTCTTTTTTTTTTGTATGCGAATCCCTTTTATCCGTTAATTTACATATTTATATCATAATATATATAAAGATATTTTCTTTTTAATTTCTATTTCCATATATTATTATTACTAAATGCGTTTTATAAATAATCAAAATCGCTTCGCGGTTTGAAGAAAAATATCAAGAAGATTTTTTCCATAAAAAATAATCGATAATTTTCTGATTTTTTTTTTCATTTGTGTGAGTGTGTGTGTCTGTTTGTGCGTATATATAAAGAAAATTCATTTTCGGTTATATTTTTATCAAACCAAATTTGTATATATATATATATTGTTTATAAGTTTAATTAAATTTTTTTTTATCAAAAAGTTTAATTTTTTTCATATAACATATATTAATAATAATAATTCTTGTTTTTTTTTCCATATACAGCAAAATAATATATAGAAATATATCATATATAGAATTTAATAAAAAGTGTGCATTAAAAAAACCAAAAAAAAAACTTGTATTAAAAAGAATTGTGTGTTTTATAAAGGAATCATAATTTATTCTATCTATAATATATATATAAATGAATCATTTTAATATGCCTCTTGAAACTATTCTACAACCTTTACATGATGAAGAAGAAGAATTAGATCAGTAAGTATTTATATAAAAATATATATACCATATTAATATTGCTCTTATACACAATTTTTCCAGCAGTACTTCTATATATTATATATATTTATAAATTATATATATATGTAATTAAATGTTTATATATTGTTCTGTTTAAAATTACTTTTCTGTATATATATATATATAAAAAAAGTGTACCATTTTGCAATTGATATAACGAACAAGAAATATAGGTTTTTTTTTTTTCATTTATATATCCCTAGACTTGTTACATTTTCTTTTCTTTTTTTTCATTGTAATATGTATAGGAATTTTTTTTTTGTTGTTCATTACTTTTTAATTAAATGCGCTGTTATAAATATAAATAATATATCGTTTTTCTTTTTTTTTGGGGTCAAATTCTATATTCAGTTGGATAAAACATAAACATAAACACATATATTGACAAGGAAATTATTTGTTTTGTTCGTATATATATTGTTTCACATTACAATGTATAGAAATATTATATTTTAATTGAGTAAATATAAAAAATATATTATAATTCATTTGAAAAACTTTCCCAACCCGCAATCCAATAATAGGTCAATTTATAAAGGGTGATTTTTTAGCTATTATCTTTTTGGCAACACTATGGTTTAAACAGCTTAAAAGCACGTTTCGTGTTCGTTGTTTCACTGTCAAACATCTTCAGTTTGGTCTTCATAATTTAACCATGAATCGTCTTACAAACAACACGGACAACGCTTGCAAATTATTGAATTTTATTATCAAAATGTGTGCTCTGTTAAGAATTGCGTTCATCGCGACGAAATTGTGTTTGGCGATGACGAAGCTCATTTTTGGCTCAATGGGTACGTAAATAAGCAGAATTGTCGATTTTGGAGTGAATATCAGCCAGAAGAAGCATTGTGCAAGAGCTACCAATGCGCATCCAGAAAAAGTCACAGTTTGGAATACGGTTTATGGGCTGGTGGCATCATTTTACCGTACTTCTTCAAAGATGATGCGAATCGTAACGTAACTGTGAATCTAGGTAGCGCTACCGTGAGATGATATCCAACTTTTTTTTTGCACAAAATGCAAGAGTTTGACTTGCATGACATGTGGTTTCAACAAGACGGTGCCACATATGCCACGCACAACACGCGCAATAATGGACTTATTGAGAGGCGAGTTCGGTGAACATTTTATTTCACGTTCGGGACCGCCGGTCAATTGGCCGCCTATATCGTGCGATTTAACGCCTTTAGACTATTTTTTGTGGGGCAATGTTAAAGCTCATATTTATACAGACAAGTCCGCTTCGATTGACGCATTGGAAGACAACATATTGAAGCATTTATTCGTGAGATACCGGCCGAAATGTTGGAAAGAGTATGCCAAAATTGAACTTGTTCATGCTCTTGAACATGCTCTTGTTAGAGTTAACAGAAACACTTACTATTTATAATGTTACATTTTTTCTTTTAATTAAAATTAACCTTCAAATTCACTATTAGGTTTTTGTAGTATATAATTTCTTTAATCAAAAATATAAGGAATATCAATTTATCTATGTTACGTAAAACTCAAAACACCCCAAGTAACAATGCAAGCTGATTTTGATCTGTAGAAACGTTACCATAGCAAAGATTGGCAGCTATTTTACTGCGACAGCATCTATAAAAGCAAACTTATCTTTGCTGAAATTGCGTAGATACAGCTGAAATGGAGGTGTATTTTATTGCTGTAACCAGGTTATTATAACTAACTATTTTGCTGTCGCAGCGACTCTTTTTGGCTGTGTGAGGTATTTTCGAAGTCTAAATACAGCTTTGATTATTGCTGATTTTAGGTTTTTCATATCCACTTTTGAACCTTTTTTATACAAGTAATACTAGAGCATTTAATGAATCTTTTGTCATTAAAAAAATGCAATAATAAATAATTAGCATTAATACATAAGGTCATAAAACAATAGGGGCGGGATTTTCAGATCATTTTCAGGTCAGATTAAAAAAAAAATCATTTTTTTTATACTTTTTTTTTCCTTTTACTTTTTTTTTATTTTTTTTATTTATATATATTTTTATATTTCATTTTCTTTGTTGGAATCTTTTATACCTCCGTTTGCTCCGTTTCACCCCTCACCCAATTATAATTCATTTTAATTCTATTATATATAATATTTACTATTTCCTAACGAATTACAAATTTAAAAATTGCTGTGAAATTTTTATGTCGAACCACGGAATCGAACTCGGGCCTTCACAATCATAACGCCGACCATCTTGACTACTCATCCAACGCGACCATAGAAATATGAACCTCAACCACTCAACATATGTTAAATACGAAACTTTCTGTCTGTAAGTAGGTAATTTACAGCATATAGAAACCTATATAGCTAAATAGAGTTAATTTGAAGTAAATTTGTTTGCTGTTAGTATTTAAGCAGCTAAATAGCCGACGTAACTTTTTAGCTGAATATCGTTTGACAGAATTTAAATTTCTAGCAGACAATTTTCTGCGATATAGCTGTAACTGCTAAATAGATAATATTGCCTAGATATGCTTGCTATAGCCAGCAAATTATAAGCTAAAACGAGTTAGTTGAAAACGAGTTACCGGAATGTGCTGGAACGACGTTATCGCAGCATATAATAATATACTATTTTGCAACTGTCCTATATTGCTGTATTTTTATGTTGCAGGAACCTTGTAAAAGTAAAGTTTGTCAGTCAAACGGCTGTTAATATTTTTAGAAAACTGGTAGCAAATTATCAGTTAATACCTCGCTGTTACGACGTTGTAACAGTAAATTTTTAGCTGCCGCAGCTAATTGATACGATCCATGTTACTTGGGACCCCCTTTTGAAAATACCACTTTTGAAGAGAATTTCTATCGAAATGCCCAAACACTACGATCTACGACGATATACATCCTTTTGGCAAAACAAATTTTCCGGAAAATTAAAAGACGAAATATTACATAAATACTTTTATTATTTAATCGCTTATTTATATATATAGGGTAAATTTTTTCTTCTTAATTGGACTAACAGGTGGATATTATATATATTTTAATATATATATAAAATGGAGATATAATCTTTTAAAAGGAAATGTGAAATAAAAGTGAAATCCTCTTTTCCTTTTTTTTTTTTGTATAAATCAATATGCGAGCACTGCGCGAGGATATATATATATTTATATCAAAACAGTTTTCCAAATATGTTTATATATACAGCAAATAAAAAAAACATTCATAAAAGTTTATACATTTTTATTATGTTTTGTATACCAAATATAAATAAAAACCAAAAAAAAAAAAAAAGTTATGAACAAATTAAACAACCCAAAACAAAATAAATAAAAAAAAACAAAACAAAAAATGAAAGAAAATAATGATTTTTAATATATAAAACAAATTGACTGTGTTAATATTCCTATGTATACATAACATGTTTTTTATTTTTTATTTTTTTGTCATTGCGATATTTTGCAATCAAATGTATTGTAATTTTTTTTTACGGCATATACGAGAGCAATCGCGAAAGTATAAGTTCAATAACAAATAAACCACTTTTCAACAAATGGTCCCATCGTCAAACTCACAACAATCGTCTATAAATGATTTTCAAGTTTTTTTTATTATTATTATTACATCTGCGAAATATATAGTTTTTTATTCTTTATACCTTTGAAATATTCTTCATAGTTTAATAGAAATAAATCTCATCATTTGACGATAATTTTTAACTAATAATAAGGATTTTTTACAATATAGGATTCAATATATAGGAGCTTAATTTGGACTCTTCATCGGTAGATGTGAAGAGCAATTTCGAATCGTATTTATTTTCATTTCGCATTTTCAGTGCGTAGTTTAAGTACAAACGCCTTTGTGACAAATTCAGTCCAATATAGTAGCATTTTCCATCATCCATATATAGTTCTTCATGCAAAATATTCCAAAATTAATTGTTTTTCATGAATTTTAATGTCAATTTATTTATATCCTTTTCTCTTTTCATATATGCGGAATGACAATAAATTAATATGATTCTAAACAAATATACATATATGATTAACAATAAATTAATGTTTTTGGAAATTTGAAAGAGTTCTTATAAAGGATGAGGTTTTATATATATAGCAAACACAATATATACGTGTGTCATTGGCTAAAAATCGAAATTTGTTTCTGATTATTATGATAAAATAAGCATGGTAAATAAAAAAAATAACTGTCGTCATATTATAGTTCGAGCTAACGATTTAGGATAATGTGCTCTCTCTAGTTCGCTCCCGCTAAAGGTCCTATTTATATTCGGTTTTCAGCTCGAGCTAAAGAAAGATAAGCCGAGATAAATCGAGCTATATACATAGCCATTGTCCCTAAAACAATTATAAAGGTCGAGCTGCATATGTGGAGCTTATACACTTTCGCTGTTACCTTCGTATAATAAAATTATATACTTGAATATATATACGCAACATGAATTTTATTATACAAATAAAATTTAATCAAATGGTAATTTTATATATATATACACTTTAAACTTCAAAGCTTTATACTTTATACACTACCGCATCCATACATTATTATATTACGTGTAGGAATTAAAAATGCGGATTTAGATTTAGACATATGCCTGAAAAAGTTGTTTTGGGGGGAAGCAGTTTAATAACTTTCTTTCTAATTTGAAGAAAACCGCTGCTGAAAGTTATCGTATTGTTAGTTGAAGAAGCTTTTGGTGGACATGCTCCAGCTCAAGCAACTTGTGAACGATGTACGCTTGTACGCTTCCTAAATGGTGATTTTGACTTGGAAGACAAAGAACGGCCAGGTCAGCCAAATAGACGATTTGAAGACGAAGAATTGCAAGCGTTATTGGATGAAATGATCGTGTATAGAACGCAACATGAACTACTTGCAATGGCTGTCGGAATGTCGACCAAACAACCATTGGCAAACGTTTACATTTTGTTATACAAATAAATGCCATTTTCAAGCCAAAAAATCCGCATTATTAATTCCTACACCTAATATATGTAATATCCTTTTTATTTTAATGTACACGTATATATAGTGTGTGTGTTTTTGTTTTTGTGAAATTTATTATATTTTAATTTGTATATATATGCGATATATGTATATAAATATTAAAGTAAAATATAATACCATTTTATAATATACATTTTACATAGTATATATACATATAATTTGATAATGAACACATCATATATATATATATGTAAATGTAATTAATAGATAAATGTAATTAATTATAGAATGTATAATGAATTTGATATTTTCATTATATTTTTTTTTTTTTTGCTACTCGTATATATTATGAGAGCTTCTTATAAAATAATTGACTTACAGAATAAAATCAATATACAGAAAAAATTTCAAATCATTTTTATCCGGAAAATTATCGGGTATTTGATCTATCAATAAATATATTCAGTTTATCACAACAAAATAAATGTAATTTAATCATATGATGAGATTATAATTGTTTCTAAATTATAATACATATAATAGCAGAAGTGTGGTATAGTTTCGCCGTTCGCTGCGTATACAAAAATGAAAATTTAAAACATTTAATTAAAAAATACATCTGTAAAATTGAATTACAATCGTATATGTTATATAATTTTCTATTATACATGTCTCTACACTATAATCATTTTAATAAAATTGAAAATCTATATATAAATTTATAGTTGAATTTGTCATACATATATATATGTCTCTTTAAATCCCCAAAGTAAAATTTATGTATAAATAAATAATATCATATATATATTATCATATACATATATTAAATATTTATATTTATATTGCGGCATGTTAATGCGTCAATCAAAATTTCATAAAATATAATATAAGTACTTTTATATATACGTCGAATATATGATGATATATATATGGATACAAATAGATTAATCACCATCCCATATAATGTCATCATTAAGTTTTAACAATCCTTAAACTAACCCTTAAAGAATATTTTACTTTAAAACTATCCGTCCTAATATATTAGGTTGTCTAAAAAGTATTGTTAATTTTTATTACAAAATTCAAACCATTTTTTTATATATTTCAAATGAACTTTATTAAACCAAATATGCGCCGCCGTTTTGATCGATGACCCTTTGCCATTTTTCTGGTAAAGACATTATCCCATCACTGTAGAACTTCTGTGTTTTCTGGGCAAAAAACTGATCCAAGTGCATTTTGAAGTCCTCTGCGGAATTTAATTTTAAACCATTAAGGGAGTTCTGCAGAGACCGGAACAAATGATAATCTGAAGGTGCAAGGTGCGGGCTATATGGTGGATGCATTAAAACTTCCCAGCCAAACTCTCTCAGTTTCTGCCGAGTCATCAAAGATGTGTGCGTGGTCTGGCGTTGTCATGATGGAACACAACACCCTTTCGATTGATTAATTCTGGACGTTTTTTTTTAATCTCGTGCTTCAATCTTGTTAATTGTTGACAATATAGAGATCGGAATCAATGGTTTGACCGGGTGCTAGTAATTCATATAATGAACGATTCCTTTCCAATCCCACCAAACAGACAGCATTACCTTTCTTATGGTGTTAATCCAGGTTTTGCTACTGTTTTAGGAGCTTCACCCTTCTTGGACCACGATCTTTTTCGTACATAATGTATGTGATCCATTTTTCATCACCTGTAATCATTCGCTTTAAAAGTGACTCGATTTCGTTCCTTTTAAACAGCGTTTCGCAAATGGAAATTCGGTTCATTAAATTGTTTTGTGTTAATTCATGTGGTACCCAAACATCGAGCTTTTTCTTGTATCCATCCTTTGTCAAATGGTTTAAAACTGTTTGGTGATGGATGTTTAGTTCTTTAGCGATATCATGACTGCTTACGTGTCGATTTTCTTCAATTTTTGATATGATTTCATCGACTTTTTCAGTGATTGGTCGACCAGAACGAGGAGGTGCATCTTTGACATCAAAATTACCGGAACGAAATCGAGCAAACCAACTATAGGCTGTTAATTTTGATAAAGTTCCTTCACCGTAAACTATGCACAAATTTGTTCATGTGCCTGCGTTGCATTTTCACCTTTTTCATAATAAAATTGTAAAATGTATCGAATTTTTTCACTAATTTCGCTCATCTTTAATGCACTACAACTTTTAAATGACTAAACAAATTTATTTTTTTTTTTTATCTACGAAATGTCATCTTTCGAACATATGTTAGGGTTACCTGATCAGATTAGTACTACTTGAAATATTCAATTATAATGACATCTATTTATAAATATTATCAATACTTTTTCGATAACCTAATATATATTCTTCGTCAGTTATTGAATGTAAAAATAGACTATATATCTCTGCACTTTGGGACAGATCACAGACATTATTCTCTTAGTTTTCGATAATACAATATATGTTATAATGAATGTGTGTTTTGTCCACATCAATTTCTTAAATTCCTTCCATTGTTTTCCCATCTTCGCAATTGACTTTTCCCACTTTCAATATATATATATAGACGATATAATTACTGATGGAAATTGAAAACAAAAATGTAATAAAACAGAAATGGCTTAAATATAATGATGAATATAACACTCGTATATATATTTTATGTACTTTATCACATGTCACTATATATATATATTTGAAACCTTATTTTATTTTTTTCCATTGATATAGTTATATATAAATCTATAGATCTCTAATAAATAATTATAATTTTTTTCCACTTACATTACGCATATAACATATTATACTTTTATTCTTATTTCTTTACATTGATATTTACATACATATATATTTCATATGTTGAATGTGTACATGATGAAATATATAATCAAATAAGATTTATCAAACGACGAGTATCTTTAATTATACATACAAATAAGTATATATTATATATAGTTATATAATATATAGATATAGATATATAGTATATGGTTTTAGATTGAGATATTGTACAAAAAAAAAATTAATAAAATAAACGAAAGGTTAAAGTTGAAATTGAAATATAAAACAGAAATTATCGATTTATAATAAATTACGTTTTTTTTTTTTTCAATATATACGCATACGAAAAATCTATATATTTAAAAAAAATAGAGTCTCTTAACATTTCCTTATGATCTTTTTAATCTAAATTTACTAATAATTACTTATACTTTGTTTATTTTGTACATTTTTTATGATGAAAATCTTATATTAATAATATTATTATGAGTAATTTAATTGTAAATCAATTAATAATTATATAATTTAAACAATGTTTAAAAACATTTTTTTTTTAATATATTATATTTTGTATTCAAAATATTTGCATTAGAAAATGTCATATACGATATAAAGATCGTCGTTAAACAAATATACATTTTATTTATTATATAAACATTAACTTTTTGTATTATTATATATATATGTCATTAAACTTTTAATATTTATATTATATATCATTATAGTTATTTCTGAAGTATTTATGTAAGATAATAAAATATATAAAAAATTGGAAATTTCTAATTGGAAATATCTTTTACATATACAGATTTAGATTATTATTATTATTATTATCGTTAAAGAGTTGTTTTTTATACTGCATTGCGGTATATATATGTAGTAAAACTATATCTAAAAATCATTGACTATATATAACAAATGACTAAAACAATTTTGAAATTCTTTCGTATAAAGATTTCTAATAAATAATAAACAAAATTTTCCGCCATACAACCAACAATCTGGTTTTAGCGTCCAACACAACAGCCTTATTCTGTTTTGTTAGTTCCTTAATTTGTATCTTTTACCGTGTCGGTAATCAGCCGTACGACCAACCGCAAGCGGAAAATACAACTCTATGTGTTAAAAGTTCAAATTCGAAAAATAACCGAAAACACAAAACACATATTTTATGCATTCAGTAGGATTCGAACCCACGACCCCAAAATTTCGTTAGAATTTTTATCATTTACACCATAGAGTTCTAATAGAGATACCAATAAATTAATTCTTATTACAGCGATTATTATGTCCGTAAAATCCGGAATTATGGAAAATTCCATTAGAATAAAAGAAAAAAAATAGAAATATTTTATTTCTTCTATTTCACTTTTCATAATTTTTAAATGAAAAATGGGCATTATATGGAAAAAAACTGAATTGAAATCAAACTTTACATATTTGTATTATCGCAGAAATTAATATATATATTAAAAAAATTTCCACGAAAAGATTTATAATAATATTGTATGATTAATTAAAATGTATTAATAAATCGATTGACAATTTCAACGACTATATATCCATTATTATCTTTCAGCAAGTATTTATTACATAAGAATATATATATATAAAGATATTTATATTTTAAATAAATATGCGTGTTATACTTCGAGTGGCGAATTTTTCTTAGAAATATTATTATTTATTTAAAAAAAAACAAACAAAAAAACCCTAACAAATAAGAATAAATTGCTTATCAATAATACAAATCATCAGTTAATACTCCATATATATTTACTAATATATAAGGGGACAGTTAATTCCTTTTATGGTTTTAAATTCACGACCTTATTGTGAAAAAATATAGTATATATATATCGTTGCGGCCACTTATATATATATAATTTCTCATATATATTTCTGCAGCATATATACGTACACAGTGCGACAATTAATATTCCGGACTCAAAACCATATCTCAAAAACCGCAGTGGGACGATCTATATGTTATTTGATCACATAGTTTGTGCGTTTTTGTGAAGCTTGATGTTTTTTGTCTATCGTCTGTAAAAATTTCATTGCATTTATTGGTTGACAAATAAAAAAAATGTTATGACATTTCTTGTGAAAAACAATATTTTAGTTGAAGTATAGAAATTTTAACATGGAACAATGGAGCAGTCAACGCGCAAAGCTTGGTAAATCTGCAACACAGAAACGTTCAAATCCGCATGCAGCAATAAGTTAATGAAGATAATTTTATGGGTATAGAACACAAGTTATTGAGTGGTATAAATGTTTCGTGGGTGGCTAAAACAACAGGCTAAAAAAAAAAAAAAAACAAGAAAAGTTCCATCGAAAATCAAGACAATGCTCGTAACATTTTTCGATATATAGCAAGGGAATTATCCATATAAAAAATTCGTTCCAACTGCGGTCAAACAGTCAGTGGTGGCGCATATTATATCGAAGTTTTGCGAAGCGTTTGATGGATGGGCATGATTCTGTCGTATTCGACCTGAATATCGTGAATCCGATAGTTGGTGTTTGTGACAGGATAATGGACCGAATCACACTTCACTTATTGTTCGTCAGTGTTTTTGGCTCGAAATCAAGTATGTGCGGGTTAAATCATCCACCGTGTATATTCACCTGATTTAGAACTATGTAACTTCATCTCCTTGTTCCCTTAAAAACTTAAAATGAAATTGAAAGGATGTTTTTTTTTTGAGGATATTGAAACCATTCAAACAGCATCTATACACGCGCGCATTAGAGGCAATGCAACAAAATGAGCTGGAATACGCATTTGAATCATCAATTAAATCGATCGTAACAGAGTTGTATTGAATTAGGAGGAGAATATTTTGAATAAATAAAAAAAAAAAAAATTTCAAAAATCAAGTGTTTTTAATCGTGTATTTCCTAGGACCAGTGTCCAGAATATTAATTGTCACAGTGTGCGTATATACAAATAATATTTTTAAAGAATGTCTCATCTTTTGATATGTCTGATCGAATTTACCCCCATCTCTATCATCTTCTAACGATTGTCTTTTATATAACGCATTATTCAACACTTTTCATTTTCAGCGTTTTCATTAACTATAATAAAATGCTTCCAATTCTTCATCCCGCATATTTCACCGTAAATATTTTCAACAGGATTTGATGAATTATTCAACGAATGGAATTTTTTTTTTTTTTTAAATTCGGTCTGAAAAAATGAAATTATATCGAAATTTGGAATTTTAATGCTTTTCTATATAGATATTGTTATTATTTGTTTTTATTATTCATAATGATCAAAACGATCTTTTTAAACACCGCATAAATATTAATTGTCTGAATTTTTAGCGGTATCCGCACGGATATCCATTTTATAGATTCGAATTTTGGTTTTTATTCGTAAATATACTATACAATATAATTATATTATATGATTTTATTTAACAGATTTTATATCATATAAGTACAATTATAAATACAAAACATATATTTATATGAATATAATTTTAATCAATCACTTCGTTTTATATAAAATATATATAAATATATATATTGTATCGTCATATATAAATACAAAAAAAAAAAAAAATTGATATGTATATATATATATATAAAAAACGGTCTATTTTTTTTTTATATATATACAATTATTATGTATATTAAAGTGTAATTTATATATGGGTTTTATTTATTTTATGTTGAGTAAGACTCCTGTTTTGTTGTTGATTTTTTTTTTTTTATTCTCTACCAATATATTGTAGATTGTAGCATTATCATTCAGTTCAGTATTCATTTGATATTCGTTGTGTTATAAAGTGTTTTAAAAAAAAAAACAAAAAATTGTTTGATTAAAAATTGGAATTGTGTTGTATTTAAAAAAATATATTTATAATCGTAATTTAAACAGAATTTATGTTAAATATTTGATAAAAACCAAAACATTATATAAAAAGACTTTTTGAATTTGAAAATAAATATAGAAAAGTTATTATATAACATAAATAATAAATTAATTAATTATAAATTCTTATAAAAATAAAAATTAGAAAAAAAAAGAGAGTAAATTGGTTTCGTAAATTGGTTGTCAATAATTTCGCTATATGCATTTTACTAATTTTACATATACTATTTGTTTATATAAAGTTGTTATTATATTTTATTTTTTATTATATATAATATATTATAATTATTAGAAGGTTACAAATATTGATTTATTTATTTTATTTTTCTACATATATATTATTGATTGTACTTTGTGTAATCCGAGCATATTTTCTATTTGTTTTTTTTTTTTTTTTTTTTTTTATATTTTATTTATTTGTTTGCATAACAAATTCAAATATTTTACTAAAAACAAAACAAAAATTTACATAAAAAACTTTGTGTTATCATAAATAAATCTGCGATATTGATATATATATGTTTTGTTTTTTGTATATATATATATATGCATATATATCAACATAGTGAAAAATGTGTATATAATATCGAGAAAATTATATACCGCATATATGAAATTTTTGATAAGGATATAACATATATAATTGATATATATATAAGAGAGGTGTAGTAGGTCATATTATAATATAATATTATATTTTATATAATTATACGCACCAATAAGTGAGCAAAAATATATTGACCAATTTTGATGACATTATATATATATATATAATATATATATGTATATGGATCTTTTTTTAATTGAATTAAACACATTTTTGAAACTTATATATATCCACGAAATGCAATTGCAATTGCAATTTTCCCAAGTGTTTAAATTGTTTGCATATAATTTATAGTATATATATATTTAAAATCCATTATATAGATTTAGCAAGTGTTTGTATATCGTCGCGTCGCGTGGCATCACAGAAATTAAATAAAAATTGAATTGAATTTCTTGTAAAATAGATGTACAGGTTTTATTGCAACATACATGATAAAAAAAGTATTCTCACCTGATGCCGATTGACATTGGTGGCATTCATTCGGTTATATAGTAATTTTTACACATTGTATAGATAGATATATACTATAGATACTACTCTAACCACTATTATATCGGTCACCTTCTATTTTATTCGTATGCTCGAATTTGAGATGCCGAGAAATGACTTTAAACAATAATTTTTTAATCCTTCCAATTTTATGTCATAAAATGATGGTTTTAGTTAAATAATTGCGCAGACGGAAGTAAAAAAACTCTTAAATTCAATTAGTTATGACTCCTTCAATTATAACTTTCATATCATGTTTTTACTTTGTTTTAATAATGTTCACATCGATTCTGAAATTGAATCATTTTGAATTAAATTCCATAACTAATTGAATTTAAAAGATTTTTTACTTCTGTCTGCGCAATTATTTAACTAAAACCATCATTTTATGAAATAAAATTTGAAGGATTAAAAAATTATTGTTTTAAACAAGTCCTTTCTCGGCATCTCAAAGTCGAGCATACGAATAAAATAGCAGGTGTCCGATTTAATAGTGGTTAGAGTAGTATATATATTTAATTCCATTTTCGCAGTATATGTTAAGCGATTACATTTTAGTGCGATGTTTGTAGGAATATACCTTCAATAGTTTCAATATATAGTTAAAGTTTTCTCTATAAATAAACGTATAATTGCAAAAATAATATTCTATAATTGATTCATTAACACTTTAAATTATAACTTCTAATAATTAAGGCTATATATATAGTTAATTTATAATGTGAAAAAATGTAATTCGCACATGAAAATATATTTTATATAAATTATAGTATATTTATTTACATAAACTGCAGTATAAATTATTGTTCTTCGTATACATATTGAAAAAGTATATTATATTAATTTAAATGAATTATTATTATTATAGATATATATAACCTATATGTATCATAAGTAGCTGAACAAAATTCAAAAGCGGCAAAACATGGGCGGGCAAACATACTTCAATCTTTACAATTTTTTTTTGTAAATCCTTTCAGTATTCAACAATCACAATCAATTAGTATTACATTTGAAATCAAGATGAAAGTATGTAAATAAAATGATTTGCGATCACGCGTATTTAAATTGCTTGGACAAGAAGTTAAAAAAATACGTTTTACGACATTTTCTGAATGAAGGATATATAGTGCGGTAGTACAATATATTCGATGATTTCCAGATATAAGAAGAACATTGAACCAAAAAATAAAAGAAAATCTTAAAGAAAGCCAATATTGAACACCGCACAAAATTGAATTTATTAAAGAAAAGAAAGCTGAAAACACAATCGCGGTGAATACACGCAAATTAGCCAGACAATTCAACGTTTCAAAAGATACCATTTGAAGTCGGAATTTGAAGAAAATGAACTTAAAAAGATACAAAAGGATTGTAAACCCGCAGGTACGATGATAAACAATTAATGGCAATTCATGGGAAATGTAGATTATTGCGCGGAAAATTTTTGCAAGGCGAAACAGTCATCATTATGGATGATGAAAAATATTTTACATTTTCAAATATAGTACCCGATATCGCAAATTAAGGATACTACAGTGCTAAAATAATAGTATCACTCCCGATAATGTGATATAATATATATAATCATCGAATGTATAATATATAATATATAACCACGCGACTATACCCTTCATTCGGCAAATGTCTCAAAACGTTCATTTTATCTTCTTGTCCAAGGAAACTAAATCCGCGTGATCGCAAATGATTTTGTTCAAATACTTTCATCTTGATTACTGAATACTGATTGAATATGATTGTTGAATACTCAGAGGAATCACAAAAAAAAATTTGTAAAGATTGAAGCATATGTTTGCCCATGTTTTGCCGCGTTTGAATTTTGTCCAGCTACTTATGATACATATACGTTATTATATTACAATTTAATTTTGTTATTATACTATATATATTTATACTTATATATTAAAATGATGACTAAATAGATTTATATTTTAATTTTTTATAGTTATATTTACTTGTTGTTAACGATATATTTACCTAAATAATATAGTATTTTGTATACCTTTAAATATTCACTTAAAACTAAATAAATTCATGTTATTATCATATTACTATTTCTATATTTTTATTGAAATTGATTGTTCAACATTATTTTTATTATTTTTTTTATGAGTATTTTTTTTGTGTGTGCAAATATTTGTTTATTCATTGTTATATATAATTCTAATATATACAAATTATAATATTGCAATTTTATTCTATTTTATATATATATAAATAATAAACTTATAAATAATTATCAATTTCACAAGAAAAAATTCTTAAATAAATATTAACTATCGCGCCGTTATTAAACTTAATTGTTAAATTCGAAATTGTATCTCATCATATAATATCCAACCAAAAACAATACATTTTTTGCATAAGATTATACAAAACCAAATTAAGTTATCAAACGATCATATATTCATTATTCTTATTGTCGATTTTGTAAACTTTCAAAAATAATCCCTTATTTACGAATTAAGTTTTTCTTTTCACATACAATAAATATCATTCAGGCTTTTGATTCATCAAAAATTGTTTATGAATTTTTAATTTTTTTTTTAATGTGTTTAATAAATTATGATTAATCAACATCCGAATTGGATTAAAATAATTATTGATTAATAAAATTAAAAAAAATACCTGTAGATATAATTTTTTTATAAATAAATGAATCATAAAACTGATAAATTAAAATTATATTAAAATCAATGCGATTATTGCGGTTAAATTTGCATGACTATATATATTTTAGGGCAGTTTATTCAATACCGGTTCAATATATATTGAAATTTAGATTAAAAAATTTTGTCATACAAAACAAAATATATGCGGTTTAGAGAGTTTATTATTTATTTCATTTGTTTTTTTGTTTTTTTTTTGGTTATTCATTATAAATAAATATAAACAAACAAAAAATAAATAAATATTTAAGTATGTTGATCAAACGCAAAAATATATGTATTGAAATTGGCTCAATATATTCTCAATATATTATATATGGAAAATAAATAAATTTTCAAATATACAATCAGCATATTCTATATTCTATAAAAATATATATATTTTCCAACAAATTCAAATTATTTTTATATTTAATTGATTTATAAATATTCAAATATTTAATTTGCATAATAAAATATATGTGTTTTCGATTATTTTTGATTATATTTAGGTCAATTTTTCTTCAGCAATTCAGTTGATATTGTTTTGGATTTTATTTACATATATATAATATAATATTCATTATAATTTTACCTAAAAGGAATTTTTTAAGAAAAATATTTTCTTTGAAAATTTTAATTGTATTTACCTAATTGTATTTGGGCTGGGCCAAAAAGCTTTAAAACTATTTGTTGCTTTAAATTGAATGTTTTAAAATTTAAATGGATATCTGATCATTCGCCTTCAAATCTGATCATATATTGGTTTAATATAAAAACAATTAATAATTGTTTTTAATTGATTTGAAATTATTTGTAAATCTATGCATATAATAATAGTATAGAAATAGTGTATAAAATTCTGTATCTAGAATTTATAACTGATTTAGAAATGAGATTTTAAGTTATACGCGGTATAATGAAAAATGATAAAATAATAAAGCAATTTGATCTTGTCAAATTCTTGATCCCTTGCTGTGAATTATTTAATTTTATTTCAAATTATACTTAAATTACTCAAATTACAATCCAAAAAAAATAACAACTTTATACTATATGCATACAAATAAAATATATGTTTTATTTTTATGTGATATAAGCGCGATATATATAATATATTTTTTTTATGTAATTTGATTTTGATTTCCCACGTCGTCGTTTTGTAATATAGGAATTATATTATTAAAAAAAAAATTATTATAAATTCTCAGCATTTAATTAATTTAAATATTTTATTTTTATTTTAATTATATATAAAACAAAATAAAAGTGAAAAATTTATAACATAACAGTGAAAAAAGTAATAAACATTGTATTTTTATACTGATTGACAACGAAAATATATATATTTTATAAATTTTTACTTAATTATAATTTAAGATTAAAATAAATTCATTTTTTTGTATAAACAAAAATTTACACAATAAAATCATGTCTAATATAAATAATAAAAATGATCATGAAAATGGTTTATTATTAACTGATAAAATGAATCAAAATAATACTAATAATAATAATAATAATGGTGTATGTGAAAATGGTGCTAATAAAAAAAATGGTGATTTATCAGATGAATATTATGATAAAAATTTTGATATATTAGACGGAACAAGGTTAATTTTACATGTTTTTTTTTTTTTAATTTTATTGCAATATGTTTATTTTAATAATATTATATCGTATATATATATTATTAGCCAATATATAAATAAAATACTGTCTTTAAATTTATATATAGAAATGTAAAAATATCTATAATATATACAGGAAATAGAGGAAACAGCGATAAAATAATTTATAAATTATACGTCAACGATAAAATAGAATTTTTATCTTATTTTATTATATAATTATTTTCAATTTCAGAATTTCATATAATGAATTCATTAACTCGCTTATTCAAACTTATAAGAAAATTGTACATTTTTGTCTGTTTTATTGATTTTTCTTTCTGTTATACGTCGCAGCTTCAAAAAAAAAACTTATATACGATTTCTTAATTTTTCTAATTATTTTATTTTACCATTTAATTTATACATATATATAGATATCCAGATGGTTCGGTACGATTGTTAAATCCAAATATTGAATATTTGGACCAGGATATTTTATATCACTTGGCACTCGGAAGTGGCAGTCATGATTTACGTGAAATGTTTGGAGATGTTAAGGTATGAAAAAAAAACACTGAATATAAAATATCAATATATACTACTCTAACCACTATTATTATATCGGACACCTGCTATTTTATTCGTATGCTCGACTTTGAGATGCCGCGAAAGGACTTTAAACAAGAATTTTTTAATCCTTCCAATTTTATTTCATAAAATGATGGTTTTAGTTAAATAATTGCGCATACAGAAATAAAAAATCTTTTAAATTCAATTAGGTATGGAATTTAATTCATAATGATTCAATTTAACAAAAAAAAAAATTTGACCATTATAATATCGGACACTTATATTATACGCCACTAATGTCCTTTGTAACACCTCCTTTGGCCTATATGACACCATCCATCGTGGTATTTACTAAGTTTTTGCATTCATCCGGTGTTTTTGTATTCCTCATTTCAATGATTTTTCTTTGGAATTCTTCACTCCTTCAATTGTAACTTTCATATTTACTTTGTTATTTCGTATTTACTTTGTTTTATTAATGTCCACAACGATTCTATTGGACTTCAATCGGTACTGTATGGTTTCTTTTAATCTTATTATTAATAAGAATAATACGAAATATTCCTAAAGAACTTAATGTAACTAATTGTAAGTCTACCGTATCAGATATTTAAATAAAATGTGGTTTAACGGGTTCATTTGAGTCACAGAAAGTGGTGTCAAAATTAATGTTACTGCGACTAAACGCAACTGTGAAAAAAAGGAGACCTGCTATGAGTGATATAAGTCTAAAATGGTAACAACATCAATCCAAAAAGTGGTTGCACGAAAGTGGACAAGGCAATGGATTCATAAACCGAACTGTATGAATATAAGATAAAAATACAGACATATTTTATTAAACAATGTTTTTTTTTCCGAATAATAATCCCTAATAATTTTTTATCACAATTCAAAGCCCCATTCAAAGTTTTCATCAAAAAACAAAACAATAAACAATTTTGAGTTCTGCGGGAATGGAATAGCATTATATTTTGATGATGAATGTAAATTTGTTATTGTTTGTGATTCCGATAATCGAGTAATTCACACACAAAATGAAGCATTCCATCACGGGATTGTTTAAAACGCACTGTGAAATTTTTAGCCAGTTATTATAATTTACATTTCAAAAGGAGTCGTTTCTTTGTTTTAAGGTTACTTACTTAATTTTATTAATTTACATTTCATTTAGTGTACGGTTAACTCCCAAAAATGCATTCATATATTAAATGACTACCTTTTGCGATCGACTATTAAATTATATTCAAATGGCGAATATACATTTCAATAAGATGTTGCTCTACCAGAAATCGCTAAAGCAACTTAAGACTGATTGGAAACTAAAGAAATGGGTTTAGAAAACCACTTTTAGAAATGGACATCTTCAAGTCCCGATTTAAGTCCAATATAGAATTGTTGTGGGCATTAATAAAACAAAGTAAAAACATGATATGAAAGTTACTATTGAAGGAGTGAAGAATTCCAAGGAAAAATCATTGAAATGAGGACCGCAAAAACACCGGATGAATGCAAAAACTTAGTAAGTACCACGTCTAAGAAAATGGATGGTGTCATATAGGCCAAAGTAGGTGTTACAAAGGACATTAGTGTGGCGTATAATATAAGTGTCCGATATTATAATGGTCAAATTTTTTTTTTTGTTAAATTGAATCATTTTGCATTCAATTCCATAACTAATTGAATTTAAAAGTTTTTTTTAGTTCTGTCTGCGCAATTATTTAACTAAAACCATCATTTTATGAAATAAAATTGGAAAGATTAAAAAATTATTGTTTAAAGTCCTTTCGCGGCATCTCAAAATCGAACATACGAATGAAATAGCAGGTGTCCGATATAATAGTGCTTAGAGTAGTATAATAACAAAAAGATCTATGCTTTAAATAAAAAATATAATTTATGTATATGTAATATTAATATATGAAATTCATATCGTAATATTTTTCAATTTTATTATACATTAAAAATTTATTATATTTTTTTTTTTAAATAGAATACTCCATAAACTCTGTGACATATTAATAATAATACCAATTTTTTATTTGTTTTTTTTATTGATAAAAATTTTTTAAAGAATTTAATTTTAAATTTTACGTAATCGAATAATAAAATAAACCAAACCAATGTGGGTATGTCTTTTTTATTTATAACGTTTTTGTTATCATCACAATTATATTGTGATTTAAAAAAATATAATTTTTTTTTCTTGTTATCAATAATATAATAATATAATAATATACAATATATGATAAAAAAAAAATATTAAAAATATATGTTTATTTCGCGATAATTATTCGTTTATTTTACGTCTTTATAATGATTTTCTTTTTTTTATTAATATATTTGGAGTATATATAATAAAAATAAAGCATAAAAAATTGAAAAGTGTATATAATTAGCGTAAAAAACAAAAATAATATAATTTATATATAGTTTATTTATTATAAATTGACGCATACGAAACGATTATTTTTATTATTAAGATAACCAGAAAAAAAAAAATTAATTCATGAAAATAATTTTCATGATATATAAGTATTGGAAAAGCGATAAGAGATATTGCTGGCGGACGACGAATCAATGTTTATATTTACCTTCGTGCCCATATACCGCGATAACAAATCTCTGCTATATATATATATATGAAACATATATAAAAATGCATTGTATTTAAAAAGTAATCAAATTAATTTAAATTAAAGGGGTTATTGACATAATCGGAATTATGTCAAAATTTATCGAAAAATTTATATATATATATATTATTACTTAATTATAGTGGAATTATTTATATACAATATAGGTTTAAATTATATTGTTGTCAATATTTAATCACTTTAATGAAGTCTTAAAGAATATCTGTTTCGAATCACTCCAAAAAACTTAATTTCTCCAACAGATATCGCAGTCCGTATGTAATAACTCGCACATTCACCATATTGATAACTATATATTTTCCCGAATTCTTCTCTATCCAATTTTTTTTGCTTAGATTTTAATTTGTAATTCAAGTTGATTGCGATTATAAAAAACTAATAATCTATAATAACTATATATAAATTTATCAATGATAAACAAAAATGTTTTTTTTTTTTTTAATTTTAACGAAAAACCAGTTCGTTTGTATGGGAGGTACACCAAAACGTATGGAAACATTTGCCCATTATATTATGGATGAAATAGGATATAAAATACCGGCCGGTACTCAATTACAAGATATTAGTGCATTTTCATACAGATATTCCATGTACAAGGTATGACAATTTTATATATAATATAAAAATGTATTATTTTATACAAATGTATTAACATATATTTTATATTTAGGTTGGACCAATTATATCAATAAGTCATGGTATGGGTGTACCATCATTGGGTATTCTCTTACATGAAATGATTAAATTAATGTATCATGCAAAATGTAAAGATCCAATATTTATGCGTATTGGTACGTGCGGTGGCATTGGCATTGAAGGTGGTACTGTTGTTATCACCGAAGAGGCTGTTGATGGTCAATTACGTAATGTTTATGAAGTGGTAAATATTTTTTTATTTATAAAATAAATTTTATATATTTTTAAAGGCTATAATATATTAATTTTCATTTCATGATTATATATTGTCGTTATATATGCGCGTACAGGCTGTTTTGGGTGAATTAACACAAAGACCGGCAAAATTGGATAAAGGATTGGCACGTGAATTAAAATCGTTAGCTGATAAAGAGGATCCATATGAAACGGTTATTGGTAAAACAATGTGTACTCATGATTTTTATGAAGGTATAATTTTTTGTTGTGTTTTATATACTATCTAATCTAATAATAAATCGAAATTCAATATATTACTACTTACTTCTGCGCGCCTACAACCTACAACCTACGGTTTTGGCGTCCATTAACAGCCTCTTCCAACCGGACCTATTTACCGCCAACGTCCGCCAGCCGGAAAAAACGCCGAGGGCCCGAAGGTCCACTTCTATTTCGTCTTTCCACCTACCCCCACGGTCTTCCCACACTCCTAGATCCGCCCGACTTTCTGTCCAGCATATTTGACGGTATACGCGATCGCCATCCATCCGTCCGTACCACATGACCAAACCACCCCAGGCGACCAACAACTTAATGAACCGAACGATGTCGGGTTCGGTATATAATTTATATTTATAGCTCGAAATGGAACCGCCTACGCCACCACCATCCCCTTTCCTTTGTCGGTCCAAAGATTAGGCGTAGTATTTTCGTTTTCGAACCCTCCAAGTCGCCGTTCGGTAGCCTGTGTCATGTCATGCACCACATTTCAGAACCGTAGGTCACAATTGGTCGAATCAGTGTTTGATATAGCTTTATTAGTTTCAATGTTTTACTCAATGTCTTCGAGAAGAACAATGCCTTTCGCAAACCGTAAAAAGCCCTGTTTCCCGAAGCAATCCGGGATTGAACATACTCCGTTTTAATATCGTTTTCGCTGTTTATGCTGTTTCCAAGGTAGCTAAACCTGTCTGCCGTTTCATATTTGTACCTAACCAATACGGATACGCTTTGATGTTGTACCATAAACTTACTGTTCGTTGGTGCGATCATAAAACTTGGTCATTCTCCTCGTTTACCCTTAATCCCAAAGAAATTCAATATATATTGAAAATAGTTAATGAAAAATGAAACAATTTAATACATATATATATGTTTAAAGGTCAAGGACGTTTGGATGGTGCATTTTGTGAATTTAGTGAAGCCGATAAAATGAAATATTTGGAAAAATTACATGATTTTGGTGTAGTTAATATTGAAATGGAAAGTACAATATTTGGTGCATTAACGTATCATGCTGGGATACGCAGTGCAATTGTTTGTGTTGCACTTTTGGATCGTTTAAAGGGTGATCAGGTAGATAAACACAATAGATAAAATGAAATTGTTAATAAATTGTTTTTTCGGCATATAGAAATATTTTTCTTGTTGTTGTTTTTCTTGTTGTCTATATGTTATAGGTTAATACACCAAAAGAGGTGATGAACGAATGGCAAAAACGACCACAAACATTAGCGGCACGTTTAATTAAAAAACATTTGGCAAAAGGTGGTCAATTTAAACCACTTGTTAGTTCATATGGTCCAATAAAATCACCAAGAAGATTTAAATTGGTTCAACAGGAATCGGAAGCACATGAATAGAAAATATACGGTTATCGTTTGTTTGTTTGTTTGTTAAAATTCGTTAAATGCGCATATATATATATATATATATAATGCATTTTTGTCTTTTTTACAAATAAATATATTTTTATTATAATTTGACTTAATCATCAAGACACATGATTTGAATTTGAATTTTTGTTTGTTTCATATTAGATGTGTGTGTGTGTGCTATATTGCAATTAAAATAATAAAAATTTGTATTACACGACGCACATTGTCTCTATATCTCTGTTAGGATTGATTGGAAATTCGAATAAATTTCTTTTAAACTTAAATATAAAAATGAACTTAATATACATATATATAATTATTAATGATGCGTTATATATGATCTTTTTATTGTATATTCTAAATATATTTATTATATTAGAGATACATTACATAAAGAAAAATCATTGAGAAAGTAAAAAAATACTAAAAAACGAAATATAGACTAAATATATATATTATTATTATATATTTATAAATCAGCATCGAGTAAAACATATATATTGACTTCAAAAATAAATACATATAATAATTTTTAATTAAGAAAATGAAAAAGCTTTTTATTTTTTTTTTTATCTTATTTTAATATACTTTTTTTTATTGTAAATTAATCAATCAATCAATTATATAATTATTATGTACTTCGTATTTGTTTATCTTTAAAAAAAACAATTTTTTTTTGTTATAAAATTTAATTGATTGAGATAAATAAACAAAAAAAATGAACTGCTGTAAGGAAATTTATAATACACATAAACAAAAATAATTGTAAAAGGAAACTGTGTGTACGTAAAATGTGAATAAAAAAAATATTTTTTGCAGCCCGCGTATATTCAATGCGTTATCTCTATTCGCTGTTAAAAAAAAAAACAAAAACATAAATGATTGATAACAAAACGATTGAATTTTGAACTTGAATTGATTTTTTTTTGTTTATTTACATTTTAAAAATTATAATTCTGTAATACTTTTAAGTATTTTATAAATATTTTATTAAATTTGTTTTCTTATCTTATATATATATAAACATATAATAATATAATTATTAAATTTTAAATGTTTGTATTTTTGTTAATTCGTTTAAACACATTTACATATTATTATTTTATATATTATCAAATTTAATCTTTTTGTATAATTAAAATATATATTATTATTATTATTATAAAATATTAAAATTTACTCTTTGTAATTATATATTTAAAAAAAAAAAATATGTATGATATTATTTTTAATTTAAACATTAGTCTATATGAACTGAATATATATATATATATATATATGTAAAATTAATAAATAATCGTTTTTATTTTAATGAATTACATATATATATATATGTATAGATTAGGATGATATATATATATATATATATATATATATATGATTTGGAATTGATTGAAAATGATTGAATCAAACATTTAAAAAAATAGTAACAAAATTTCAACATTCAAATTTTTTCTTTGAACTCTTTATACTTTTTAATAGAGTTTTTATTGTCCTATATTGTCCTATGTTATTGTCCTATATTTTTTTAATTTAAAACAAATGAATTAATTTCATTTTATTATTTACAACAAACTTTAAATATAATATATCTAAATTTAAATAAAGTAATAATTATATTATAAATTTATAATTTGCCAATTTGATTTATTGATTCGCGTTTTTCTATATATAAAAACTTAACGTTTTGTGTAACAGACATTTTCAAAATATACAATTATAATATATAGATATATTTTATAATTTTATTAGAATTATTTAAATTTCATGATTATTTTATAATATTTTTATAATTATAAAGGGTGATTTTTTAAAAGCTATAAGAAAGGTTTTCAAAATAAAACACATAAAATTCAGAAAAATGCATGAAATCTTTATTTGAATCGATAGTACCGCGGTCCATATAATTAAATGTTTCGAGATTATTTCATGCAAATGTTGACCGTGACTGCTCCTCAAATGGTTTCCAAATCCGCTTAGTCCAATTTTGGCATACTCTTTCCAACATTTCGGCCGGTATCTCACGAATAAATGCTCACGAATAAATGTTGTCTGTCTTCCAATGCGTTAATTGAAGCGGCCTTATTGACTGTATAGACATGAGCTTTAACATAGCCCCACAATAAATAGTCTAAAGGCGTTAAATCGCACGATCTACTGGGCCAATTAACCGGTCCCGAACGTGAAGTAAAATGTTCACCGATCGCCTCGCCTCTCAATAAGTCCATTGTTGCGCGTGCTGTGTGGCATGTGACACCGTCTTGTTGGAACCACATGTCATGCAAGTCAAGCTCTTGCATTTTGTGCAAAAAAAACGTTGGATATCATCTAACGGGTAGCGCTCACCACCACACAGTTACGTTACGATTCGCATCATCTTTGAAGAAGTACGGTCCAATGATGCCACCAGCCGATAAATCCCGCCAAACTATGACTTTTTCTGGATGCATTGGTAGCGCTTGCACAATGCTTCTGGCTGATATTCACTCCAAAATCGACAATTCTGCTTATTTACGTACCCATTGGGGGTAAAAATGAGCTTCGTCGCTGAACACTGAATTTTTCGGTAAAAAAGTAGATCTTCGGCCAACTTTCCAAGAGCCCATTCACCAAAAATTTTACGTTGCGGTGGGTCGGTCGGTTTCAATTCTTGCACCAGCTGTATTTTGAAAGGCATCACACTTAAATCCTTCCGCAAAATTGTCCACGTTGTTGAGTAACAGAGGCCCAATTGCTGCGAACGGCGACTAATCGATCATTAACGTACTGGCCGATACAACTGGGATATTTTCTTCAGTTCGCACTCTACGTAAGCGTGTTGGTAGTTTAATGTCCAACAATAATGTAAATTTCGTGCGAAATTTAGTCACAATAGCCCGAAGAGCAGCCGCTTCAGTGGGTCGATTAAACTGACCATAAAATGGAAGAAGCGCCCGATGAACAATTCTTAACAGAGCACGCATTTTGATAATAAAATTCAATAATTTGCAAGCGTTGATTCATGGTTAAATTATAGACCGCAAACTGAAGATGTTTGACAGTGAAACAACGAACACGAAACGTGCGTCAGCTGTTTAACCCGCAGTGTTGTCAAAAAGATAATAGCTAAAAAATCACCCTTTATATAAACACTTAAAAAATTATTAAATAACATAAAAAAAATTAATTCTTTTTTTAATTTTTAAACTATATAATACAATGGATATATTTTGTTTGTTAACAATTAACAATAATACAATAATAAAGATAATGAAACACTTTAAAATTACATAAAAGATTGGAAAATTTATTATAATCTTCTCCATATATAAACACACGTTTCAGTAGTAATTTATTTATTGAATTTTATGATTTTATATAAAACAAAAGTCACACTTTTATTGTTATATACAGCAAAAAACGCGTAAACATCAATTATATCTCTATCCGCAGAAAACAAAGTCTATAATAAATATATATTCTATATCAATAATATATGTGATATGTGATGAATGATATAAAAACATATAGTAGAAATTAATGAATGAGACTATATCTATATTATCTATTTCTATTTCAGTAAACCTTTTCTTATCTTTCAAATTATGTGTTTATTATATTGCCTTTATATATATCTATATAAATGCGGATTAATCTATAACATTTGAAACATAATTTCTTTTTCATTTTTACTTCAGATTTAATTAATTGAAGGTGTGTTTATTAAAGCATCTAAATTATCTACAGATTTTACATCTTTTTATATATTGTTATATTATAAAATATATAAATATATGCTTTATTTCATACGAGCAATACTAATTAAATAAATAATCCTCCGAGGATGGGCACAAAACAAAAAACCCAAACGCACTCAAATAATGGAAAACTTCTCATTTGGAAAACAAATTTCCAATGGATGGTATTTTATTTATATCTAGAAGTTTTATTTTCTGGAAATGACTATTTAACCTCTGGGCGCGATAATATAGAATTAAATCGGATGTGAAAATGATATAGAGACGCATGCCAGCAAGGCATATTATATCATCGTAATTTTACTACAAAACGGTACATTAAACAAAAAAATTTAAACTTTCTCATAAAGCGAATTTGTCAGACGTCCGAATAATTTTAGAATTTTAGTTTTTTTAACGTATCTTTTTCTATATTTAGTTGAAGAAATTAAATTCTCAACATTTGCTTTGATTGATGATCGTTTTGGATATATATAAAAATCAAAATATGAACTTATTGATTTTTTTTATCTAATTTCATTATTTATATCACATTTATATTAAATTTTTGATTATAAGATTTCTGATTTAAAATTTATCTAAATTTATCTAAATTTATCTAAATTTATCTAAATTTATCTAAAAACATCGAACTATATATTCATCGACCGTTTATTATTATTATAGTGCGGGTGTATTAATTTGGTTAATTTGGTTAATTGCGTTTAAAGAACTTGTTTAAATATCCTTTTATCACTATATATAATATATTTATTTTTGAGTTAATTGCCATTAATTTTTCCTTGCGTACACATTTATCTTTAACCATATATATATATAGACACTGTTAAAAATCAATTAATATTTATCTGATTTTTATTCTTTTACCAATAGTGTTGATAATGTTAAAAAATAACACCAGTAATTCACCGCAGTAATGTTTAATATATAGATGTTATTTTTTTTTTTTTTGTCATTATTAATAAAATTTTATACTAATAATGACAAAAATAATAATAATATAATTTTAATTTTATTTTATTTATTGAATGAATAAAATTATATATATAAATTAAAAAATAAATACATTGTCGATAGATAGTCTTTGACATATATATATATAAATTTGTAATTATTATAACACACAACGATATAAATAAAAATTATGTCTATTTATATATCAAATTCAAAACCATTATATATATTTATAATTATTGTTAAAAATGTATTTATGTTATTAAAATGATTATTATACATATAAATAAATAATAAAAAATAAAAAGGTGTTATTTGTTATTTGCATTTTTGCATTTTTTGCATTTATATCGTAAAAATATGCGTATATATATTTATATAGATTTTATTTATATGTATATATTGCATATACAAGATAATAATTTATGTTTCTGTTATTTTTTTTTATTTAAAGGTTATAGACTATAATATATTTAGACATAAACATATATATATTTAATATGTGTTATTATATATTTAGCAATAAATTAATTATATACATTAGAATGCCTGAATAATATAATAATAAATTAAAAAAAAAAAACCTATTTAATATATTGTTATTTGGTAAATCGAACAATTTTTATTATTATTATATTTTATTAAAAAAATGTAAAAAGACCAATACAAACAATGATATACAAACAAAAAATTGCAATTCTTATATAAATAAAATTGTTTTTAAGAAAAGAGTATCGAAGAGTTTATGTATGTATAATAAAAATATAATTAAATATAAATAATAAATATAATGTACAATATTTAAAATGCGATATGATTACTTTTTGTTACAATTATAAAATGCGTCTCTTTTTTGCAAAAAAAAAATAAAAAATATTTAATTAAATCTAAATCGAATTATTTAAATATCCATAACGTATATGTATCATAAGTAGCTGGACAAAATTCAAACGCGGCAAAACATGGGCGGGCAAACATACTTCAATGTTTACAAATTTTTTTTTGTAAATCCTCTCAGTGTTCAACAATCATAATATTCAATCAGTATTACATTTGAAATCAAGATGAAAGTATGTGAAAAAAATCATTTGCGATCACGCGTATTTAAATTGCTTGGAAAAAAAGATAAAAAATACGTTTTGCGACATTTTATGAATGAAGGATATAGTCGTAGTACAATATATTCGATGATTTCCAGATATAAGAAGAACATTGAACTTAAAAATATAAAAAAATCGGGAAGAAAGCCAATATTGAACACCACAAAATTGAATTTATTAAAGAAAAGAAAGCTGAAAACACAATCGCGGTGAGTACACGCAAATTAGCCAGACAATTCAAGGTTTCAAAAGATACCATTTGTCGGAATTTGAAGAAAATGAACTTAAAAAGATACAAAAGGATTGTAAACCTAGGTACAGTGACAAAACAATTAATAGAAATTCCTGGGAAATGTAGATTATTGCGTGGAAAATTTTTGCCTGGCGAAACAGTCATCATTATGGATGATGAAAAATATTTTACATTTTCAAATAGTACCGATATCGCAAATCAAGGATACTATACAGCGCTAATAATAGTATCACTCCCGATAATGTGATATAATATATAATCATCGAATATACAATACATAATATATAAACACGACTATACCCTTGATTCAGAAAATGTCGCAACACGTATTTTTTATCTCCTTGTCTAAGATACTTTCATCTTGATTTCAAATATAATACAGATTGAATATGATTGTTGAATACTGAGAGGATTTACAAAAAAAAATTGGTAAAGATTGAAGTATGTTTGCCCATGTTTTGCCGCGTTTAAATTTTGTCCAGCTACTTGTGATACATACGTTATATGAATGAGTATCTTTTAAAGGTGAATTAATACGATTTTATACATATAATGGAAATATATTGTATATTTAAATATATTATTATTAATTCATAAATCAAATCAATTATATAAAGATATATCATATAATATTTCCCTTCATATATTTACTATGTTTTTTTTATAATAAAAAGTTTATCCCACTTAATTTTTTTACAAATAAATATATAATTTAATAGAATAAAAAGTGATTCTAAAAAAAAAAAAACAAAATCAATTCATTTTATTATATGATGCGATATTTCAACAAAATTCTAAAAGTTTCATATATATATATAAAGTATATAATTAACTATCATATCGAAAAGTTTTTGGTTTTTCTATTGTATATTTTACATTTTACACTTTTATTACTTTTAAAATTTATTTATATATATATATATATATATGTATATCTATATATATATATATTATATTAAAACATTTTTTTAAATATCAATTGATTTTAAGTGCATTATATTAAATAAAAATATTATCTATATGTTAATATTATTAACAAAAATTATAATAATAATTTATTGACCAAAAAAAATTAACTAGAAAAATTAGTATGTGAATTTTATAACAAAAATCGCAACTTATAACAGTCAAATTATATATAATTTAATTATGTATATACACGATGTTTTGTGTTATCCAACCACAATTAAATACAAAAAAAAAAAATAATTTAATATTAAATTATATATACACATATTGGAAAATAAATATATTCAAATAAAAATAAAATTGAAATATAGAATAATTTTGCCGCATATAAATACAAAAAAAAATTAATTAATTATTTATTATATTAAAATATATCTATATTTATATTATAAATATAATAATAATTATATTATAGATTCATTTTCAGTAGTCCGATAATTTTGTATTGCATATATATACATATATAATTATAATACACAGTGCGACAATTAATATTCCGGATTCAAACCATATCTCCTCAATAACCAGTGGGACGATCTATGTGATGGAACATGCTTGATGTTTGAAGCTTGATGTTTTCTCTATCGTTGGTAAAAGTTTCATTGCATTTGGTTGGCAAATAAAAAAGTTATGGCATTTCTTGTGAAACAATATTTTATTTGAAGTATAGAAATTTTAACATGGAACAAAGAGCGCAGTTATTAAATTCAACGCAAAGATTGGTAAATCTGCAACAAAAACGTTCAAATCGATGCAGCAAGTTAATGGCGATAATTGTATGGATGGAACACAAGTTTTTGAGTGGCTAAAACACAGGCTAAAAAAACGAGAAAAGTTCCATCGAAAATCAAGACAATGCTCGTATAACATTTTCCGATAGCAAGGGAATTATCCATAAAGAATTCGACCCAACTGGTCAAACAGTCAATGGTGGCGGGTATTATATCAAATTTTTGAAGCGTTTGATGGGCAGGATTCGTGGTATTCGACCTGAATATCGTGAATCAGATAATTGGTGTTTGTTACACGATATTGCACCAAGTCACACTTCAATTATTGTCCGTCAGTGTTTTTGGCTCAAAATCAAGTCTGTGTGTTAAATCATCCACCGTATATTCACCTGATTTGCCATGTTCTGACTTGTTCTGAGGATATTGAAACCATTCAAATAGCATCTACACGCGCGCACTAGAGGCAATACCACAAAATCGAGCTGGAACACTCATTTGAATCGCATTATTAAATCGATGTAACGCAGTTGTATTGAATTAGGAGGAGAATATTTTGAATAAGTAAAAAAAAAAATTTCAAAAATCGGGTTTTTAATTGTGTATTTCCTAGGACCTAGGTCCGGAATATTAATTGTCGCACTGTGTTTATATATATGCGTAATTTATATTATACTAATCAAAAAAAAAATTGTTAAATTTATTCTAAATAATACGCTAAATATATATCGGAAATAAAAATTTATTAATAAAGCATATATATATATATAATTAAGTATAATAATTAATATTATATATATTATATATACATATATGATTTGTATTTTTGAGTTTTGTTTTGCACACCACCTTTTCTGTAATTTTTCTGTTAATTATAATATTAAAAAAAAACAAAAAAAAACTATTTAAAATTATACTAAACTTGTATTTGTTTAAAACAAAAAAAAAAAATAAATAAAAATATTTAATAAAATGAAATTGCACCACTCGCGTTGTTTATAAATTAATTTTAATCGCAATAATGTTTTTTTTTTAATATATACCTCGAATTATTTTTATTATGTTTATCAAATGATTAGAAAATGTTTTTCTTTTTCTATATAGGAAAAACGGCGGTCAAATGCGACGTCCCATTTCCTGATCAAATGTTAAAGAAATACATTATATTATTTTTTTATTGCATAAGACCTTATATGATCGATCAATTGCTAACAATATGTTATTAAATGATTTTAAAATAAACTTCTATAATCTGTGTCTAATTTCAATTGTCATATATTATGAATAGCTATAGGGAATATGAAGTGAATTGGTTTAACGTGTGTTATTGTTTAAAAGAATGATTCTTTTTAGTTTTTCATCTAGAAGATTTTAGGGTTCAATGGTATTTCTGTATAATAATAAACGTCAGATCTAAAACAGATTAGATCCGGACAATTCTTATTAAAAATGGTAAAAAATAAGGTAATATTATTCAATATTTTATACTAGTTTTATACTGATTGTTAATTATAAATATTTGATAAAATCATTATTAGATTTGAAAAAATTTATCATAGATAAAAAAAAACCCGGATTAAATCATACAAATCTGTGAATATTCTCCTTGTACTGAATTAATTATATCCAAAGAAAACCTCTAGTGCAACATTTACATAGATATCGCATTTTTTTAATATTTGATCAATAAATTATCAGTCTTAAACAGTAACCGTAGATATACATAATTATACAATATATACACAAACGTCTAAAACAATATAATGGAAAATTCTATTTTCAATTATGATAATTGTTGCTATGGAAGTACATAAACTATAAAAATTAATTTATTATATTTACAAAGAGTCAAGTTGAACAGTGCAGTTGTAAAAAACACAAAGAATTAAATTATTTCAATTATAAATTATAAATTGATTAAAAATACGCGCTAGATAAATAACCACTGAAAATGGACGATGAAAATGATAATCAACGACGAATAAGTTTATTGAAAAAATATGATATTCCAATAAATCATTTGGATTTTAATTATATTGAATTGTGTAAGAATTCAGATGAAATGGAAAAAATTGTACAGATATTAAAATCCGGTGAAGAAGGTTATTATCCCGATTTGTTAAAATGTGCTGAATTAAAATTATACCAATTAAAACCAAATAGTAAAATTTTACGTTCAGAAATTGAATTGATAAGACAAAAGGCGATGTCACGTGATGAATGGAATAATTTAACAAATGAAATTAATGTATTATTTAATCTTTATTATTATTATTGTTATTAATTCAAATCAGAATATATAGTTTTTTTTATGATTTATGATTGATTCTCATCTATATATAATTCAGACATGGACCCATGAAATGAAAGTAAAGGATACAACTCTTAGAAAATCAATACATACAGTTGATGAAAATACATTTAGTATTCCACCGGTTCGTAGTAATAAAATGATGGCCAATAATTGTATAACGGTAATAAATGATAACATTCAAAAAGAATTTTTAGATAAAAAACCTCGTATTTGTGATTATAATCAATGGGATAAATATGATCCAGGTAATTAATAATTAAATTTTATTATTACTGATCAACCTACATAGGACGGACGATGGCTCTCTCTTTATTTTAGAAAACATTTAAATCAATATCCTCACCCATTTCAAACGCGGCTTGCCGCTGTATAAATTATACGCGGATCGGTGGTGACAAAAGGGAAAAATAGAATAAAAAAATTTTCATCAACTTATGAATAAATAAATACGACGTCGCGGCTCATTGTGGTTTATAATATTTGCGTTCACGGTTGGACGGCTGCCGTCGCCGTCGTACGCGTCCTATGGGGTTGATCAGTTATAAAATTAAATATTTTTATTTACTATATATTTAGATTTTTTGTTTTAGATACTGAAATTTTAAAAATTGATTTACAAGAAGAGAAAAATCGTGAAAATCAATTAATAACCAATAAGAAAAATCAAGAAAATATTAATAAAATTGAAGAAATTGAAACATTTGATACTTCAAAATTAACAACAATAGAAAAAGTGGAATTTTCAAATAAGTAGATTTTGTTTTTTTATATATATATTCTCTGCTATATCCTTTTAGCGCGGATATAGCGCGGTGGCACCATATGGAGCTTATATATGTTTGGCTTTTGTTTTCTTTTAAGCTTATTTGTTCTTTTTATAGCTTGAGTTTTATATCCTTAAGGAAGTTCAATATGTGGTCCTGGTAGAATTTTCCGAATTTTTTAATATATTTATTATGGTGCTGTTAGGTTTTATAGGGATTTGTATTGGAGACGCGTGTGTGATCGTCGTGTTGTTTACATTGTAGTGGATTATATTTTGGAGATTTTCTATATGGTATTGTAACTGGAACATGTGTTATGATCTATTTTCTTGATTCTATTGAGGAATATATCTTATCGAATGTGTGACCGCTTCTGATTCTGTTAAGTGTTCTAGTTTCTTGACTATTGAAGTGCCGGGGTTTTACCAAACCATGGAGATATACATTAGGTGTGGCGTTATTTTATTTCGTAGTTGAAGGCGCGCCCTATCGGTCTTGTGTTTCCAGCAGGTACTGCCAGGTGTGCCATTGCGCCCAGATTTGTGTTTTTGTTTTGTGCCATATGTCTTCGGGAGGTACGTGGATTTTTGTGGCGTTTACTATTGTTGTGCGGCATCCCTTGCTGCTTCATCTGCAATTTCATTACCTGAAATTCCACAGTGAGCGGGGAATTCCACTGTATATGATAATGTTGTGGTTTGGGTTTTCGTTTGGGCAGAGGTTTGGGTAATGAGGCGTTCATATAATATACTTAAAGGAGTTATTTGTGTGAGTCGTTCCCAGAGTGCGATTTACATGAACTCATTGAATCCGTTAATATTATACTATCGGATTAATGCGTCTTTCTAATCCTCTGTTTCTATTGCTTTTAGAATTTGCGTAGGTTTCGGCGGTTTTTATTGAGATGGGTCCAGTGATTTTTGTTTTTATTGTCGTCTCTTTTCCTCCTGACATGTTATATGGCAATGACAATTTCTAATTGCACTCTATTATTATTTATATATTAATTTATTTATTCTTAAATATGTTTTTTTTCTTTTAAATAGATATCGTATAAATGGAAATGATTTATATAAAATTGGTGAATATCAAGAGGCTATAAGGGAATACACAAAATCAATTAAAATTTTATCAACTGCACCGGCATATAATAATCGAGCTATGTGTTGTAATAAATCGATATATTTTTTTTATTATCTATAATTTAGTAATAGTAAATTTTTTTTTTTTTTCATTTAAAAGATTTAAAATTAAAACAATATACAAATGTAATTGATGATTGTAATAATTGTTTAGAAATTGATTCGAAAAATATTAAAGCATTATTGAGAAAATCACAAGCATTTTTGGACACAAATAATAAACGAATGGTAAGCATCAGGTGATAATTTTTCTATATAGTGCATATAACATATATTTAAACAGGTAAACATATTCACTTATTAATATCTATATATATATATATATATAATTTATATAAATATACAGGCATATGAAACATTTTTGATTATTATATCAATTGATCCAAATCATGTAATTGCTAAAGGGAATCTTGAAGAGCTATCACAATTTATGAAAGAAAATCCACCAGAAAATGCGTTTAGGTGCTGGAGAATTTTTTTTTTTCATTTTTTTTATAAATCATGTATTTTAATTAATTGCGTTTCCACCACTCTTCATATATATATATATAGAATGAAAATTGAAGAACAAAAATCTTCCAAAAATCAGCAGATTAATAATAATGATATCCGTGGATCTGTACCAAAAGAATTTTATTCAAAATTAAAGGAAGATCATTCAGAATTGATAAAACCAAAACGTATTGTAGATGATAAGGTGGCAAAAATGAATACGGTTTTAAAAGAAACAATGAAATCCATTAAAGATGAAATTAAATCAAATAAAAATAAAAATAATTCTAATAATGAAGATAATAGTAATGCTGCTAATAATGATGGAATGAATATTTTATTATCTAAACAAGAATTAAATGATTGTAAAAAAGTTTTAATAGAAGAAATTTAATTGTGTACACACACATATTAAACGCGATATTATATAACGAATGTATCATAAGTAGCTGGACAAAATTCAAACGTGGCAAACATGCTTCAATCTTTACAAATTTTTTTTTTGTAAATCCTCTCAGTCAGTATTCAACAATCATATTCAATCAGTATTACATTTGAAATCAAGATGATAGTATGTGAATAAAATCATTAGCGATCACGCGAATTTAAATTGCTTGGACCAGAAGATAAAAAATACGTTTTGCGACATTTTCTGAATGAAGAATATAGTCGTAGTACAATATATTCGATGATTTCCAGATATAAGAAGAACATTGAATTTAAAAATAAAAGAAAATCTTGAAGAAACCCAATATTGAACACCACAAAATTGAATTTATTAAAGAAAAGAAAGCTGAAAACACAATCGGGGTGAGTTCACGCAAATTAGTCAGACAATTTAAGGTTTCAAAAGATACCATTAGTCGGAATTTGAAGAAAATGAACTTAAAAAGATACAAAAGGATTGTAAACCCAGGTACACTGACAAACAATTAATAGAAATTCCTGGGAAATGTAGATTATTGCGTCAAAATTCAAAGCAAGGCGAAACAGTAATCATCATTATGGATGATGAAAAATATTTTACGTTTTCAAATATTACCGATATCGCAAATCAAGGATACTACAGCGCTAATAATAGTATCACTCCCGATAATGTGATATAATATATAATCATCGAATGTATAATATATAATATATAACCGCGACTATACCCTTTATTCAGAAAATGTCGCAAAACGTATTTTTTATCTTCTTGTCCAAGCAATTTAAATCTGCATGATGGCAAATGATTTTGTTCGGATACTTTCATCTGGATTTCAAATGTAATACTGATTGAATATGATTGTTGAATACTGAGAGGAATCACAAAAAAAAATTTGTAAAGATTGAAGCATGTTTGCCCGCCCATGTTTTGCGGCGTTTGAATTTTGTCCAGCTACTTATGATACATAGGTTATATTAAATTTTAATTTAAACTCGTTAGATTATTAAAATTTGTCTTAATGATTTCTACTTGAACTTATTATTGAAAGAATAACATAACTGAGAAATAACATAAAAACGTATTTGGGTTTTTTTAAAATTTTTATTTATTTTATTTATTATTATTGGATTTTAATAATTATTTATTAATACATATTTTTCTTCATATATATAATAATGGATATGATAAAATAAAAAATAATAAAATAAAGTATATATTTATATATATATATTCTATAAGCGTGTTATATATAAATTAATTATTATGTATTTATATAATAATTCTATAAAATAAACAATTATTTTTTTATTATTATGAATTAAAATCACTTAAACATATATTTATATATATATTTTTTTTTAATTACGAAATATACAGAGTTACGATTATTCTTCTGTAATCAATTTTTTTAATTTAAAAATAATAAAGCATTTTTTTGTTTTTTGTGTATTCATATTTGTAAAAAAATGATTTTAAAAAATCAGATTTTGAGCGATAAATTTCGTTTTTTTTTTGTTTTAAAAGTATAATATTTCTATTAAATACACATATTTTATTTATTTATCTTAAATATATATAAATTTAAATATATATTTATTATACAAACATATATTACAATAAAATTAATAACAAAATAGGAATTTATATTTTTTAAATTAAAACAAAACACACCATTATATATATAATACTCTAACCACTATTATATCGGACACCTATTTTATTCGAATGCTCGACTTTGAGATGCCGCGGAAGGACTTTAAACAATAATTTTTTAATTCTTGCAATTTTATTTCATAAAATGATGGTTTTGATTAAATAATTGCGCAGACAGAAGTAAAAAATCTTTTAAATTCAATTAGTTATGGAATTTAATTCAAAATGATTCAAAAAAATTTGACCATTATAATATCGGACACTTATATTATACGCCACTATAATCTCCTTTGTAACGCCTCCTTTGGCCTATATGACACCATCCATACTCTTAGACGTGGTATTTACTAAGTTTTTGCATTCATCCGGTGTTTTTGTATTCCTCATTTCAATGATTTTTCCTTGGAATTCTTCACTCTTTCAATTGTAACCCTCGGATCATGTTTTTACTTCGTATTTTTTAATGCCCACATCGATTCTATTGGACTTAAATTATGAATTTAAGATGTCTATTTATGAAAGTAGATTTCTTAACCCATTTCTTTAGCTTCCAACCAGTTTTTAGTTGCTTTAGCGGTTTGTGGTAGAGCAACAACTTATTGAAATGTATATTCGCCGTTTGAATATACTTAAATAGTCGATGGCCATTGGTAGTCATTTAATATATGAATGTGTTTTTGGGAAAACATTGTTTAATAAAATATGTCTGTATTTTTATCTTATATTCATACAGTTCGGTTTATGAATCCATTGCCTTGTCCACTTTCGTGCAACCACTTTTTGGATTGCTGTTAACCATTTTAGACTTATATCACTCATAGCAGGTCTCCTTTTTTTCACAGTTGCGTTTATCACTATCAGTAACATTAAATTTTAAACCACTTTCTATGATTCAAATGAACCGGTTAACCATATTTTATTTAAATATCTGATACGGTAGACTTACAATTAGTTACATTAAGTTCTTTAGGAATATATCGTATTATTCTTATTAATAATAAGATTAAAAGGAACCATGCAGTACCGATTGAAGTCCAATAGAATGGTTGTGGGCATTAATAAAACAAAGTAAATACGAAATAACAAAGTAAATATGAAAGTTACAATTGAAGGAGTGAAGAATTCCAAGGAAAAATCATTGAAATGAGGAATACAAAAACACCGGATGAATGCAAAAACTTAGTAAATACCACGTCTATGTGAATGGATGGTGTCATATAGGCCAAAGGAGGTGTTACAAAGGACATTAGTGTGGCGTATAATATAAGTGTCCGATATTATAATGGTCAAATTTTTTTTTTTTTGTGAAATTGAATCATTTTGAATTAAATTCCATAACTAATTGAATTTAAAAGATTTTTTACTTCTGTCTTGCGCAATTATTTAACTAAAACCATCATTTTATGAAATAAAATTGGAAAGATTAAAAAATTGTTGTTTAAACTCCTTTCGCGGCGTCTCAAAGTCGAGCATACGAATAAAATAGCAGGTGTCCGATATAATAATAGTGGTTAGAGTAGTATATAATATGCCAGAATTTTTTTATTCAATTTATTATATTTATTACGATATTTTGTCGGTTATTTTAATGATTATTCATTTAAATAATAATATAATAAAAACAATAATTTAATAACAATTTCAGATCATTAAAATAAAAATTATGTATTATTATATTATTACTTATTATATATAATACGCACAAAAAGAAAAAAAAATATTATGAATCGATAATTTATATGAAAATAAATAAAAGCAGCTTTTGAATTTTAGTCTTTTTTTTTTTATATTTTTGTGGGTTTTTGTTTTACTAAACATTAATTCGGTCGTGTGTTAAGGTCAAATAAGGAAGGGTTTTTTTATTATAAAATTATATGAATCTTTTTTTTTTTTAATATAAAATATTTATGTATAAAATATAGTTTTTATAATATAGTATATAGTATATTGCTTTTATTTAAATAATAATGAATTTGAAAATTGGCAGCATAATGCGTAAGCTAAAAACCTATACGGGCTATTCAAAACGCGTATTCAGATTATTGTGTTTATAATTTGATCGTTTTACAATTATCGTATTTTAATTAACTATATATAAAATATAGATATATTTAATAATGGATTATGTGCGGTAAAAATATATAAATGCTATAACTCTGAAAATAAAAAGTATATAAAATTGTGATAGATTTTATTAACAGAGAAAAAAATGCGTATAAATATTTATATAAATTAATATAAATTGCATGGAAAAAAATGTTTAAATAATTTTTTAAATTGGTATTTGACTTTACAAAATAAAACGGATAAATAGTATTTATATTTGATTTATATTTTTTTAACGTCATCAAAATTAAAGTAAAAAAAAAATGATTAAATTCCTTCTAATATTGGGATTTAATTAGGCAATTCAGGAACATTACATATATACATATAAGTAGCTATATGTATACTATAGTATATAGATTTATAGCACATTAAAATAATAATAATTATTTATGCATATAGTTAAAATCGCAGATACATTAATATTTTTTTTATTCACACGCTATATACGATCATTTATTTATATTTTCACGATCATTTTGTTCTATTGTCTATTTTTATATTATACATATTTAAATTTTTTTTAAACAATTAGCGGTTGTTAATTTTTTTTTTAATATCACTTTCTTTTCATTTTTTTTGTTTTATTTTTCGTTACCTTCGTTCTCTATATAGCGAACATTTTTTTTTATTCTTAAAATTACACAAAATTTATGCGCGAAAACAGAAATTTATTTACAATAAACAAAAAATACTCTTTCAGTTTGTTTTATTTTTAAAAACAAAAATTATTACATCATTTTGATTTAAAATAAAATCACACAGCATCATCATCATCTTCATAAATCAAAATTCTGGACCATTTCACTATTTATTTAAATATTATATATTTAATTTTTGGCTCTATCTAAAATTCTAAATAATAATGTATAGTTCAAATATACAAATATATATAATATATATATTTATATTGAAATTTGATTTCTTATTGTTTATGTTTATTTATTAAACTATACAAAATTATAAATATATTATTAATTATACTATTATTAATATAAATTTATGTGTAATTCTGATGTTAATGTTTCTAAGAAATGTTGTAATTTATAATAGGAACGTGATCGCCAAAATATATTATTTTGTACTTGTTCCAATGCTAATTCAACAATTTTTTCAATTGCTGACAGTCCAAGATCATGTGATTTTTTAGCGAATTTTTCAAATTGATCTTTTTGATAGTCTTTGTTCATATACGATGTGACGGCATAGATCATTTTTGAAATTGTTGAAAAACCATCACCAAAACTATATACGAGTCAAAATATATTATTTATAAAGAGAGTAAATATTTGTAATTATAAAATTAAAATTATATTTATAAAAAAAAAAAAACTTACTAATCGTGGATTTCTTTAATATTTGTAACGAGAAAATCAAATGCTAATTCATGACCAATATTATTTGTGGCTATCGATGCAAATACACGTGCCCCATCTTGCTTACGTATTCCTGATGTTGGTGATATTGTCATATTTAAATACCTTTTTTTGTTGTAAATAAAGAAATAATCGAGGAATATTTTTATTATCAATATATTTTACATTGCGAAATATTTGTAAAATAAATTCTATATTCAAAAATTTTCAATATTTATATCTAAATTTTTTTATATTTGGCTTTTTTTGTTTTGTTCTAAAAAGCTTTCATAAATATATAGGTATTCGATTTAATTTAAACACATTCAAAAATGTTCTTATATGAAAACGCACACATAAAAAAAAAACAATCACATTAAAATGTGTTATAATTTGAACAAACTTGAATTATATGGTTCTATGGTGTAATGGTTAGCACTCTGGACTTTGAATCCAGCGATCCGAGTTCAAATCTCGGTAGAACCTCTCTCTTTTTTTTTTTTTATTTCTATTTTTTCACTAATTTGTTTTGTATTGTTTATTTATTGTTGTACTCACTTGGATAATAACCACGGTTTTGTGGTACATCCTAATGCACTTAAAATTAACTCTTTTTCCGATGCACTTGTTGTTTCCAAATAACGATTGTATGAAAAATACCATTCTTGAAATGAACCTTCACGTAATGCAACACAATAGATTATTTCTTTCAAATTTGGATTAATTCTGTATTGTACAAAAAAAAAGAAAATAAAATAACAATGTAATTAATAACAGAAAAAAAAATCAGATAAGAAAAAAAAAGTTGGTCGCCCAACGTGGGGCTCGAACCCACGACCCTGAGATTAAGAGTCTCATGCTCTACCGACTGAGCTAGCCGGGCGTTATATCATACAGATGTTAATTTTCTATTTCAATATTTCAAATTTTCTATAAATAAATATTTTTTTTTATTTTATTTTATTGTTACGTGGTTAATTAAAATAAAATATATAATAATTAATTTTAGTTTTTCTAGGCAAAACAAAATGTTGCATAAGTTTATTTTTAGTTATTTTTCATTTACTATTAAAATTAATTCAAACAAAATTTAGTTCAAACCAGTTCATACACTGTAATTAAAAATGTATTTCTATGGTATCCATATATATATATTAATGTATTGTTATGTATTTTGTCAACACATAGTATACATTTAGGCAAATTAAAATAATGTTAGTAGTTCATTTTTTTTTTATTTCGTGAATCAAATTAAAGAAAAAATTATAATACAAAAATAATAAAAATAAATAAAATTGGATGTAAATAGTAAAAAAAAAATATAAAAATTTAATGTATCCTATCCATACATATTTCAAACCCAATGTAATATGGTTATACATTACATCATCAAATCACATGCAATAATAGAAGTAATAGTAGTACTATTACTTTTCTATTCATGCAATATACAAAATTAAACAATGAAGTAATTTCTGATTATAATGAAATTAAATATATTCTTAAATCATGTGTAATAAAAGAATGCGTATGTTATTTGGGATTTGAATTATTTCAAATTTAATTTTTTTAGTTTTCACTCCGAAAAATATCCGGACAAAACACTCATTTCATATTTTTCTCACTTTTAACTTTTTGTAGGCTCTCACAAATGGACAAAATTGCAAAATAATTTTTTTGTTTCATTTCAACTTCTTTTCAAACCAAGCGAACAGTAAACAGTAATTCACAGGTTCGAATAATTTGTCTGTTAAGTAATTTATTTTATGTTTATATTTATTTTGTAGTGTTATTAAAATTATTTTTTTTTATTATAATTAATTATAATTTAAATAAATAAATAAAAATTGAATTAAATAAAGTTTATTTTGTAAATTTTTGGTGTGACCAAATAAAAAATAAAGAGATTTAAAAGTAATAACAAGAAAAGCAAAGGTTAGTAAATTACGCAAAGAAAATAGATAATAAAATAGATCACAACATTGATTTTCCCAACATTGTCCTTTTATTTTAGAAAGTATAGCGGGGCGCGAAAACTCAAAAACAAACATATATTCAATTCACATAACTCAATATAGATAATGAATAACATAAAAGAAAATGATTTGGAAAAAAGAAAAACAAGAAATGCATTTAAAAAAAGTAAAAACAAATTAAAAAAAACATTTAACCCAGGTGCTCAAATAAGGGACTTTTTATATTTGCCACCGTCTTCAATGAAAACAGATAAAACAATTCCAAATGAATCAGCAGCAGCACCACCACCACCACCAGCAGCGGCAGCAACAACAAATCAAATCAATGACCAGGAATGGTTAGAAAAATTTTTGGAAGAACGAAGATGTGCCCACAAAGAATCTGATTCAATTAAATTAAAAGCAAAAAACAAGGCAAGAACGGATTTTGAATTTCTTTTTCGTGATGATAATGCATTATCAGTTGTTGATAAAAATTATTCCATCACCGATGACCCTAATTGTGTTGCATTGGGTGAATTATTAATGTTACCCACACCCTTATCATCATTAATATCAACATCATCATTGAATACTACTGACACTTTCCAAGGAGTTTTGGATATTGCTGATACTAACCAAAGAGATCCGGATACTTCTGATTCTAACAGAAGAGTTTTAAGAAGTAGCAGTAACCAAATGGTTGATATTGATATTGAAAATGATCAACAACCAATAAATCCAAAACCGAATACTAGGTATAGTAGAGGTAGAGGAACCACCAGTACAGGTACAGCTACAGTTATAGGTAGGGGAAGAGGTAGAGGAAGAGGAAGAGGTAGACAATCAAATAGATATCCGATTAGTACAAATTTAAACATTTTAAATGATTCATCTGTTCATGTAATATCCGATTTTGAGGACGACATTATTGTAGGTTCAATGCCATTATCAACAATTGTATCAAATACAATATGTAACACTATCGATTTAACTGAAACAAATACAATAACTACGGATAATAAACTGTTTGCAGGTGAATCAAAAATTTCAAAAGTTAATGAATCGTTAAATTTCGATGAAACCGAAGAATTTATGATTAAAATAAATTTACAATTTAACAATGCTTATGAGATTATAAAATTTAGAAAATATCAAAAATTCGAAGATTTGATTACGATGTTATCCAAACGCACGGAATCTATTTCAAAGAATATAATATTGTATATGAATAGCCGTATTGTTAATCCAAAAGAATCACCGGCATCAATGAATATGGCCATGTATGATACAATAATGGCATATACTATTGATAGCAATATAGATTTTTCAAAAATTATGCCAACGTTAGGGAATAATCGTGGAATTACCAATACCGCCACCACAACGAAAAGAATTTCCAAAGAAATTCCAATTAAAATTCAATCAAATCAATTTCGACGACCGATAACAATAACCATCAAAAAAAGTGATAATATACGATTGGCAATTATAAAATTAAGTGAAGAACTGAAATGTGATCCTAAAAAAATATCACTTAAATTTGATGGTGATTTATTACGGTTACATCAGACAGCTGAAGAATTAGAATTTGAAGGCGATGAGATATTGGATCTTTTTATGATACCATAATGTAATTTAATTCTGTTTAAGAAAATTGGTTGATAAAAAAAATTGTCGGATATAGAAATTTACCAAATAAACAAATTACATTCAAAAATATTGAGTGGTTTTCGGAGTATTTCGTAAATTTGAATTTGACCAATGCATTTTTTTTTATATATAAATTAGTAATTTAACTGTTTTTTGTTTTTCTTGTTAATTGTTAACCCTATGATGGAATTTCATTATTATTTTTTTACAATATACTTAAATTACAAATGAAATATAATTGATATTATTAAAAAAATTTTATTGGTATACCATTTTATTTGTGTTTTATGTTTTAAGGGAGTCATTTTGTTTCAGATGTTCAAGAAAATAATTTATACTAATTACACTATTAATAATGTGCTGTAGCAAACTATATTGTTAATTTTGTGCATATATTATAAACACATATACTACTAAGAATTGCTCCTCACACAAAACAAAACTAATGGAAAAATTCACACATTTTATCATCTGCATTTGACACACAAAAATGTATAAAACAATTAATGAATGACTTATTTGATTTGATATGTACTATAGTACTAATTTTATTGTTTAATTAAATGATTAAACAACATTTTGAATTAATGATAATTATTTTAGTTTTACTTATATGAAATTTTATATATATGATGCAATATGATTTTATGGATGTATATACATTTTTTTGAAAACAAATGTGTATTATTATTTATTAATATAATCAATGCAAAATTTTATTTTGTTTGGCATTCTATCAAAAAATGGTTATCAATTAATAATAACTCCATATATTGGTATATACAAGTATATTTATTATAAGAAAACCAACCCCAAATAACCCCAAATATCCATATCCAAAAACCAATTCCAACATTTTTAATTTTATTTTACTTTTGCTTACTTACCCAACAAACGTTAAATTTCCGGTATTATTTTTTTGATCGCTAATGCTCTTATTGTTGTTATTACGCGCCCTTTTAAAGAAAAAATTACCATTATACATAATTAGAAACTATGTATTTTACTTGATTACAAATAAACTGTTTGAGTTTGTTTTTGAAATTGTTTACCAATTAACAGAATAATGTATGTGTATTTTTCGTTTAGTAATAATAATCATTTCTAATGTGAACAACATATATATATCGATATAAATATGATAAATACAGAGACTGATATACAATGTAACAAACAAAATTTGCAATAAACATAATAGTTTTTAAATGACAAATACAAATTACAATAATAAACGCATATACATGAGCTGAACTGAGGAATACAATTAAAACATCTCCACATCAATCAATCACTACTAAAATGAATATAGCTATATATTATGATACAGACAGTTTTGGGTCATACAAAAACGAATCATCGGACTATTTTGTCGTGTAATTTCAAATTAATTAATATAGAGAACCATTCCATTGCAAAATGATTTTCAATTTCATAGTCAAAACTTCTTACGTATTTGTTGAATAGCATTTTTTTTTATGGTTATTAGAAGTAGTGCCTGGAGTTTATATAACTTCTTTTCTCTTTAGTTAATATTATCTATATATATTGAGTTCAATGATCATATGATTTGTAAATAGGATTGATCAATTACCAATTCTTTATAGTTAATATATTATATATATAGTTTTTAGGTTTTAAATAGTTATTCTGGATTAATATTATAGGTAAAAAGGTAAAGGAAAGCAAAATCTATATAGATAAAAGAGTAAAGTTAATAAAGGTAATCAAAAATTATAGTTTGTTTAAAAAACAGATCGATTTATAGAAATTACATATAGATTATGAAATAAAAAGGTTCAAACATTATAAATTGTAATAATTATGGTTATATTAACATACAATTTCGTTTCATATTTTTAGTCGCAAATTAAATTTAATGATATAGAGGAGGAATAGCACAAAACAAAAACATTAAATTATATATATATATATATTTATGTGGATTTTATCTTAGACGAAAATAATTTATACGTCTAATATTGTGTTAATTTTTTTGTTTGATTACCGTTTTTCGGTTCAAATTTTCTCATCATTTGATGTAAATATAATGAATTTTCTGTCGTGCAACAGCCATCATTTATATCGTTATATAGTTTATAATTTTGAGATAAAATATGTATATAATTTTATATGATTTTTTTTGTATACCAAAATTAACTTTGTACACATTGGAAAAAAACCAATTTTTCCAATGTTTAAAACAGAGTTCATTATAATTAAAATGCTCAAATAGCAAGTTGAAATCTGGGACATGCAATCATATATAAATATTTTGTTTTTTTTTACCTCAAAACTATAGACTCAAAATTTGAATGGCCACATTGAGGTGGTTATTCGACATTTCTATATATACTTTTATCGTTTTCAATACAATGAAATGATAAATATATGTATTTAAAACTATATAGAATATTAATTGTATTAAGTATACTTACAAATTTAATGTTTTATCACGCATCCATTCTCTGAATAGAATTTGTGCCCTGTTTGTACAACGATCATAGCCAAAGAAGCATGCATGATGGATAATCCGTTGACGATGCATTAAATCAACATGACTTTCATTACGTTTCTCATCGAATCCCATATTGTCATATAACGGTTTAACAACATAACGCATAATAGCCTAAATAATAGTTAGATTCAATATTTATTTATATTGATGCATTAAAAAAAAAAGTTCCATTTTTTTTTTTTTAAGTTTTTTTTATAATCAAAATTTACCCGAAAATGTTCATAGGCAGGTTCTCGTATTAACATTTTATTTAAATAATCTAAACCGTCGTTCGATGCGGCCCACGATAAAATATCATCTCTGGATGAACCTAAACTAAGTAGAAATGTTAATGGAATATCATATGACACCAATTCGGCCTTTGCCAAATGCAATGAATCATCAACTAATTGAGCACGGGTTGCCGGTGGTAATTCATGGAAATTTTTACTTAACACAATCCATGAATTCCAATCATAATTTACACGATAATAACCACTACGTTCAACATTCACATATAACCAATCATTGTTTGTATCGACAATATTCTCAATTGTCATATTCGAAACATTTGGTAGCCAATGGGTTTTCATTGGTATTTTATTATCACTATGTAATGTTTGTTGTGTTTGATAGGTAATCGGTATGAACCAACGCTGTTGATCGTCAGTCACAATTTCCGGTAACATATAACGATGTTGCGATATTAATACATTACGATTAATACGCGTTACAGTTATTACCGGATATCCCGGTTGAACGGTCCACGTATCCATTATTGTTTTTATATCATAATCCAATGGTAATGTACCAAATTTATGACCAAATTCCGTCATAATTTCCCATAGATCATCCTGTAATGGATTTTTTTAAAAATAATTCAAAATTGATTTTCATATAGAATTCATTCATATGTCAGCTAAAAAGAATAAAGAACTAAAACGCAACAATTTAAAACTTACATGGGCTGCATTTGAAAATTGAAATTTCTTTAAGAAATGACGTATACCACCGCGAAATGCTTCTTCACCTAAAAATCCATTCATCATACGAATAATTGAAGCACCCTTTGAATATGATATTGGATCAAATATACGTCGTATATCTAATGATTTTGATACAGGAAATGATATTGGATGTGAACTTTTATCCGAGTCAATAGCCATTGAATTTTGTAATTCATTTATGGAAAAGAAATCCATAATATGCCAATTTGGTTCAACCTAAGAAAATTATAAATTCGATTTTTTTTTAATTACATTTATCCATATATATGGGAGCAAAAGTTTAAACTTACATGATCAATTGCTAAATAACTCATGTATGTTGCAAAACCTTCTTTTAACCATAAATCATCCCACCATTTCATTGTCACCAAATTACCAAACCATGAATGAGCAATTTCATGTGCAAGTACAGCAGCTACACGTTCAGTATGTTCGGCTGATGATTTACGTTCTTCATCTTCTGGTACTAACATTGCCGATTCTCTATATATATATATATAAAAAACATATTTTTAAAATATAAACGGCAATTTATTATTAGTTTTTTTTTTAAATACAGCAGTAAAATAATCTTTCTGTAAGATTTGTATCGTCACATAATATATATATAGACAATGATTTCTAAAGAAAATCGATATCTAGATATATATTTCCTCATGTGATTCATTTCTCTATCATCAACAACATCAACATATATATATTATTTTTCTTTAAAATATCTGCGGGAAGTTAACAAATTCAAAACTGAATTGACTTTTAATGTGAAATATGTTAATATTAGAATTGAAATGATATTATATATATCTCTATGACAAAACTAATTACCAATCAATCAATTGTAATCGTTTTGTAAATCAACAATTCGATATGTATATATATCAATATAATTTACTATATATATTATAGATATATTATACAATAACAAATAATAATATAATAAAAATATTTCTATGATTACAAATAATCAGAAACCGTTCACTTTACAAATTCTTAACATATATATGTATATTTGCCAATTAATGAACGTATATACGAAGTAATATCATTTATACCCACTTTGAATTACAAATTACATATGAGTGTAATTGAATTATTATACATGTATATAATAATATTTTGATCGATTACACATTTCTTGTTGTTTATAAAATGCATATGGCAATGCCATATACATATATATATATATAATGCATTATAATAACATAAACTATTTTTATAATTGGTTTTATATTGTATTTATATTTTTTACTTTTTTGTTGTATTTCAAAAAATCAGAAGCAATTATAATACATAATGAATAATGGTAATGAACTTAACAATATTTCGAATTGAATAGAATTGTTTATAAATTGTATATATATATGATTTGTTTAAAGAAAAGGAAATCTATTATATAAGAAAAACTAAGAATAGAATAGAATATGCTGAATAAGAAAAAGAAAAACCCTCATTATTCATATATACTACTCTAACCACTATAAATTGTAACTTACATATCATCTATTTACTTTGTTTTATTAATGCCCACCACGATTCTATTGCACTTAAATCAGGACTTGAAGATGTCCATTTCTAAAAGTAGATTTCGAAACCCATTTCTTTAGCTTTCAACCAGTTCTTAGTTGCTTTAGCGGTTTGTGGTAGAGCAACATCTTATTGAAATGTATATTCGCCGTTTGAATATAATTTAATATAGTCGAGCGGAAAAGGTAGTCGCATTTAATATATGAATGTGATTTTGGGAGTTAACCGCGTACACTAAATGAAATTTAAATTAATAAAATTAAGTAAGTAAATTAAAACAAAGAAGCGATTCCCTTTGAAATGTAAATTATAATAACTGGCTGAAAAGTTCACAGTGCGTTTTAAACAATCACGATGGAATGCTTCAATTTGTGTGTGAATTACTCGATTATCCGAATCACAAACAATAACAAATTTACATTCATCATCCAAATATAATGCTATTCCATTGCCGCAGAACTCAAAATTGTTTATTGTTTTCTGTTTTTTGCAAAACAATTGCAAGGGACTTTGATTTGTGATAAAATATTAATAAGGATTATTATTATAGGAAAAAAATATGGTTTAATGAAATATGTCTGTATTTTTATCTTATAAAAGTTCGGTTTATCAATCCATTGCCTTGTCCACTTTCGTGCGACCACTTTTTGGATTGCTGTTGACCATTTTAGACTTATATCACTCATACCAGTTCTCCTTTTTTTCACAGTTGCGTTTATCACGATCAGTAACATTAAATTTTACACCACTTTATGTGACTCAAATGAACCGCGGTTAACCACATTTTATTTAAATATCTGATACGGTAGACTTACAATTAGTTACATTAAGTTCTTTAGGAATATTTGGTATTATTCTTATTGATAATAAGATTAAAAGGAGCCATACAGTCCCGATTTAAGTCCAATAGAATGGTTGTGGGCATTAATAAAACAAAGTAAATACATGATATGAAAGTTACAATTGAAGGAGTGAAGAATTCCAAGGAAAAATCATTGAAATGAGGAATACAAAAACACCGGATGAATGCAAAAACTTAGTAAATACCACGTCTAAGAGAATGGATGGTGTCATATATAGGCCAAAGGAGGTGTTACAAAGGACATAAGTAGCGTATAATATAAGTGTCCGATATTATAATGGTAAAATTTTTTTTTTTGGTTAAATTGAATCATTTTGAAATAAATTCAATAATTATTAGAATTTAAAAGTTTTTTTTACTTCTGTCTGCGAAATTATTTAACTAAAACCATCATTTTATGAAATTAGAAGGATTAAAAAATTGTTGTTTAAAGTCCTTTTTTGGCATCTCAAAGTCGAGCATTCGAATAAAATAGCAGGTGTCCGATATGGTTAGAGTAGTATATTATACAATATAAAATGAATATATTTCTATTTGAAAAAATAAATATGTAAAAAATTTTTACAAATACCAAACAGTTTATATTTGACCTGATCACATTTCCAAAATATTTTATAAATTATCCTCATCGTTATATTTATATATATTCTGTATTAAATAGTAATTCATTTATGCATAGTTTTTGATATGGAAATGATGACTAAAATACAATTAAGAATTCTTTTCAGATATATATATATAGTTAATTTTCCTACTATAGCAGACAAAAGAATTTAATTTTTTTTTTTTTACTTTTGTGGTGTTTCTGTTTAATATATAAATTATTCTTTATATATACATCCACACAGCCAAATATGTGAAATATTTTGAATTTATTATACTTAAGTGTCAAGTTCATATATACACATATGATATAATAAAATAAAAAAATAGTATATAATTATCTTATAAGTTATATAAGTTAATCACAGATTTTCCATATATGATTTAAAATCACTTTATTTGTTTTTTTTTTTTCTTCTGTACATTCATAAACATTTAAGATAAGCAAAAAACAAAAAAGTTTATATATTTGTTTTATTTTACGAAAAAAAATAACCATTTTTTCCATCTCATCTCCATACTATCATTTTTATATATGATGCATAAAAAGTGTAAATGCGATTAGAATTTTGTTTATATAGCAGCTGATAAAATATTTTTTTTAATTAAGTTATAGTTTGCATCTTATGTGTGCGTCTTCATATAAATGAATGAATTTAAAGAAAAAAAACTATAAATTTTCTTATATGAAGCAATTATTTAATTAAAAAATATTACGTTTATGTTATATGAGACGCGAAAGAAATTATACATTATTCATATACGGAATGTGAGAGATAAGGTTTATATGTGATTTCATAACAATACATATATTTAATGAAATCATTCACATTTACATATACCTGGCATAAAACAGGAATGTGTATTAAATCAGTTTCTATTTTCATTGCATTATTATTAGACAGTATGGTTGACTGACAAACGAATATAAAGCAGTGAACATACTTTTAAAGGGTAAACTGTTATTTTAATTCAAAGATATACAAAGATTGTTATTCAACGAAATTAATAAATCACGGCCCGATTAGTTTGTCCTTATAAGAACTTTATATATTTACAATAAATAAAAATGTTAACTTACCTAAATGTGATTAATCCCCAATTTTCCATTGCACTAAATCCAAAATCTGGTACGGCAACCATATCAATTTTTGGTAATGCATATTTTATACCAAAATAATCTTCAAAATATGGTAATATTTTTGTTGTTAACGTATAAACATATCTATAAATTTATATAAAAAAAAAGGTAAAATTTAATTTCTTATTGTAAAAACAAGAGGTTTTGTAAATCAATTAATTTTAATTTCTAATAACAATAAATAGTAAATATAGTAAAAGAAGTTTCATCTTGTTCAATATCTACCATTATATTTATATACTAAATCGCGTACGCACTTATTTATTGTATATTTGGATCATAACATAATATAAAACGATATATTTTATGAAGAAACTTACGGCTTAAAATAAAATTAATAGTCTTTCATCAATATTAAAACATATATAAATCAGATAAATTTTGGTAATGTAAATTTATGCGAATGTGCGGGTTCTATAGAAAGGTATCATTTTTCGTAGGAAAAGAATTTTTATATATTTAATACCTTTTTTCTTTTATATATTCATTTCTTTTGTTACCTTTGAAACCATATATATATATGAAGATTTTTTGTTTCTATAGAAATTGTTAAGACTTTAATTTAAATTTATTGCAAAACATATATATATTAAAACTTCTTAATGTTAAAAATTTTTTAAATTATATAATCTTTATATGTTATATATATATATAATCTTTTAGCCTTTATTTATAAACATTAATTTTGTTGTTTTTTTTTAATTTTTTTAAATAAATAAATCCGGTTTAAAAGTTCGCATTTTGACCAATTTAATTTTTTAACAATATACGATAAAGAAAATGTTAACGACCCATAAAAATTTAGTGTTGTTAAATTAAACAAAAAAAAAATAATAATAATAATAATATTATTATATTCATATACCTGGTCATATCAGAAACTTCTTTTCTTGTCCATATATTAATGATTGGTAAATCAATTGAATATTCTTTTGAAATATTTGCATTCACTAAATCGGAAACAATAAATGCAACTAAATATGTAGACATTTTTGGTGTTATATCAAAATCTTCTTGAATATAACCATCTTTTGGAAAACTTTAATAAAAAATAATAATAATAATAATATAACATATTATGACTTTTTGTTTTTTTGCGAAATAATATTTTATTTATTTATATTTATTTACTTACGCTGTAAATGAACTTGGCATATTTGATAATACCATTGTTTTTTTTGCTTCACGTACAACACTAATTTGAAATTGTGCTTTTTTATCGGGACGATCGAAACACGGAAATGCACGTCTAGCATCAATCGGTGAAAATTGTGTACTAACTAACCATCTATTTTATAAATGAAATAATATATATTCTGTATAACGAATATGGTAATCCCTTTAAAATAATAATCTTTTTAACACTTACTCTTGTTGACCATAACCATTATCGTATGACGTTTGATAAAATCCTTGTAATGTATCCGTTAATGCACTGACGAAATCTAATTTTACTTCTAATATAATTGGATCGGCTGTATCAATTATACCACCTTTTATATATATTATAAATGTGTCATTATTTTTACCATACATTGTATTGACGGCTATTGGATTTGTATTATTTTGGTATACTATAAATATATATATATATATAAAATAAAAATTATTATCATTATAATCGTTTGTTTTTTCATTTAAATAAAAATAGACTAAAAGGTAAAGGGAAAGTTTTTATAGGTAAAAGAAAAGGGACACTTTATAAGTACATCACAGGAATGAATCTTTTAGAATATATTTTACAATATAATGATTCAGTTATTTATTTATTTATTTAAAATTTACGTTATTATGAATTAAAAAATCACCAATAAGAGTTGTAAGATGAAAGTAAAACATCAAGTGGATTAAAACGGCAGTAATTATGGTATGATGGCCATCAATTTTAAAGAATTCAATTGATCTTAGACACCGAAAGTTTATTTTAAAATTCAATTTATGCAATAATGCTGTACAGTCGACAGTATTATTAATCAATCCACAAGTTAAAGATAAGCCAATAAACTGTCTATGCTTCTCAAGCGTGCGTAGGCATGTTTAATATTGCCAATCTATTAGTATAACAGGGCAATGCTGTTGAATCGGACAAAGGAAGAGACCTTAGAGCGAATCTATGGGAATCTTCTTTGGATTGATTCTAATATGCTTATTGAGTTAGAATAATAAGGTGACCATACCTGACATGCATATTCCAAAATGGAACGAACAAGAGCATAAAATAATGACCGGAGACAATACGGATCCGTAAATTCCCTAGCAGTGCGAATAATGAATCCCAATATACCGAATTAGCCCCATTTATCACATAATCAATATAAAATTTAAAAGTTAATTTAACATCAAGATATAAACACCCAAATCTATAGGGTTTTGTCCAAGGTATTTAAAAAATTACCATGTAAATGGTATGAATAAAATAAGGGTGTATGTTTACGCGTAAAATACATAACCTTTATACACTTTTCAATACTTAAGAACATAAAATTACGAGAACACCAATCGTAAAAAGCACAAAGATCAGACTGAAGTGCGGGACAGTCGTCCCGAGTAACAACAGATTTATAAATTTTCACATCATCCGAATATAAATTACATTTAGAATACTTAAAAACAGTTGGAAGGTCATTAATAAAAAGTATAAATAAAATAGGTCCCAGGTGACTATACCCTGAGGGACACCAGAAGAAGCAATAATTGGTTTAGATAAAATCCCGTCATAATCCCGCACCTCACCCAAACGATTACTTAAATATGAACATATCCACCTAACAAACGTATCACCAAAGCCCATTTTTTTTCAATTTGAACAGAAGAAGACCATGTGAAAGTTTGTCAAACGCCTTACTGAAATCAGTGAAGACGCAATCAACTTGACGCAACACCATAGATTTAAAATATTCAAAGCAGTATGTAGAGAATTCAAGTAGATTCGTAGTCGTCGATCTGCCAGCAAGGAATAAGACTTGGATTCTCGACAGTATACAGCATATGAGAGATATAAATGTGAAAACATTATAGAGAAAAATTGTTATATATTGTGTAGATGTGCGAACGATTGACAAAAAATATACTTTATGATAACTTTTAAAACCAAAAAAAATTGATTATACCTTGAACATTATAAATTGTTATATTATTTATATCAAATACAATTGGTTGTAATTCCATATCAAATTCATCTTGTTCAATATCTACCGAAAGTTTTCCAAATGATCGTCCACTTTCATAATTCGGTTCCATTAACAATCTGAAAGTAAAATTAAAAAAGAATATATAATAAAAAAAATATTATATAATATGTTGTTTGGGATTGGAATTTGGGTCGACTGAAGGTGCCAATTAATATTGTTTCCCATAAAATTTGAATCCATTTCATTTGAATTTAAATGTAAGTATTATATAAATCACAAAGAATACATATAAACAATATATGCAATGTATTAAGATCACATGAACCCTATAATGCAAAATATATTTATAAATATAATTCTGATCAATTTAGTTATGAAATTCTATATAAATTCAAACAAATATATATACATATATTGCGGTTGGTCGTACGGCTAATTACCGACACCGTAAAAGCCACAAATTAAGAAACTAACAACAGAAGCCTGTTGTTGGACGCTAAAACCAGATTGTTGGTTGTATAGCGAAAAATTGATTGATTGATTGATATGATGAATAAAGAAAATATCATTTTCAGGATATTATCGTAATATTATCAAAAGAGCATACAAAAAAAATCTAATAATAATAATAATATAAATGTGTATATTTGCGAATAAATGATAAAAAAAACTTTGTACAAAGATAAATATTATAATAAAAAAAAGTTTTTCCCCTCCATCATATCATCAAAATTTCAACATCTCTTGTATGAGACATTTATTTCGTATAATTGAAACTTCTAATTAATTAATAATAATTAATAATAATAAAAGTCTTTAAAAATAATCAGATTGTGATATCCAATAAAAAACAAAAATAATTATACATATATAAATAACGACGAAGCAGAAGATTGTATTTTTAATTGAACTTTACGTTTTGTTTATTAAAGATATATCATTTTACGAGAAGGACGTGGAATAATATTTTCTTTTTAACATTTTATACAAATAATAATATATAGAAGTTTGCCATATCAAAAAAGAAATGTTGTTTTTAATTGTGTTTATTATAAATTTAAGTCTGGTTGCAGTAAATTCTGCACAGGTAAATATTTTTTTCTATTCGAAATTCTATATAAATTAGATAAGTAAAAATCATTTACAATTAAGAAAATCAATTATAATCGGAATTTATAATCTTGTTTTATAGTTTTTTTTTTTTACTAATAACAAATGAATTGTAGGTGAATTTATTTTATGAGTCATATCCTTTAATGTATAATCACCTTTTTATTATTATACAAATATTCCATGTGTAAATACAATAATAATAATAATGTTTTCTTTTTTTTTTTTTTTGTCACACCTTATTTTTTTTTTAAAATTATAATATGTGCATACAAAATAGCCGCATTTTTATATAAACGTGTGTGTAGTATATTATATATTATTATTATACTATATTATACATCATATATATAATGAAACATTTATATAAAAAAGGATAATAATAAAGTTTTGAGTATATAAAACATAAACCACATTTATATAATAAAATGCAATAAAATTATAATAATAATTATTTTAATTAATGTATTTTATAATTATATACTTGTTTATTAAAAAAAAAACACTAAAAAACCCAACTATATTTTTATATATATATATATACTAGATACCAATAACGACAAGTCGTATTGTTAATGGTGAATTGGCCGGTGCAAATCAATTTCCATGGCATGTTTCATTACACATTTCATTTGTGAATGCAACACAAACGATATCGAATTGTGGTGGATCAATAATATCAAATACATTTATATTAACATCAGCCGATTGTTTACGTAATGCAAAACAAATTAAAATTGATTTTGGTAGTGTAAACTTTTCAAAACCAATTTTATCCATGTATTCCAATCAATATTATATTCATCCAAATTTTGTGCCGAATAATCTTCAAAATAATATTGCATTAATTCGTCTACCATTAAATATAACATTCACAAATGGTATTATGCCAATACGTTTACCTTGTCGCAGTCAAATAAATTTAGCATTTGTAAATCAGGAAACGTATTTATGCGGTTTTGGATATAAATCCACAAGTATGTATATATACAATAATATCTTTTTGTATATAGATTAATTTTGTAATTTGTGAATCAATTTTTATATTGTCAATCACATATATATATAGATATAATAGGAATGTCTGAACAATTACGTTGGATAAAATATAAGGTTATAAGTAATGCAGATTGTCAAAAAACATATGGTAACCAATCGGTACAACCGTCAAATGTTTGTACAATTGGATGGAATCATCCATGGGAAAGTGGATGTTTTGGTGATGGTGGTGGTGCATTAATATATAATGAATTTGGCGCATTTACACAAATTGGTATAATGAGTTTTGTACATTCAAATGGATGTGACAGTGGACATCCAATGGGTTTCACAAGGATCACTGCATACATGGATTGGATATCAAAAACAGCCGGTTATACATTTAGACCATAATTTAAATTTAGCTTATATAATTGTTAATTTTGTTGTTCTTTATATTTAAATTTAAATCATTTATTCAATAATTTAATAGCTATATATATACTAGTAATAATAAATACGTATAATGTGTCATATGCAAAGTTTAACATAAAATAAATTTTTAATAATGGATAATATAAAATGAATTATTTTTTTATTATAATATTCTATAATATATATATATATAAGATCATCTCTATAAATATACAAAAAATTGTTACAATTTAATGTATTTTTATGCTATTATTTTATTCACAATTTAATGAGAGAGTGTCAAATAATTATAAACCCAAGTTTTATCATAAATTGCAAATGTAATTTTTTAATATTTTAATTTTACAATCTATTTTTATATAACTATATATTATTCGTATATATAAATATTTCAGCTTATGTATACACATTTTTGCATTTTACATTATGCATTTATGATGTCATTCAAAAAAATTGTGTCATATTATTGTTTGTATTGTGCCAATTATAAACGCATATATATTCTTGTTTGTTAAATTACAATAAAATAATAAAAAGGTAATTGACTTAAACGAATGATTATTATTATTGCAATGGAAAATTGCTATTTTTGAATTTATTTATGTAAAGTTCATCACTTATTTTAGTTGCTAAATAAATTATAATTGAATAATTTATCAATAATAACTATATATAATATATATATTTTAAGATGTGAGTTATGTTTTCCTTATATATTTCTCACACTTTGATATATTTTATATATATATATAGTCACCTACATGCGTCTTCATATAAATATAGGGTAAATAAAATTATATTTACATATTTAATGTAAACATTTTTTGAATTCATGTATATTGTGTTGTGTATTAACTTTTGATTGAGACTAATAAGAGTTTAAAAACAAAACGATATATACGAAAATAAACGGTTTTTCTTAGACGATATTTAATAAGAATCGCAATTATTTTATGAATTTATATGCGAGAACAATGTGAAAAAAATACAATTCCGCAAGGTTTTTCGTTTTTGATGCCCTATCAAATATGACTAATATATACTATTGTCAGTGTATCATCAGACATATTTAAAAAATATTCGTTTTATCAGTCAATTTCATTATTATAATAAAACACAAATCAATTAAAATTCTATAAAACATGTTTGATGTAAAGTCAATATAGCAACAAAATGATATGATTAAATAAGTATATGACTGACTATATATAAGTAAGTACTTGTATTACAGTTGAGGACGATAACATTCATAAAAAAAAAAAAAAAAACGAAATGATAAATATATTTATAAAACATTAAAACAAAAAATTTATATAAATATTGACAAAATTATAGATATGAAGTTGAATAAAAATGAAATTGTTCTTACAAAAAAAGTTAGTGAACGATTAATTGGAGCACTCATCTATCATTAATGCAAGGCATATTGGCATATTCTGCAAAGTTAAAAACTTATCATTATTTCCAAATAAATATTAGACCGACTATTTCAATTAAAAGCTATAGTTATTTTAAAATCAAATAATGTTAAATAATGAAAATAATTTACATAATTTTTTTTTTTTTTAGTTTGACATTTACATATACAAATCTTTCTTTTTAAATATAATATATGTACAATTTAAATGTTAACGAACCGGAACAAATATGTAAAATATTAAAATACAAATATTATAAAGGTCACCTTTACCAAACATGGATTAATTGCGTATACATCGCATAGAGTTATAATATTGAATGCGTTTTTTTTTTTCGTTTTATTTTTCAAATAATAATATTAAATTAATTTTTAAACCATTAAAAATTAGGTCATCTTTCACATCATCTCATTTTTGTTTTTTTATTTTTAATATGAAACAAATTTAAATAAAAAAAAACACACACACACACAATATATATATATGGATTTTCAAAGTCATAAATGTCGAATCTTCATCTAAATAAAGCGATATACATATATGTAATGCATATATAAAAATAAAAAAAAAAAGTGAAATGAAGTTAAAATGGAATCTTGGAATGGATTGAAATTATTGAGTCTTATGAATACTATTTAGAAAAATAAAAATCATATATAAATTCAATGTTTTTAAATTTTTATAATTACATATTATAATTATGTCCTATATCATTAATAATTCAAACATATCTAATTATATTATAACAATATAATAGAAAGATATACAAAATCATATTAAATACAAGTAGATAACCATATATATATAGAGAAGGTAATATATAACTTATATTCTAAATTGTAAATATAGAAATGAAAGAAAAAAAGTAAAAGTTGCCGACTTTTTATAATTATATACTATCACATATTTAACATAACAAATTATGATAAATAAAAATTTCAGGTGAAAACGAAAAAATAAAAAAAAAAACAGGTAAATAATATTCCTTTTTTTTTTTTAAGATAAACAACTCAAAAAATTAAAAGCAACAAATAAATTATTATACGCAGACATAACATAAAAAATTAAATAACTAGATTATTATTATTATTTCGTATTCGACGACGGCACAAGTCATTAGATTTATATTAATAAAGAAAAAAAATATTTATTTTTTTCTTGTATTATTATTAGCGCCGCTAATTTATATATCATTTTTAATGTAATCAACAAAAAAATATTTTTTTATTCGTCAATTCAATTACCAAAAAAAAAAACAAAATAATAATATTATATATATAATGGGTGATTTTTTAAAAGCTATAGGAAAGTTTTTCAAAAGAAAAACACATAAAATTCAGAAAAATGCATGAAATCTTTATTTGAATCGATAGTACGGCGGTCCATATAATTTAATGTTTGAAGATTATTTCATGCAAATGTTGACCTTGACTGCGCCTCAAATGGAATGATTCGCTTAGTCCAATTTTGGTATACTCTTTCCAACATTTCGGCCGGTATCTCACGAATAAATGCTTCAATGTTGTCTTCAAATGCGTCAATTGAAGCGGGCTTGTCTGTCTCTAGACATGAGCTTTAACATAGCCACACAAAAAATAGTCTAAAGGCGTTAAATCGCACGATCTAGGCGGCCAATTGACCGGCGGTCCCGAACGTGAAATAAAATGTTCACCGAACTAGCCTCTCAATAAGTCCATGTGTAGCACGTCCTGTGTGGCATGTGGCACCGTCTTGTTGAAACCACATGTCATGCAAGTCAAGCTTTTGCATTTTGGACAAAAAAAAGTTGAATATCATCTCACGGTAGCGCTCACCATTCACAGTTACGTTACGATTCGCATCATCTTTGAAGAAGTACGGTCCAATAATGATTCCACCAGCCCATAAACCGCACCAAACTGTGACTTTTTCTGGATGCATTGGTAGCTAGCTGTTGCAATGCTTCTGGCTGATATTCACTCCAAAATCGACAATTCTGCTTATTTACGTACCCATTGAGCCAAAAATAAGCATCGTCGTCGCCGAACACAATTTCGTCGCGATGAACGCAATTCTTAACAGAGCACGCATTTTGATGATAAAATTCAATAATTTGCAACCGTTGTTCGTTGTTTGTAAGACGATTCATGGTTAAATTATAGACCGCAAACTGAAGATGCTTGACAGTGAAACAAAACACGAAACGTGTGTCAGCTGTTTAAACCAGTGTTGCCAAAAAGATAATAGGTAAAAAATCACCCTTTACTATATATGTATATTAATAATGCGTGTAAATCTGATTATATAATAATAAGTTTTTAGATTTTTTTTTTTTTGGTTTTTATAATACAACATTTAAATACATATATAAATAATTCATTTTTGTTTTGAAATGTTTGATAGTTCAACGAACTGCGATTATTATTAAATTTAAAACAAAAAAAAAACGAATATAATACATGTAAATATAAATAAATAAAGTGAATTGGGACTTATTGTGACTCAATATATAAGTATAAAACCGCATAAATGGGATAATATTATTTTTTCCTAATATAAAGCAATTTTTGAATAAAACGTATTTTCTTTTCCAAACACGACGACCGAATTGGCAGCAATTAGTCATTTAATTTAAGAAAAACAATTATTCGTTTTTTTTATAGGAATGAAAATAAATTTCCTCGTCACATGTGACATACCTAAAATATAATTGGTGAAACTTATATTATAATGAGTCGCCTTATTAGACATTGTTTCTATATAAAAAATCCATATAGAAAATATTTTTTTTTTGTTTATTTTGCAGTTATTAAAAATAAAATATACACTTCTTCTTAATCAGGAATCGAGTGAATTTTTTTTTTAGATATATTATAATATTGTATTATTATACAATAGGACAATGTTCTATCTATATATAATAGCATAATAGATACTGACATATAGTATTTAAATAAATATTTTTTATACAGTGTATATTAAATTTGCAAATTGATGTGTTGTTATGACTTATTTGTTTGTGCTGAATGAAATATGCCGTCGTCGTGTCCATCAGAGAATTTGTAATTTGTAAATAAATTAAAAAAATTTCACGTAATATTTGATCATCATTTTAATTTGTTATATTATGTACTTATATATATTATAATATATTTCTATGAATGAACATAAAAATTTAAACATTTTTTTTTTTTTTTTGATACCTAGGCGATGCCGAGGTAAAATTGGGATAACATTTCTAATCATATAAGATATTAACAGAATTGTTTTAACGAAATGGATTCAAAATAAAAATTGAACATTTAAATATTTAATATTTAAATTAACCTTTTTCCACTGGCATTGTCATATCGATTACAAAATTTCATTTAACTAAAATAACTAAAAGAACCTTATAAAACAATCAAGTTCCTTGTTAAAAAGAAATTTTCATTAAGACATAACTGCGATAATGAAATTGTCGTCGATGATCAAAAAATGTATTTTATTATATAGATTTTATTATGCAATTTATACCTTATATTGTCCGACATTCCCTATATTATATATATGGGATTTGGAATAACCATTATTATTTTATATATTCTTATATCTACAAAATAAAACAATAAACTATTATTAAATTTTTTAAATTGCAATTTTTATTATTCATATATATATTTAACTGCACATTTTCATAATACAATATAATAAATATATAATTGCTGAATTTTTAGATTTTTATTACCGCATACAAAAGAAATCCAAAAATATATTTTATGAATGACAAAATATTTTATTTAAAGAAATTATAATATTATATTTGTATATATATAATATAGGAAGTGAAATCAATTAAAAAAAAATGATTTATTTATATGAATTATATGGAATTGAATTACCGCATTTAATGGATTAATGTTTAAAAAAAAATATTACGCAACCGAAATTTTAGATTTTATAAAAGAAAGAAATTTTCGAAACAAAAAAATGTATATCATTAGCTAATTGTTCATGCAATTCATGCAATTTTTAGAATTCAATAAAGTCCTATATGATTAAATATTGCGCATAATTAAATGATTAAATAGTTGAATTAATAAAGCGGCATTTCTTCTGAATCTATATGGTATATACTGGGAATAATATCACAATATAATTATGTTGAATAATTGCAATATACACACACTCAATCTCATATAAAATGTTTTTCAGTATTACATCATTATAAAAATATAATATATGTCATTGACCATCAATATATATCTAAATGTTTTATTTATATATTTCAATTTAAATTATTATACTCTCATATATAAACATATATATGTGCGGTTATGATTAAATAAATGCAATTAATATCGTTTATTATGTGCTATATATTACAGTATTGCACGCAATCAAATGGTATGTATGACTATGAATGTTTACCATCTAAACATATTAATTTCAAATTTTCTGATATATTCAATTATAAAATTTTACCGCATATATTAATAAAAAGTCAATCAATCTAATTTGAATTTATTGATCACAAATTCTTTATATAATATATTTACAAAACATTACATCAATTGATTTTTATTTGTATATATCTTTTGATAAATGTATAACAATATAATATTTTAATAAATTAAACACATTTTTTTTTTTGTTTTTTAATTGAAAAACTCCAAGAATTATAATTAAAATAATATCGTTTAGTTTTATATGTTATTTTATATATAACACATAAAATAATTGAAATGAAAATTGTGGTTTAAAGTATTATATTATATATACATTCAATCAATAACTTCAATTGAATAAATAATATTATATGAAAATAATAAGCCACACTCTAATGCTCTAAAATCTAATGTATGTATTATACAATAAAAACATTGTTGCATTAAAAAAAATAATAAATACTTTAATTAATTGTATATTGATTGAACGCGTAATCATTTGTATATACTGTATCATATATACATTAATTATTATGTATATATAGTATATTCTATAAATATTCCAGAGTGCAATGTTCTTTATTGCAATGCAATTCAAAATATAAACATTTAATGTATTATATCATAAAAATACCACTTAAATAATTTAATTTACTTTTAAAATTTCTATATAAATTTATATTGTACAATATACAATATAACATAACAAAACATTTTTGTAATGTGTATATCTTTTGTATCTTTTATATATATGTTTGAAGTGTGTTTTTTATTATCTTTTTATTGTAAATAATAGCGTGATGCAGTGATTATAATAAATATACGTATAATATTATATTTATAATTAAATTTTTGAATTTTAGTTTTAATAAATACTGATGAATGTCGTTTTAATAATATTTGAACAAAAAACTATTCCATCAGAATTGGGTTTGTAATTAAAAAAAGAATTGTATAAAATAATCTTTCATTTAAAGATTAATTTATTATTGATTTATAATAAAGAATCTTATATGCAATATTTCTTTATTATCCTATAAATGTTACTATTTGAAATTAATATAGAATTAAAATAATTCCAAATCAGACAAATATATTTACATTGTCAGCATAATTATATTATACTGATTCAAACCATATATTTAATTCAAAAATCCAATTAGAATTGTGTTAAAAAATAAATATGTAATAATTAACAAACCTGACATTATCAATTATTATAATATTAACCGCATGTCATGTCATATACCGTACCATTTATACATTCTTTTTTTTTAAAATAGTCACGAAATATTGATAATATACTCGTATATATATATAAAAATATAATTAAATATATGATTGATAACAAACATAAGTGATGGTTTCACTATATATTTATATATCGTTATAATTTAAGCTGTTTGTTTGATATATGGCAAATTTATAAAATATATTGTAAAATTCTAATAGATCATCAATATCTATATATATACAGAATACAAATACTCTTATATTAACTATATATTTTGATGTCTGTCTGACAGATTAACTATTTAGTTTTAAGTGTTACAATTTTTACAATTTTTTTTCTTGTAATTATAATATGGATATACATTCACACAATTCATCATCATAGATTTTAATACATATATATTATTTTTAGATACTCATCATATGATGTATGTATGATGATTTTAACAAAATGTTACAATAATAATTTAAATATATATACAACAAACACTACATGAAATGAAATGTAAAAAAAAATAAAATAAAAATAAATAATAACATATCAAAATTAAATTTAAATAAAAAATATACACACAACACAACACTTTTAGTGGTTACTCATAAAAAAAAAAAAAAGTAAAAAAGTGTGCATACAATTATTAAGTGTTTCAGTGTTTCGTTCGTTGTTCGTTCATTCGTTCGAGAAATTATAAATAAATATATTTAATAAGTTCTATCTTTTTATCTACTAAATATATATATATATATATATATTATTATAAATTGAACGTGAAGGTTAATGATTTTTTTGATTTCATATATATTAGGTTGTCGAAAAAGTATTGATAATTTTTATAAATAGATGTCATTATAATTGAATATTTCAAGTAGTACTAATCTGATCAGGTAACACTAACATATGTTCGAAAGATGACATTTCGTAGATAAAAAAAACAATTAAATTTGTTTAGTCATTTAAAAGTTGTAGTGCATTAAAGATGAGCGAAATTAGTGAAAAAATTCGATACATTTTACAATTTTATTATGAAAAAGGTGAAAATGCAACGCAGGCACATGAAGAAATTTGTGCAACAGTTTACGGTGAAGGAACTTTATCAAAATTAACAGCCTATAGATGGTTTGCTCGATTTCGTTCCGGTAATTTTGATGTCAAAGATCCACCTCCTCGTTCTGGTCGAACAATCACTGAAAAAGTCGATGAAATCGTATCAAAAATTGAAGAAAATCGACACGTACGCAATCATGATATCGCTAAAGAACTAAACATCCATCACCAAACAGTTTTAAACCATTTGACAAAGGCTGGATACAAGAAAAAGCTCGATGTTTGGGTACCACATGAATTAACACAAAACAATTTAATGAACCGAATTTCCATTTGCGAAACGCTGTTTAAAAGGAACGAAATCGAGTCTAATTTTAAAGCGAATGATTACAGGTGATGATGAAATGGATCACATACGATAATAATGTACGAAAAAGATCGTGGTCCAAGAAGCGTGGTGAAGCTCCTAAAACAGTAGCAAAACCTGGATTAACACCAAAGAAAGGTAATGCTGTCTGTTTGGTGGGATTGGAAAGGAATCGTTCATTATATGAATTACTAGCACCCGGTCAAACCATTGATTCCGATCTCTATATTGTCAACAATTAACAAGATTGAAGCACGAGATTTAAAAAAAAAAACGTCCAGAATTAATCAATCGAAAGGGTGTGTTGTGTTCCATCATGACAACGCCAGACCACACACACATCTTTGATGACTCGGCAGAAACTGAGAGAGTTTGGCTGGGAAGTTTGAATGCATCCACCATATATAGCCCGGACCTTGCATCTTCAGATTATCATTTGTTCCGGTCTCTGCAGAACTCCCTTAATGATTTAAAATTAAATTCCGCAGAGGACTGCAAAATGCACTTGGATTAGTTTTTTGCCCAGAAAACACAGAAGTTCTACAGTGATGGGATAATGTCTTTACCAGCAGAAAAATGGCAAAGGGTCATCGATTCATCGACAGGATTTTAATGAACATAATTGCAAGTTTGAAGATTAAAGGAAAATTTATATTGTAAGTTTATACTTGCATTTCTTGAGGGAAATTTATTGGCTATTATGAACTTTTTTTTTTTTTTTGGGTATGTTTAAGGAAAAACAATATTATTGTTTGGAGAAATGGATCCACTTACCTATATGTAATTGGACTCCAACCTTCATACAATACAATATCATCATTTATTGGTTCAATATCTTTTGATAATTTATTATTCTGTGATGCAATGATATCTGCTTCAATTGATGGTGGTATTGTTTTCATTGTTGCTTTAGTCATTTCTAATGTTGTGGCCGTTGACGGTGAAGGTGTTGATTGTGATGTACTATTGCCGATTGTGGCCGTTGATTTTGTAAACATACTGGTTGTACTGGTCGGCGATGTACTTGAATGTTGTGATCCACCATTACTAAATATTCCGGCTTTATTTGGGCTATCATGTCCATTTGTTGTCGTCGCCTGACAACTATATATATATATATACATATCGCGAAAATATATTTAATGAAAAAAAACGCACAAAATTATTTCAATGGAAAATATTGAAAAAATAAAATAAATATTATTTGACTGATTAATAAAACAAATTTCAATTTTTGTTATTTTTACAATCAAAAGAAAGTGAAATAGATTTGTTAATGTTATTCGTATATAATTGTTTATATAAACATTGCTTTATCTATAGTATATTATAGCATTATAGATACTTGTGTATGATGTGTGTCTATATCTAATAGAAACAGCTGTATTTGAAATTCCGTAAAATTTTACAAAAAAAAAAAAAAAAATACTAAATATTTGTTTATTATTCGCCAATTTCAATAGAATGTGTAAATAAACATATAATTGCAATATAAAAATTATAGTATATAATATAATATCTAAATTTGTAAACCAGTAAATTATTTTCTGATCTTCTATAAAGCTAATTTTTATATATATATATATATAGAATAACGTGTGTGTATTGTATATGCATGGCAAGTAATAAAAATTTAATTTTATTGTTTTTTTTTTTTTACAAATTGTTTAGAAAACCGAAATATTTTTTTGAACAAAAATGATATGCGAACGGGAGGAAAAACTTATATAAGCCATTAAAATGAAATGATGGATATATGAAAAATATTGCTTATGATATTTAAATTTAAACAAAAAACAAAAATTTTTCAATAATTTTTATTTTATTTAAAATAATAATATAATTATAGAAATTTAAATTTATGTTACATATTATAGATAAGATAAAAAATAGTATATTGGATGATATGGTGCGGTTGTTTATATATAATATATTTTAAACGATAACACGTGCCAAAATGCCACTATTATAAAATTAAATTATTATTGGAATTATCAACAATTAGTTTTGAAAACAATATGAAATTGTTTTGTTCTGTAAAATAATAATCAAAAAATTATAGGCAGTAATAATTTTAAAATTATATTGTATTTATTTTTTTTATGATTATCTTTTTATTATAATGGCTTCTTTTTTTTTTTGGTTTAATTATAGAAACATTTTCTAATAATGAAAAATTAATCCTTAAGATTTTCTGAACACTTTTGATTGTGAAGTAATATTTCTACTATTTGACTACTAATTGAATTAGTTATGAGGATATTATAGAAGACATATTGTTATGATAACATAAGTTTATAGTTTGATTCTGAGGAGTTTTTTTTTCTAATTTGAAAATGCTTAGTTTGCAAAATAGTATATCTACAGATATAAATATTTAAAATAAAATATTTCACCATATAATCGCATATACAATTTTAAGACGTTTTACAACTTACGCCTATTTTATTTTTAATCATTCATATTTTATCAATGGTTTGGTATGTAAATATATAATTCAAATTTGTGCATTATATATACGCATGCAAAATTCTATATTATGCACAATTTATATTAATATACATATAATTTTATAATACCCACATATTATTACTAAAAAAATAATAACATTTTTCTAAATGTGTTCATGTAAATTTAAATGTAATTGAAATTTAAATGTTTTAAATAAAATATAAATTCATATAATATAAAATATTCTAAAAAAATTTATATATATATATATAAATATACAATTATAATTACCTCATCGGAAGTAAAAAATAGGTTACCAAAAATATTCCTAACATTATCAATAAAATAAGTATTGCTGTTATTGTTATAGCTACTTTTGATACAAAAATACCATCACGACGTTGATTTATAACATATTTTTGTCCATTTTTTGATTTTAATTGACCACCTGTAATACAAAATTAAAAAAAAAACGAAATTTAATTAATAATAAATATATATATATTATCATAAAATTGATTTATTTTTAATTATTTATAAATAAAAAAAAATTAGTAAAATCTAAAACGATTTTATTTGTATTATTTTTAAATTATTTTCCGGTTACGGCCCAGCTCGCCACCGCATACGCAGAGATGACAGATGTGTAAATAAATTTTTTTTATTTGAAATATAAAACAACAAATACATATATAATAAATACATTAAATTAATTTAACTTTTATATTTGAACATCCTCTGTGAATCTTACAATTTATGATTCAATAAATTTAAATATAAATATTTTATAGTATATATGTAAATAAAGTTCTTTTGTATATTCATTTTAAGTCACTTATTTTCTATGATTTTCGTTTAGAATTTGAAATGATGTTAAATTCACATTAAATCTGATTTGTACAAAAATTCTTATCTCTTGCTTTTCCGAATAAATCTTTTTCAATGAAATTGATAATTATATATCTATCAAATAAATTCTCTATAGCAATTAGAATTTGATTCGGTTTGAAGGATTTTTAGGTAAACGACATCCAAATAAATAAAATGACACTGAAAGATATACATATAGAAAAAGGATATCTTGAAATCTTTCTTTCAAATCTTTGTAGAAATACGACAAAATCCAAAATCCATTCAACGACGAATGTTTTAAATTCTCCCAATTGGGTCACAAACAAAATTATTAATACAATTCAATTCTTTTAACTACATATAGTGTAACAATAAATTAAATTCTATATATAACATATATTGTGAATATTTTATTTTAATTAAAAATAAAACATTTATATATTTTATTTATATATATACAATATGATGCGTATATGATGCGGTGAGTGTCCAGATGGCTAAAACTAAAATGATTTTATTACAAAATAACATCAACAACAAAAAAAAAAAAAAAATTTATTTGAAATGTTTGGACAGATTTTTGTCTAAATCTATTAAGATTAAGACAAATTGTGTATAAATATATATAGACAGCTCATATACATATATATATACATATATAGTGTGATGATAATTTAAAATAAAAAAATGATCTTATTATAAATTATGAACATTTTAATATAGATTTTTTTTTGTAATATCGGAAAAGTATAATTTTCAATTAGATATTTTTAGAAAAATTTCTATATATATATATATATATATAAACATAATAATTATTATTGATTTATTTCTTTTGGCAGCCTATATATAATTCACTGGTGAATATATAATTTCAATACATTTTACTAGATATCTACGTATATACTATATGGAAAATAAAATCTCGTAATTTGTTGCTTACAAAAAAAAAAATTAATTTTTACTAAAGAAAAAATAACTACATACAATATATATTAAAATAGACTATATAATTATATAAAAAATTCTATTTTTAAAAATATTTATATGATCTCTGCGATTTATAAACAATTTTACGTGCGATCTAACGAATTATTATTAAATATACATATATATTTATTTTTATATTTTATATTTTTAAGATATGTATATTTTTTTGTAGATATATGCATACAATACAATATCGAAAAATGTATATATAAAAGTTTTCATTGAAAAAGCACACTTTATTTTACGTATGGCGTTAAAAAACTGCAATGCACTTTTAAATTTATTTAAGTGTTTTTGTTTTTCTTTTTGTAATTTATTTATAGTTTATTTTTTTTATGAATCAGTTTCATTTTCAGTGGAAATTTTAAAATAATTGATGTAATTTGAATGCGTATATATACGCACGGTGACTAAAAAAAAAAAAAAAAAACATGTATACGAGCGTGGTAAAATGAAATTTTATTAATGTACCTTTTTATTTTATTTTAATTTTTAATTTTAAAATCACTTATATATATATACGCGATTAATATTTGCCAAACTAATTTAAAAAGAAAAAAAAAACAATTTATTTAAATTTACACATTATTATATATATGTATATATAGTATATAATATACATATATATATATTTGACGTGCGTAACTATATATGCTTTGATAATTATTGTATTTTATTCAGTAATTTACAGATTATGTAAATTTTATTTTTATATGCATGGTTTTTTTTTTTTTTATGAATGAAATAATGAACGTTGGAGCTATAATATAAATAAATTTTTTTTTATACCAAATCACATGTCATTTAAATAAAATGATTAAATTTCAATATGTACAATATAATAAAATATATATAACCTTATATAAGTTACAGGGTGCTTTTAAATATATGTTTTTAATTTAATTGAAATATAAAATCTATATACGATAAAATATACTATAGAAAAGATTTATTAGTGATAAAGATTTGCTTACCATAACAAAAATGTTGTTCATTCATATAACCTAATAATGCATATACTATACATACACTCTTTAAACTATGTGGGTGGCATTGCATATAATACAAAATCAATTAAAACATCTTGTATATATATATATTTAAACTAAAAATATGAAATATATTTATCTACTTATTGCAAAACTTAATCAATATATTTTATAATAGTTATTATTTGCTCAGTCAACTATATATATGTTTACTAACTAATTGAATAAATATACATATATGCATAAGAGATAATATCATAAAACATGATTTTTAATTTATTTTTCATGTAATATTTATATACATATAGATATAATAATAAAGAAGAAGAAAAAAATTCTTTTATTTAATCATCATAATTACAATTAATATTAATAATAATTATATTATTTATAAATAGTAATGTAAATGTTTATTAATTTTTATATTATTATTACCTCAATGTAGATTTTTAGAAAAACAAAACTGTATAGAAAATGCAGGTGTTTTTATAGATACATTTTAGAGGTATGACTCAACAAATCATTTATATATAGCAAATATGCAACAAAATACAATTTATATAAATAATTATCCATAATAATTGTATCTTTTTAAATTGTAAAACGAATCACATAAAAGAAATGGAAATTAAAATTTATTTATTTTATGACTAAATCATCAACATTTGTCACTCTTCCGAAAAAAGCTAATGCCAAAAAATGTGATGACCGCACCGATTAATAAGTTTAATGAGCCGCATGCACTTAAAATTTTCCTGAAAGTGCTACATAATCGTATATACGCAAATTGCGAGTTACACATGGGCAGAACGCAATTTGCGATTCAAACAAGGAACTGGAACTAGTAGAGAAACCCTTTTTAATATTCAAGTTCTAGTGCAGAATTCTAGTCGTGATGTTCATAAAGATATTTTCTTATATGTTTTGTGGATTATGAAAAGGCGTTTGTTTGATAAGGTCAACCATCAAAAACTTATGGAGGTTAAATAAAAATAAAATTGGCATATAGATCAAAATATGTATCATAATGTGTATAAATAGCTTATATTGGCAACAAACAGCCCATGTAAAAATAAATAGTGTGTTGACATAAAAAGCGTTGATATTCAAAAAGGAGTTCGACAAGGCTGTATTCTCTCCCCTTTACCATATTTAACATCTATATGCTGAAGCCATTTTTCAGGAATCGCAGTTAACGATGTAGATGTTGGTATATAAAAGTAAATGGCACATATATAAATAACATCAGATATGCAGATGATATAGTCCTTATAACAGCTGATGACCTAAGGGATTTACAATATGTTGTAGTCGATAAAGTCAACCATCATAGCGAACTGTTTAACTTAACAATAAATATTTCAAAAACTAAATTAATGATCGTAAGTAGAAAAAGAACACCTTACACTGCAGCAGCAATTAAAATAAATAACCGTTCAATTGAGAGAGTCTCCACATACAAATATCTCGGATGTTGGTTACACGAGGATTGGAGCTGCGAAAAGGAAATTAGATGCCGAATTGAAATAGCAAGAAATCCATTCCTTAAACACAAAAAAGTTTTTTTGGCTGTCGTGAAATGAACTTGGCCCTTTGCTTACGATTCGTTAAATGCTATATGTTTGGTCTATACTCCTATATATATGGTGTAGAAACATGGACCTTAAAAGTAAGGGAGCTCAACAAACTTGAAGCTTTTGAAATGTGGATCTACCGAAAAATGCTAAAAATATCGTGAACGGATCACATTATAAACGAAGAAGTTCTACGTAGAGCAAACACAGAAAGACAACTACTTCTAAAGGCTAAAGAAACAAAAAAACATCATACTTGGGGCATATTATGCGTATGGAAACAAATACGAGCTACTTCAGTTAATATAGTGCAAGGAAAAATTGAAGGAAAAAGAGGCATCGGAAGAAAGCAATAATTAACATGGTTGCGAAACATTAGAAACTATGGACAGGCATCAGGAACATTAGCGATTTAATCCATTCAGCAATGGATCGAAACATCTTTCAGGACGTCGTTGCCAATATCATATGACCGCTGACATCCAATTAGGGATAGGCAACAAAAAAGAAAGATGACTTTAAAATAAGTATATATGTAAAACTTTCATTCACGATGACAAAAATTGAGTTCAACTATAAATGAAATAAATATATAAGCATATAAAATTATTAAATAATGTAACATTATTTAATAATGGCATATATATACATAAAATTTTAAAAATGCAATAAAAAAAACACTCTTTTATTATAATTTACATCATCTTATTTTCAAGTATATTTTTTTAAATGTTTTTTTTTTTTTTGTTTTTTAATAAATGATAAATAACTTTTCATCAAAATAATCTATATATATAAATAACTCACAATAATAATAATAATAATAATTAATTGTCAATTCAAAATATGTGCATTTCAAATTGTATTTATTCATTTTATGTAGTATATGTATTTGTATATATCAATAAAACACATGTACTACAAAATATCGTGGAAATATATTTCATCATCAGACGACTTATAATATGATTTATTCAAATTTATTCAATTTTACAAATGTGTATATATATATACATAGCTAAAATTATAAAAACATCGCTATTTGGATAAGGAATTTTCAAAACGATCTTTGATTTTCTTTATATGAATAAGAGATCAGAGACAATTCAAAACGAATTTTTGTTTTATAACATTTACAATCTGTCTCCATGTTTAAATATATACGATTATAAAGAACATATGTTTTCTTTTTTTGTTATTATATTAAACTATATAATAATATATTTGATGACATTGAATAATGATTGAAATTATTGTATATAGCTTATAAAAAAAATACAATTTTATTATAGAGTATGTGAAAGTGAATCTTAAAATTGTATATATATGATAATATATAAATGAAATTATAACTCTAAATAATTATAGTTGCTATACATATATATAATATATAAATAAAATTAAATGGAAATTGCTATTATAATATATATTTTAAATCTATCTATATATAATTAATTTTATTAAAAATATTTTTGTAAAACATTCATGTAATATGGTACGAATATAAGTTTCAATTAATATCTCATAGACGAACTAAAACCAACTATATGGGAATTATAAAAATAATTACATTTTTCCATGTAAAACATTTTCAATTGATCCTAATGGGCGTATAAATAATTTGATTATACAAATATTTAGATAGAGATTTTATAATTAATAAAATAATTCATATTTTTTATTCATAAAAAATTATAGGAAGAGTCACTTTTGTTTTTCATTATTTTTATTTAAATAATTAAATATATTGTATAAAATAAATCCTGATTTCAATATAATAATAAATGTAAAGGTATTTTATCGCACGCAGTCATCACCTGTACGATAAAATATCATTACGAATGATTATTTACCTATGCCGTATATTATCTATATATAAATATATATGAATGTTACAATATACCTATGTTACCTTCATATTTACTTATTTTTATAAAATATATAATTGTTTTTAAATCTTTTTATTTAAACAATTATATAAGATAGTATTCCGCAAAGTCTAAACAAATAAACGTAGGTACATAAGATATATGTCAATAAAAAACAACACATTATAAAGATTGTTTATGAAATGAAAAACATTATTGCTATTTAACTTGTTAAAAACAAAATTCTTTTTATCAGTACATCAAAATAGATAAAAAGATAAAACAAAAATGAGTCTAATATAGGCCGCATAATTAAGATATAATCTAAATGTTAATATATTGTACATGTGGCTTATTTTTAACCAAAAAAAAACAATGACGTACATTTTGTCTATATATAGTTCTTAAAAAGGAATCATTTTATTGTCATACAAAGCTTCTTTTATATAGTATCTTTTAATGTTAAAGAATAATAATGTATCATAAGTAGCTGGACAAAATTCAAACGCGGCAAAACATGGACAAACATCCTTCAATCTTTACAAATTTTTTTTTTTTTTGATTCCTCTCAGTATTCAACAATCATATTCAATTAGTATTACATTTGCAATCAAGATGAAAGTATATGAATAAAATCATTTGCGATCACTCGGATTTAAATTGCTTGGACAAGAAGATAAAATGAACGTTTTGCGACATTTTCTGAATGAAGGATATAGTGCGGTAGTACAATATATTCGATGATTTCCAGCAATAAGAAGAACATTGAACCTAAAAATATAAAAAAATCGGGAAGAAAGCCAATATTGAACACCATAAAAGAACACCAAGAATTTATTAAAGAAAAGAAAGCTGAAAACACAATCGGGGTGAGTACACGCAAATTAGGCAGACAATTCAACGTTTCAAAAGATACCATTTGAAGTCGGAATTTGCAGAAAATGAACTTAAAAAGATACAAAAGGATTGTAAACCCAGGTACACTGACAAACAATTAATAGAAATTCCTGGGAAATGTAGATTATTGCTCGGAAAATTTTTGCAAGGCGAAACAGTCATCATTATGGATGAAGAAAAATATTTTACATTTTCAAATAGTACCGATATCGCAAATCAATGATACTACAGCGCTAATAATAGTATTACTCCCGATAATGTGATATCCATATATATATAAATCAATCCGTGCGGTATTGAACTCGACCATATATATATATAATGAAAGTGTTAATGAAAATAAATATATAACTATATGTATATAAAATAAACAGAATTTACCTTATAATAAATAAACATTATGCAAATTTTCTATATTTGTACAAATAAAATAAAATATACAAAAATAAATAATAAATAATATTTACACAATTCATTATAATATATTTATATAGAATATAATTTATGTACAATAATGAATTGTGATCTTATTTCATTTTGTCAAATATTTATTTTAACATATCATATCATTATTTATATATTATTCATATAATATTCATTATATAAACATGTATTCAATTTCAAATATGCATATATGATGTGATTAATAATTACTATATTTTTAAAGTTAACGAACAAATGAATCATTTGTATATTATAACAATGATTAACATATAATGAATAATATCGAAATAAAATCAAATGATATTTTTGGCAAAAATCAAATATAGAAATTATTAGTATTCATCCATCCACCACAGTATATAATAACTATAGTTCATGCATATATATAGAGATGATAAAATGTGTACCGCATAACATATAGCCTATAATAGTTCAGTTTTCTATATAACTTATTATATTTAAAATAAAATCACAGTAATTTTTTGGATATCTTCCAAAGAAAATGTAATATATATGAAATGAAAAACAAAATTATAAACTAAAAATTCATATATGCAGATGTATATATATATATATATTCATGCAACAAGACGACATTCATTTATTTACTTTCATTATCATTTTATTTTATAATATGTTGTATAAATATAAATATAGATGGGTTTTTATATGTATAAATGTAACGAATTTATTTAATTAAATATGTCAATGTCATATATATATATATATATATATACAGAATGGAAAGTAATGCAATGAATGCATAAATACTCTATACTATATATATTTAATTGGTTCATACATTTTTTTTCGTTTAATGGTTCATATTTGTTGATCGCGTATATTGTATAATAAATATTAAATAAATAAAAAATTAAAAAAACTATAAGATTTTAATTTGTATACTACAATGTTTTAATTGACATTTTCATATACATAATCATAATTATTGCAGGTTATAAAATTAATAATTAATTAATGGTAATATTTACTAAAAAAATAAACTACTTAAAATTTTCTTCATATCAATCGGAGATACATATAATTAAGAATTAATTAAAAATAAAACATTTCAATTATCATATACGATTGTGATTGTATATATAATAAAAACATATATATATATAATTTTATCATACCGAAACGATTTCTTATAAAACACATATAAGCGAGTATTTATGAAAATTAATTGTAAATATTTAAAAAAAAATAATTATAGACACTCACACATGATTTTACATATATCATTAATTGAATTTATTTTTTCTTTAGCTTTTCATATAAATTTAATTCAATCGCCGCTTGTCCGCGTATATAAAACACCTGTATATGTATAAAAATATATTTGTATTTATACAATATTAAATATTTAGCATGCAAAAGAGTTAATCGATATTTTTGTATACGAAAAAATGTACAACATATATAAGTATATAATATCATTGATTTTTGAAATAGAATTCACACTATTATTCAATAAATATATATATATATCCTGTTTGTTTAGATAATATGTGATAGTAAATACACATATATATATATATATAAATGCTTTTTAATATAGATATAAATATAAATTTTATTTTACAATTGTAGATATAAAATGTTTTAGATTTTATAAAGTATGTTATGATATGGAATTTTTATTTTTTAAACACACATTAAATAAACTGCGAATTATATTAAAAAATTCAATTTTCACGATTAAAATATAAAAAAACGATTAAATTATTTCATTTCATATTGAATTAATTTTTTTCAAAAGAATTTAATTTAAAAATTGTACATTTATACATATAATTTCTTCTTTGTATACTACTCTAACCACTATATTATATCGGACACCTGCTATTTTATTCGTATGCTCAACTTTGAGATGCCGCGAAAGGATTTTAAACAATTATTTTTTAATCCTTCCAATTTTATTTCATAAAATGATGGTTTTAGTTAAATAATTGCGCAAGACAGAAGTAAAAAATCTTTTAAATTCAATTACTTATGGAATTTATTTCAAAATGATTCAATTTAACAAAAAAAAAAATTTGACCATTATAATATCGGACACTTATATTATACGCCACTAATCACCCTTGTAACGCCTCCTTACGCCCTATATTACATCATCCATTCACATAGACGTGGTATTTACTAAGTTTTTGCATTCATCCGGTGTTTTTGTATTCCTCACTTCAATGATTTTTCCTTGGAATTCTTCACTCCTCCAATTGTAACTTTCTTCTAATTTTTTAACTTTGTTTTACTAATGTCCACAATGATTCTATTGAACTGCTTAAATCAGGACTTGAAGATGCCTATTTCTAAAAGTGGATTTCTAAACATATTTCTTTAGCTTCCAACCAATTCTTAGTTGCTTTAGCGGTTTGTGGTAGAGCAACATCTTATTGAAATGTATATTCGCCGTTTAAAAATAATTTAATAGTCAATGCAAAACAATTGAAAGGGGATTTGATTTGTGCTGAAGAATTATTATCGATTATTATTAGGGAAAAAACATTGTTTAATAAAATATGTCTTTATTTTTATCTTATATTCATATATTTCGGTTTATGAATCCATTGCCTTGTCCGCTTTCATCGGACCACTTTTTGGATTGCTGTTGACCATTTTAGAGTTATATCATGCCCAACACTTGTCCTGTTTCATCACAGTTGTGTTTATCAGGATTAGTAACATTAAATTGCATGCAAAAATGAATGCAAAAACTTAGTAAATACCACGTCTATGTGAATGGATGGTGTCATATAGGCCAAAGAAGGCGTTACAAAGGAGGTTAATGGCGTATAATATAAGTGTGTCCGATCAGAGAGGATGGTCAAATTTTTTTTTTGTTAAATTGAATCATTTTGAATTAAATTCCATAACTAATTGAATTTAAAAGATTTTTTACTTCTGTCTTGCGCAATTATTTAACTAAAACCATCATTTTATGAAATAAAATTGGAAGGATTAAAAAATTATTGTTTAACGTCCTTTCGCGGCCTCTCAAAGTCGAGCATACGAATAAAATAGCAGGTTGCCGATATAATAGTGGTTAGAGTAGTATATACTTTTGTTGATAATAAACGTTTAGATTTTATAAAATTATTTGATTTTTTTTTTTTTAATTTGTTAACAACAAGTTGATTTACCGACTTCTCTAAATTTTTTGAAAAAATATTTGAAAAATTCTAAAAATCTAAAATCAAATTGTTAATAATAATCATTAATTTTAATTACATATACTATCTATCTTATATATATATATATGTTTTGTTGAAATGAACACGCCAATGAATAATATTTTAAATCATTATTCTATACGCATAATTTCTTTCTATATATGTTTATAAAATAATTTTATTTATTTTCAATTTAATAAAAAAAAAAAAAAACATTCTAACTCTTTATATATATATATATATTGTTATGCATTATGCATAAACACACTACCTATACTTAATTTTTTATTATATTATTTAAATAATATATAAATAGTTATAAATGCTTTTATATTCTATATAATTATATAATTATTTTCTCAAATTAAATTCCTAATTCTTTTTATTCTTTTATACTCCTATATAGTGTATATAGTGTTTTTTTTTCTGATTAATTAATATTAACTTTTATTAATATTATTTAATAGTGCGATGATGCGAGCGTTTATATAATTTTTATAGATATATTTAGTACATAGATGTTTATTGTTTATGAAGAGACTTGCATCCGACACAATATTTCAAAGATGGTTAATAAATAATACAAATCCTTAAATTAAATTCTTGATGTATAATAACATTTAATTGTATTCGATTGATATTTATTTGTGTCCGAAAGAGTGGAGTCAATGAATTTTATATTATTATTATTAGTGTTTTATTGTTTTTATTGTATGTATTAAAATGTTAACCTGTACAAATTGTTAATCAATATAGAAAAATGCTTATACAGAATTTATAATAAAATAAAAAAAAGGTATAATTGGTATAAAAATTTCTATCAAAAAAAAATAATTAAATTTAAATACGCGTTTCACGTTGATGATAGAATTTTTAAATAATATTTAAACGCATGCATTTTATTTAATTGGATTTTTTTTTAACATAAAATGCATATATAAAATAAAATTGTAAAATGTTATTGAATACAATTAAAATTTATTGTTAAACAAGTATACGACCATTGTAAATTTCCCAAATTTCCAACAAATAATTATTTCGTGATTATGATTAAAATTCAGTTTCCCCATAAACCCATTTCCCAATAATAAAAAATCCCAATAATTATTATTGAATCGGTTAATAAGATGATGATGATGATGATCAATATAAATTATTTTAATGAAAGGATAAATTAAATATAACTTGTATGTTATTATTCTTATTATATGTGAATGGAACCGCAATCAAAAATATTTATATTATTAAAAATAATTTGATTGTTCGCATCAATCAATATATTACATATATATAAATGTAATATCTTAAGGCATTTAATAATATATATTATATAATATACCCGGAAATTCTTTCTGAATTTCTCAGCATTGCATATAAAATATATGTATGTTATACAGTAAACGTTTATATAATATTTGAATATGTGATGATATCACAACTCATATAATACACATATATATTAATCGTTTATTCACCTTAAAATAATGATATTTATATTTAATGTATAAATAAAGAAACGCTCCTTTAATGTATATATATATATTATCATTTAATATTTAAAATAATTATAATATTCTAATTGTGCCGGGCATATTATATATAAAAAATAATATCATGAAATATATTACAAATGACGAATGCAACACATGCAAAATGCACATTATTATTTCTATATTATTATCGCGTATATGTATATTGTATTTCATTTATATACACATTCATTTAGTAATTAAAATTATTTGATTTAAATATATATGCAAGTTAGATATGCAATTGCATTAGTTTTATTAAATGCACTTCTTTTTTTTAATAGTATTTGTCTTTTATTAATATAGTGTGGCAGAATCAGTTGATGTCATATCATTTCTGTTGATGTCATACGGTGCGATGTTTTAATGTCATCGACTGATACAAATTTTTAATTTCTATATATAAACACATTGCATTTTATTAATAATATATAAAAAATAACTCTAACAATGAGATGATATAATTTTTATATATAAAATATAACCAGAACCGCACACACCACATACTTTATGTATAATATGGTATAATATTTACATAATAAAACCTCATTTTAATGAAAATAGATATATATGTATACTATATAGAATATTATAGATTAAGATAATAATTCTAATAATAATAATAATAATAAGAAGGATATAATGTGTATATAATTAAGATATTTATAATCGTGTATAATGTGTATATATTGGTATAATGTGTATAGTTAACCTAGGTTTTGGTCGTCTCTAAATCGTTTATTTATTTATTTATTTATGTGTGGGATATCAACAAACAAATTCAAATGTTTTTTTTGTTATTGTTATTTATTTTTTTTGTTAAGGTTTACCATATTATAAAAAAGTTTTTCAATGATGCATCTATCTATCTATGGTATTATAAAATGCATTACATTTCATTATATAAAAAAAAAAATACAATAAAACTTGAATTGATATCATGTAAACAATATGTAAATATATATACGTGACATATATAGATATACAATATACATATAATCATATATAATGAATAGTAAAATATAAACAAATTTTAAAAAAGGGTTAATGACATTATATAGAAAAAAAAAATTAATGCACGAATAACTTATATAAAAAATCATCTATATATATATATATAGAGAAATGATTATATTCTGTAGCCCATCTATCTATTATATAGTAATAGAGAGATGATAAACAAATATAAATTCTATATCTTTTATATATATATATATACAAATAAAAAAAAATTAACATATTTGTACTTATATATGTATATATATATAGCAGTATGTACAACTTCCTAGTTACACCATATATATTAAAAAAAAAAAAAAACTAAAAAAACTTTGAAAAATTGTAAATAAAACCAAAACTGACTGAATTTAACCACTGAACTGTCTCCTCGCGTTATCTCTAATGCATATATTAAAAAAATAAAAATAAACCATTTGAAATATACATATGTAATAAAAAGATATATAGACTGCGTATACAATAAGTAAAATAATTAAATGCATTTTCCAATTAGATTATTTGTATATATAATAAGATGTACATATATATACAATAAGCAATTTTAATGCATATATAAATATACGCAATGCGATGAAGGAATGTATAATGTGGTGTTGTGTGGTGCGCCTATTCACTATATATATATGGTTTACATTTTCCATAATGCATGCAGTCATTTCCAAATTATATATTTACAATCTATAAATTATGTTTTTTTTTTCTAAATAAATATGTATATACCTGCCATATGAACTCTATATATATATAGAAAAAGTAACTATATACAATTTGTAAACAAAAATGTTTCTCCGGTAAATTGTAAATAATAGATTAATGTAGTGAAATTTTTAAACCAAAAAATCTTGAAGTAAAACATAGAATTCTGAAAAAAAAATGCAATACGAAAATGTGCAATCAAAAAAGTAGATTTATTTAATTTTTTGATGTGGAAATAATAATTTATTCATCTATATATAGGTGAATTTCATCTCAACCCGTTCTTTATATATAAGAAAATTATCTAAATTATGTATATTAAGTATATAATAAATTTATTACTTTCTGTATAATAATAATGTTCTGTTCTTCTTTCTATATAACAAACCCCACAGTCACTTTTTAATATATAGACCTTTTAATATATAGAGTTATATGCGCGAATGACTAACAAATTCTTGTGTGTGTCAACGAAAAATTTATAGAAAATAATATTTGTATAATTTTAAATAAATAAACCACAATCATGTGTAAAGTTTTGATATTCTACATATATATGTGGTATGATGGTATATACTTAAAGATTCATTTTCATATTAAAAAAAATCATATATTGAATTACTTTTATATGGTACATAGCCATAAATATATCATATATACCTATAAATAAAACAATCTATATATTCTTGTGATTAATTCTTTATATATTTGCATTGTGTTGTGTATACATTTTTGTATATTTACATATATATCATCACATATAGTGTATATTTTGCATTAAAAATATTGTATTTTTTATTTTTTTTTAATTAAATAAATAAACTATTTAATATACGAAATTCCCCCATCATCATATTCCTTCTTTATTATATAGTATGTATACTTTTTGATATATATAAGAATATATTCAAGTTCATATATAATTAAAACTGGCAAAATATAAATATACAAAACGGCAGATCGTAAAAACTTAAACTTGTATATCTATATAGTATATCATTTTTGTTTTTCTCATTCTCAAAAACGAGTATTCGAATAAAACAAAAAAAAATCATAATAATAAATTTTGATACTTAAATATAAGCAAGTAAAAAAAAAAACACAAAATTGCAATAAAAGATACAAAGGAAAGAAGAAGAAAAAAATTATTTTATCCATATATATAATGTAAGTCTTCTGGAGATATAAAATAAAGTGCAGAAAATAAAAAAACAACAATTTTAATCAAAACGTGTAAATGCGATTAATTTATAAGAAATAAAATTATGGAACGTGTTGAAAGTATTATAGGAATTGTAAATAAAAGCTTTGCGTTAAATTGTAATTATTAATATTGCACTTTAATAAATTTTCCAAATGTTTTCGCAGATGTTTACTGAAAACACTGAATTAGATTCTCGCATAAGAAATACTGTTGAGATTACGCAATCGGTTTTTTAATACGAAATTTTTGATTCGAAATCATTTTGTGTTGAACAATTTGAAAATGACATTCATATAATATTCATTGTTGCAGTTCACATTATATTTTTTATACCAATTTCATTCATGAATTTTTTATTTTATTTTTGAGTTTTTTTTTCGGTTATTTCGATAAATCAAAGTAAGATCTAAATTCAGCATTTTTTCTATAATAAATATATAGATTTTTAGGTTGGGTTGAACCGTAAATGTATAATAAATTAAATATTAACAAAAAAAAAAGGAATAAATGCAAAAAAAATCGTAGACTATATAATACAGTTTTTATTTATATATATAAAGTTTTAAAAAAGAAATACCTCTTGCGGCTTTATATAAATAATATATATATGATTCATAATTTTAAAATATATAAATTTTCGTTTTTTGGTTTTGTTCTTCTTCTTTGGCTTTTAGATTAATTTTATAAATGAAAAACGAACATATGCTATATTTTTTTTGTTTTTATTGAATATAATAACAAGTATCAGATTTGCAATAAATTTTCAACATCGTATTGATACGATAGGATATACAATATGTATATTATAGTATATCAAATATAATTAATTTCGATTTTAAAATATATACAAATAACAAAAAATAAATATAATACCCGAAAATAATTAAACGCGTAATCTGTATACAGGAGATTTACTAAATTATTTAACCAATAAAATATAGGTAATAGTATTACAAATTTTGGTGAAACACAAGTGGTTTCACTAGACATTACTATAAGGCTTTTGATAGAGTATGGCATAAGGCATTAATATCCAAATGCCATTCATTTGGATTAGGGGACTATGATTCTGTAAATGGGTTGGGAAATTTTTAGCTAATAGGCATATTAAGGTTGTACTAGATGGAATTAGTTCCAAACTTTATCCGGTTTATTCTAGGGTACCTCAGGGTTGTGCTCTATCGCCCACTCTCTTTTTAATTTTTATATTAATGATCTTTTATCGATAACAGAAAATCCAATGCACTGTCCAATGCAGACGATAGTACACATTACATTCTTCGTATGAACTACATCGTAATGCGATGATGCGAATCAAATGATTCAGTCTCGCCGCAGAAGATGATTTCCTCAATTAACAATAAGATTTAGATTCAATATCTATAATTGGGGAAGTATAAACTTAGTAGAATTTAATCCATCTAAAACAAAGGCATGTTTGTTCTCAAACAAACGATCCATAAATGTTGACCCAATACTTATGCATAATACAATTATTCCACAATCTAATGACCTATATTAAATTTGGGAATATCTTTGTCAAACAACTTTTCATGGAGTAATAATATAATAATGGCAGCTAAAAAGGCAGCTAGTCGCATTGGATTTTTAAGAAGATCGAAAGAATTTCTCAATTCTGAAAATTTAGCATTAGTTTATAGGACCACTTTTATAAGACCACTTCTAGAGTACAATTCCTACATATGGGCTGCGGTGCACCAATTATTACTACCCTGCAGTTTAGTGACAGGATCCAAAAACACGATATTTCGCTGATCAGAAATGAAACAATAACAAATTCCATTGAATCATTGGATCATAGACGATCGCAGTAGATTCATTGTGTACATTTTATAGGTATTATTACCATGAATGCTCTAATGAAATTTTAAAGCTAATTCCTGAGCCAATTAACTTCTCTAATAATTTGAGAAATTCACAAAAGGCTCATTCATATTCTGTATCTATATTAGTTTTTTGCGAAAACAAACAGATTTGGAAATTCATTTTTCCCAAACAGAACAGCAAGATTATGGAATAGTCTCCCTGAACTAGTATTTCCCCCTACTTTTGATTATCAGTTATTTAATATTAAACATTTCATCTTATCTAAAAAAACTAATCCACCTAAAGTGCAACTTGGACAATTGTTTGAAAACGCATATGAGTGATTTTTTCTTATTTTGTTTTAGTAAAAGTTTTTTTTTTATCTCATATGTTTGCTTTATTTTCAAAATTTCATAAATTAATCCACATATTATAATAGATTTACTACCCAAGTGTATTCAATGCATCTAAGGTTCATCACGGCAATAGAATTCCGAGGTTTTACGGGCGCTAAACCGATTCTGCCGTAGTAACAAACAAAAAAAAAAAAACATATAATAAATAATAAATATATGTAATGCATTTATTTGTCAATTTGTCTATTTATTTGGCTTATAATAAATAATCAGATCAGATTGGATATAGTTTAATCCACGCACATGATTTAGAAGTTAGAAGCGAGTGCATCGGAATATTTTTAGGACAATAGTATTATTTCTTGCTTAATATCAAAATAAATGTGAATGATAGATATAAAAATGCGAAACTGCGAAATGAAATTTTTCTTTTTTAATCATTTTTAGTATATTTTATTTACATATATAAACATTTTATTTATTTATTATATTTTTTTCTTTTTTATTATAAATACCTAAATACAAAATAAATGTTATATATTTATTTATAAAATAAAAATGAAGTAAATATAGAAATAATTCGAATGCAGATTATTTGTATGTTTTAGTTTTTTTATTTCCATATAAATATGTGCGTGTTGTGTGCGTATCGTATATATGCACAGTATTGTATATATGCATGCAGTCATTAATTATTATTTTATTTTAAACAAATAGATTATTTAACCACACGAGAATTTTTTTTATATAATAATATTAAAAATAAAAAAAAAAAAAAAAACCATATGCAGATGAAGAAAATAAATATTTATTTATATAAATAAGAAATGTATTTCTCTTTCAAAATTTTATATAAATTATATATATTTACAATACAATATATATTTACAAAATCAACGCATATATAAGATTGATGCATCTGTAATATGAATATATGTAATCTGTTTTCAAAAATAGAATTTTTATATAGTGTTTTTTTGGTGTTTAAAAAATAATGCAAAATGAATAAAAAAAAAAATATTGTATTTAAATAATGTTAAATATTTTTGAAATACTGGTATATATATATATTACAAAATATTTTCAGTATACAGTTCCTTCTTGTAAAAACATATAACTATTATATTATGTTGTTTTTTTTATATATCGAAGTTAATTTTATATACAAGTTAAATTAAATAATTTGGTGCATTTTTATATCTATATAAATATCATTATAATAACATAATATTAATTAATATATAAATAGTTAGATAAAAAAGACCTAAAAAAAATGTGTGTGTCGGCATCATTTTTTTAGAGTGATTTAATATAATAACAGTTTGATGAAATTTAATTGATTGCTTAATTCTATATTCATGCTTTCACTATAGATCTTTATTGCAGAAATACAAATCATTTTGAAGTTAATCATTAAATGTTCACAAAAAACGTATTTTAATAGTAAATCACAATATACGAAAAAACTGTTATCTTTATTTATACTTTGATTATTTTTATTAATCCACCTAACCTTAAGAATCTTTAAGAAATTCAAAAATAAAGGAATCATATATTATATATATATTTAATATGATTATATTCATAATTTAAATGACTTCCAAAAAAAAAAAAAATCAATATTATAAAATCTATAAACCGCATAGTAAACCCACAATTACCATATATAAAAATAATATAATTTTTTTATTGATGACAGTCAAATTTGCCAATAACCATTTATCATTTTAATATTCAATTTATTTTTAAAGGTTATATATAGCAAATTATATAGATTAAAAATAAGTGATTAAAAAAAAATGAAATCAATACACAAAAATACAAAAAAAAAAAACAAAAACACATAAAATACGTAATAAAAATAAATTAATTTTTTTTTTTGAACTATATAATATTAACATTATATTTGATTATTTATTTATTTATTTTTTTTTGTGTAGTTATTATAAATTGAATGACTTTATTGTTTAGACTTAAACTTAAATAAATTCCTCGTATATTATATTATATATAGTTGGTATTATGACGTTTGTTGGTTTGTTTATATTTCTTTTATTTGAATTTATAGAAAATTTTTGACAGTTATATATTGAAGATAAAGTCACAAAGTATATGTGTGATACAGCGGAGTTGGACAACTATTCTTATTATTCACATTTAAAGTGTATAATCATTTAAATTCTTCAATATCCTCTATCCTAATTTATGAATATCCTCGCATTAAAATTAATAAAATTATAATTCATCGCAAACTAAAAAAAAATAAAGAAGAAGTAGGATTTGTGAATATTTTCCTTGTTTCAAATAAACACACATCAATATTTATTCCCAAAATAGTCGAGTGTTATAGAGAATTTCAAATAGGATCATTCAAATTTGATTTTATAAATAATGTCATAGAGAGGTTTTTTTTTTGTCTGCGTAAGTCCCTGCGTGGAGTCCCTAATATTTTCTATAAGAATTTTATTATTTATACACGAAACAAAAATTTTTGTTGATAATAAATTCTTGATGACATCACATACGTATATGATATGATAAGTTATATGTATATATATGTAAATTTATAAGAAAAAAAAATAAATATATATCAATGAATGGTGTTTTGTTTTTTATTTTAAATAATGCGCTAATTAATTACAAAAGAAATAACGACAACAACAACAAAAAAGACCATAAATTTTAATGAAAAAAAAAAAATGTTATTAAAAAATTTAATATATATATTATAGGATATAGCTGCTGCGCTAACAAAATAATAACGACGACAACTCTACGGGTAATATGGAAAAAATTTTGATATGATGGTGGATGGATGGTTGTACTATAGTAATGAAATGGCCCTACGTCAAACCAAAAAAAAAAAAAAAAACACCAAAAATAAAACAAAAACCAAATAAATTAAATGAAAATATATGGATCATAAAATTTATTTTAAATACAAATAGTGTACATATCAAATGGTACAAACAAAAAAAACGATTAAATTTTTCTTTTTTTGTTTTTCGTACTTTATACATATATATGCGACAGACAAAATTTATTCATGAAATGAATATATATTTATTTTATTTTTTTTTTAATTTTTATAACATCTATATAGAGTTGTATATTATATATAGTAAATTAAAATGAAAAAATATTTTCTTCAATTATATGCTAAAAGAAAATAATATATTGTATTATTAATATAATTATTAATATGTGTTTTTTTTTTTTTGAGACATTACACACTATCAAATTCTACTCTATATAGTGCCTGAATATTTATTTTATAATTTTGGTGTTTAAAAAAAAAATTCTATACAAAGTAAAATCGTTTAATTCATATATGGTTATTATAATGTAGTTATATAATTCAACAAATTATACATTTGATATACGTTTTTGAGTCCAGAAGCAGTTGAGGTTTTTATATATATATTCGTATATTAATTACTTAATTTCCGGATAAATATAAATATTAAAAAATTATGAATATATATATTAAAAGCTATCCATTAATTGCATATACATATATAGAAGGATGATTTAGAATACAAATCGGTACATATCAATATCTCTTAAAATGTTTTTCAATCACAATTTGTTATAATTAGAAATTTAATAGTTTTCCTTACGACCATAAATTAATTTCAAAGCACATGTATGTATATAAAGAAGAACGATTCTGTGGATCTTATAAATTATTACTAAGATATTCAAATAATACTGTACAGTTGTTTTTATAGAAACATTTTTAACTACATTCTTATATAACATCAATAGATCAATGCATATTTTATATAAACATACTTACTTCTTACTTCTGCGCGCCTACCTACACCTACAATTTGTTTTGGCGTCCATTAACAGCCTCCACCAACCGGACCTATTTACCGCCAACGTCCGCCAGCCGGAAAAAACGCCGAGGGTCCGAAGGTCCACTTCTACCTACCCCCGGTCTTCCCACACTCCTAGATCCGCCCGGCTTGCTGTCCAGCATTTTTGACGGTATACGATCGCCATCCATCCGTCCGTACCACATGACCAAACCACCTCAGGCGACCAACAACTTAATGAACCGAACGATGTCGGGTTCGGTATATAATTTATATTTATAGCTCGAAATCGACCCGCCTACGCCACCATCCCGTTTCCTTTGTCGGTCCAAAGATGCCGCATCTTATAGTATTCATCTCATCGTAGTATTTTCGTTTTCGAACCCTCCAAGTCGCCGTTCGGTGGCCTGTGTCATGTCATGCACCACGTTTCAGAACCGTACGTCACAATTGGTCGAATCAGTGTTTGATATAGCTTCAATGTTTCAATGTACTCAACTCAATGTCTTCGAGAAGAACATCTTTCGCAAACCGTAAAAAGCCTAGTTCCCGAAGCAATCCGTGATTGAACTTCCTCCGCTATATCGTTTTTGCTGTTTATGCTGCTTCCAAGGTAGCCAAACCTGTCCTCCGTTTCATATTTGTTATGACCAATACGGATACGCTTTGATGTTGTGCCATAAACCTACTGTTCGTTGGTGCGATCATATACTTGGTCATTCTCCTCGTTTACCCTTAATCATTATATAAACATATATATGGATATAAATTGCGGTATATGTAATATATTACATATATTTAAAAGAAATGATATATATATGTATATAGAAAAAGTGAACAGAATTTTTCCAAATATATTCATGTAAAATACGATATATATTTATTTATATATAATATATTGTATTGCATCAGTACATCAGTTTTAAAATGTTAAGTACAATAATGCATGTTATGCATATATATATTATGTGATGAAAGACAAGACTTTTTCTTGAATACGATAAATTTACATGTTATATTCAAGTAATTTTTGAAACGTGTTATTTTTTTTTTTTGTATATACATAGATAATTATATATATAGAATTTATTCCATTATTTTACATGTAATAAAAAAGAATTTCTATTTGTCCATTGACATTTAAATTTATTTTTTATATATATTAAATATATACAAAACTCGCATGAAATGCATATCATTTATGAGAGAGACGTAACAACATGCAATAAAAAAACATATATACTATATATATAGTATATAGACTAAATATATGATTTTAAAAATCTTATTATAAACAAGTTTAGACCCACGCAAATTTAAATTTCATTTTTGAATCACTATATATATGATAATGATTTGAATCTTTTTTTAACTTTTTTTTTTATATTTTGATTACTTTACATTATGTTTAAAATATTGAATTTATATTCCAGAATTTACACCATATTTTATTATTTTTTTTGTTGAGATTTTTTAAAGACTTAAAGAATTTGTTTATCATATTTTTAATAATATATATAGTAATAATATTATCAAATTATATTATGCAATAAATATGTGTTTTTATATTACAATTGTATAATAATTTTTTTAAATCTCAATAAAATTGATTTATTAAAAATCTGTTTTCTGTATCTTTTTGATAACTTAATAAATTATAAAATTAGAGATGTTGATGATATTTAATTAAATGTTGTATTCTAATTTACCTGTTTTTTTTACCTGTTAAATAGACCGCACACGGACGTTAGAAATATGTACAAATCTATATTCATTGTTCTCAATTTACAGATTTCATAATTATATACAAATTTTATTACAATAGAATTTCTTTACAGAGATCATATATATATTAGCAATACCTACATAGGTAAATGTTTTAAAGATAAAAATCAAATGTAAATACCAAAAGGTAAATAAAAATTATTGTATATAAATCAAATGATGATTAAACCTTTTTGAAATATCATTTGAACTATATATTTAGAATTTGTATTCATATAACATAAATTTAAATATAAGATTTTACACAATTATATATTATACAGATAATAAAAAAAATAACAAAAGGTTTTTTTTTAATCATAATAAATTACAATCAATCAATCAATCCATAAATAATAAATGTATTTATATATGATGTTGATTTTTTCTTTTCTGTTTTGATCAAACAACAAAATAAATGTGTGTTTTTCTTTATATATTATACCATTATACTATAATATACAATTATATAACAATTAAAAATTGTTTTAGATGATTTATCTAAAAAAAAAAATTTAAACAAAAAATTGTTGAAATTTTACAAATTCATGACAATTACAAGAAATTTTGAAATTATATTTAATTTATGTACATTGTATTATACTGCAGTGTGTATTTCTTTCATCAAAAAGAACAAAAAAAAAAATAGTGATAGATTTATTAAGTCTGTCAATGCGATATAATTGCAAAACAAAATAATTAACAATACTATATAATGTTTGTAGATAATGTATAATTAAGAAATTTAAGAAATATGCAATATTCTTCACTAAATTTCATTGCTTTTAATTGTTGAATGAATGTTAATAACTGATAATACTGAAATTGATCATATATTTTGACTGAATAAACGAGAATATATCAGAAAATAAAGAAGACTTTGCAGATGTAATAAAAAAATTTAGGAAATTATTTTTTAACGTTTTTACTTCATACAGAATTTATTTTCATTATACGTGGCGGCAATAATCTATTGTTATATACAAATCATTTATAAAATGCGTAAAAAATTGAAAGGAAAATTATAATTTTGCGGAGGAAAAACAGGTTAGAAAAGAAAAAGATTAAATTTTTGTTAAGAATATCGTACAACGCGTTTTATATGCACATACATGCACATACACGGCGTGTAAATAAAACGATTATTTATTTAATGAATTCAAAATGCATTCAATAACATTCTATATATACTGTATAATATATAGTAAAAATGTGCATGAAATCAAAAGTGCATCGAACCTACACAACAAAAGAAATATTATATATATTTATGTGATATACGAATACGTGGGTTGATCAAATTCTATATCTCGCTGTTAAAATAAAACGATATTTTATATATATATAGCGTATAATAACTATATATAATATCACATTGTATATTGTAATATATGTAATTTGAAATCGAATTGAATGAATTGTTTATATAATTATTTTTAAACATTTTACAATTCATGTGTCTAAATTACATTACCATTTATATTTTGTTTATTTGATTATATTTATATATAAAAAAATTTTTTGTTATTGACCTCTAAAAGCTGCAATAAATTGTTATCGTATGTACAAAACAAATACGATACGATACGCATATGAATGGGTAATTATTTTATTTTTTTATATATGTATACACGCACATATATATAAAATGTTAATGTTTATATAACCTATGTATCATAAGTAGCTGGACAAAATTCAAACGCGGCAAAATATGGGCAAACATGCCCAGGAATTTCCCAGGAATTTCTATTAATTTGTTGGTCAGCGTACCTGGTTTTACAATCCTTTTGTATCATTTTAAGTTAATTTTCTTCAAATTCCGACTTCAAATGGTATCTTTTGAAACCTTGAATTGTCTGGCTAATTTGCGTGTACTCACCGCGGCGATTGTGTTTTCAGCTTTCTTTTCTTTAATAAATTCAATTTTGTGGTGTTCGTTCAATATTGGCTTTCTTCACGATTTTTTTTATATTTTTAGGTTCAATGTTCTTCTTATATCTGGAAATCGTCGAATATATTGTACTACCGCACTATATCCTTCATTCAGAAAATGTCGCAAAACGTTCATTTTATCTTCTTGTCCAAGCAATTTAAATCCGCGTGATCGCAAATGATTTTATTCATATACTTTCATCTTGATTTCAACAATGTAATACTGATTGAATATGATTGTTGAATACTGAGAGGATTTACAAAAAAAAAATTTGTCAAGATTGAAGGATGTTTGCCCATGTTTTGCCGCGTTTGAATTTTATCCAGCTACTTATGATACATACGTTATTATACTATAAATTCACGATACGTTAACGTACGTATACGCGCGTACATTAATTAATTACTATATATAATATACACATAATTTCTATTATTATAATTCTTATATATAGAATCACATATATATATACAGGGTGTCCCAGTACAGGGTGCCAACCCGAAACAGGTGGGTTCTACACCTCATTTCCAATCAAAAAATGTATGGCGACCCCATGTCTATCTGCCTTGGTTTTCGAGCTAGCCCGAAAAAACGATTTCGTTGAAGTTCAAGGTAGTACGTAGATGTTATTTACCATATCTCAGCAACCACTTATCGGAATCCAATAATTATAACCTTGTTGGAAAGGTATTTTAACTATCTATAACTGTTTCTAATAACACAAACATCGGTGACAACCCGTTTTCATGCTATAGCTGGTCAAACACAGGAAATTTCAACGGCCTCAAATATTTTTGTTATTTTGCAAGCCGAGAACTATAGAACTTTTATGTTTATCAACTGTCGGTTTTTAGAAAAACTTCTTTGATGTTTTAGCTTTAATTTGATGCACAAACTTTTAAAATATGTCAACTCGTCTTAGAGATATAACGAAAATAATATTGAAATATGACGAAAATAATGCAAACTTTTCAAAAATTTAAAACATATTTATTAAATTAAATTTAAATTTTTACTACAAAAATGGTTCAAAATGGGGTCCATTATGTGATCGACATATTCGACACCGTTTTAATACTTCCCTAGTAGCCGATCGAATTTGATTCGGATTATTTTTAAAACTTCAAACGCATTATTAATGCCATTCATTAAATCTTCCCTGGTATGAACTGGTGTTTTATAAACCATGTCTTTACAAACCCCCCATAGATAAAAATCTAATGGTGTGAGGTCTGGCGGCCGTGGTGGCAATTTAATGGGCCATTTCTTCCAATCCATCTTTGACCGAATGTGTCATTTAAGTGTTCTCTTACACTTCGTGCAAAATGTGGGGTGCACCGTCATGTTGATAATGAATGAATCGCAAATCAGTTAAATTAACATCATCGAGTAAATCGAATAACCTATTTCGCAAAAAAACTAAATATGAATCTGAATCCTGAATCCTGAATCTGAATCTGAATCTGAGTCGCCCAGGTAGAAACTATGGACCAATTAATTGATTTCCAATCTTTCCTGCCCATACATTGACTGCTATTCGTTCCTGAAATGCGTGTTGCCGAACTGAATGCCGGTTTTCCTTTAACCAATGATGATTATTTTTAGTATTAAATATCCTTTCACGTGTGAACATTGCTTCATCCGTATATAAAATTTGATTTAATATCCTGGGATCTTGTTCATAACAACGAATCACCCAATCACAAAAAGGTATTCGGGGGACGTAGTTTATTTCTTTAAGTGCTTGAATTTTTTGCAAATGATAAGGATGTAAACCAGAAGCCTTCATTGCACGCCAAGCATAGTTTTTACTTACACCAATTTGGATGGCTGCTTTTGAAATTTATTTTTTACTGTTTTTTACTGTTTAAAGCTAAAACATCAAAGAAGTTTTTCTAAAAACCGACAGTTGATAAACATAAAAGTTCTATAGTTCTCGGCTTGCAAAATAACAAAAAAATTTGAGGCCGTTGAAATTTCTTGTGTTTGACCAGCTATAGCATGAAAACGGGTTGTCGCCGAGGTTTATGTTATGAGAAAGAGTTATAGATAGTTAAAATACCTTTCCAACAAGGTTATAATTATTGGATTCCGATAAGTGGTTGCTGAGATATGGTAAATAACATCTACGTACTACCTTGAACTTCAACGAAATCGTTTTTTCGGGCTAGCTCGAAAACCAAGGCAGATAGACATGGGGTCGCCATACATTTTTTGATTGGAAATGAGGTGTAGAACCTCCCTGTTTCGGGTTGGCACCCTGTATTGGGACACCCTGTATAATAAATGCAAATTCTATATAAAAAAAAAAAAATTCAAATAGTATATAATTTAAATTTAAAAATAGATTAAATTATAAACTAAATGTTATAACATTTATGTATAGTTGTTATAGAATATATACTAACCAATTGATATGTGTTTTTGGTATATTACAGTTGTTGTTAATAAATTCAATAAAAAATTTTACAGAGGTTATTTTATTTTTATTTTTTGTTTTTTATAGTTTTACAGGTATAGTAAAAATTCTATTTTAAAAATTGTTTATTTCATATATTTATTTTATAGAAAAAAAAAAAACAAAAATTAGACTGTATCATAATTTATATGATGAGTATATATAGAATATATAGTAAAATTAAAAATCCATATAGTATATAAAATCAATTTTACATATGCCATCATTACTTTTAACATACATATATTATATCATAACACCTTGAATATTATATGTTTAACAAGAAATAAAACAAAAAAAAAAGTTTTGAAAATCTTTTATTATGTTTACATTTCAATAAAAAAAAAAAAAAAAAAAAAGCAAACGAAAACATTACCACATGTAAGATGAGGATGAGAAAATTACAACTATAAAAATCTATTATACTATACTATACATAAAAGTTTGAATAATATTATATGAAATCTATAAATAGAATATTCATAAATAACGCATATATACGTAAGGAAAATTCAGAAAATTCGCCGTGTACGAAATTATATATATAAAAATATTTATTTAGGTATAGTAATACATAAATAAATATATATATAGAAATTTTATTAACCCTTTTATTATATAAATTCCTTACCACTCTATAACAAATTAACCTATATATATTTATAGAAATTTCTAATTAATAAATGACTACATATATATATATATATATGTATAAGAGGTAAAAATAAAATACAACTTTAATTGGTACCTCATGCGGTATAAAAAATAGTTAACCTATATTTTATAGTTCTTTTTTTTTCATTACATATCTACTGCTATATATATATTAAAACTTTATAGTTATATAAATCACCTTTTCATTCATTGAAATTTTATTATTATAAATAAATTATACACAAATGGATATGCTATTTGGTATTGTTTTATATCTAACTATAATAGGATAATAGTTTATATACTGTGTATAATACATATTTGCATGCTTGATTAACGTGTATGTATAAAAGAACATTTTTTTTTGTATTCGACTGAATTACTCATATACTATATAAATATATACTTTATATATGGTAAATATTTTATTATATATCCCAAACACGTAATTTTATATATACATAGAATATTAGTATTGCATGCAGATAGATATTTACATATGTAATATATTAATCGATGCATTTATACTTATACTTACTGTATTACACGCTATATATATAATAGTAATATGTATAAAAATAATTGCAGGAAAATAACATTGAATGTATGTCAGTGGTCATCACTACTCCGTAATATAGCAAAGAGTAGTTCGGAGTAGAAAACATCTACTCTTTTCTACTCTTACCTACTCTTACCTACTCTTACCTACTCCTGGTAATTGAATGGAACGCGGCTAGTATTTTGGAAAATATAAAAAACGTATAAGAGCGAATGTTATGTGTCGTGTGAAATACGCTCTGTTACACCGGTCGGTGCATAAAGTGTTCTACAATAAGTGTATATAAAATTAACTATCCATTGTTTAATACTTTGTGATATAAGATGAGTTTAATGCAAATATAAAAATCTATTATGCATGCATTTAGTTCGCAATTACTTTTATAATACATAAATTATTCTTTTATATATTTTATAATCTTACAAGTTGAGTTTATTTTTATGTATATTTATACAATATATGCATGTTAGAATAAAAGAATAATTTAAATACATATCGAAAAATAAACATTATAAATTGTGGTTATTTAAATAATAAATAAATATATGATGAATATAAACAATAGAAAAAAAGATGACAACCTATTTTTTATTTATACATTTTCTTTATATATATACGTATATATATATAGTACAGTATTTAAATTTAACGCAAAAAATAAACATTAATATAGTATAACATTTATAATTTATGATTTTGAATAATAATAAATAATCATTATCATTCATATCATATAACATATGTATGGTATAGCGAGCGGCTCAATCAAATCGTTTTAAAATAATATTTATTTATCAAGGATTTTGTTATGAAAACAATAATAAAACTAAAAAAACTATTAAATATAATAAATTTTGATAAAATATCATATGATGATAATATTTTTAAACTTTTCAGTAATCATTTAATTCAAATATAAGGTATTAAAAAGTTTCTAACAAAAAAACCTTATTGGTTAATAATACATATTTTTAAATATTAATTGATATAAAAAAAATTTACAATTGTATCGTTTTTAACTTTAACTATATAGTATAATTAATTAATTCCGTGTAACAAATCTTTATTAAACATAAAATGAATAAATAATTATCATACAGTACAGCGTGTATCATTTATATTATAGCACAAATAATATGTATTTAAAAAATTTTCCGATTTTTCATGAATATATATTTCAGTTTTTATATTGATGTAAAGGAGTTTAATATTAATTTGATAACAGATATACTGCGTATATATGTAAATTTTAAATGAAAAACGCAAAACAAAAAAATGGCATGTAATAATTTTAATGAAGATTTACTGTATATTGTAATAAAATAACATTTAAAGAATCAATTTTTTTTTGTTATTATTATAAATAATGTAATTGAACGCAATTATTATTTAAATGTAAAATTGTTTCTTTCATTTAAAATATATATATATCAAAATATTTATAATTGTATTTTTATATATATTACATAATTGGTATAAGATAATCATATACACTCGCTACGGTCGCTAATATCAGTACATATAAAATATAATACCATATAACAAAACATTCTTTTATTACGTGTAGGAATTAAAAATGCGGATTTAGATAACAGTAGACGCAACTAGCGTTGAGTGCATCGCAACACACCGTGGCCATTTTCTTTTTTTTTGTATGTCATTAGGCTATAAATTTCAGTATATGTCATTTCATTGAAGTGTAAACAACAAACAAACTTTTTTTTGCTTCGAATATGTCGAAACACATGCCTGAAAAAGTTGTTTTTTGGGGGGAAGCAGTTTAATAACTTTCTTTAAAGAAAACTTTGAAAACTTTCTTTGAAAAAAACCGCTGCTGAAAGTTATAGTTTGTTGGTTGAAGCTTATGGTGGACATGCTCCAGCTCAAGCAACTTGTGAACGATGGTTTGTACGCTTCCGAAATGGTGATTGGAAGACTTGGAAGACAAAGAACGGCCAGGTCAGCCAAAAAAATTTAAATACGAAGAATTGCAAGCGTTATTGGATGAAATGATCGTGTAGAACGCAACATGAACTACTTGCAATGGCGTTGAATGTCGACCAAACAACTGCATTGGCAAACGTTTACATTTTGTTATACAAATAAATGCCATTTTCAAGTCAAAAATGGCATTTATTTGTATAACAAAATGTCATACCATACCATCAATCGAAAGATAATTAAATTCTCTAAAATCTTTTCTTACATATCAAATAGGGTTGTAAAACAAATTCTATAGTTAAAATCTATATATGTGAAAAATTGTCAATTTAATCATACTCTTTGTTATGGGGACACCCCATAATATTATTTTAAATTCGGAAAATTCAGCTTATTTTCCTTAAGATTCAGTCTTAAAATCAATACCATGTTATGGAAATATCATCCTTAAAAATTGAAGGATTAGAGGTTGATTTTGACCGATTATTGGTAAAAAAATGATTTTTTTTTATTATATAAGGGGTGTAGTAAAAATGTGATAACTTGGGTACCTGTTGAGATAGAATAATGGCCATACCATCAATCGAAAGATAATTAAATTCTCTAAAATCTTAAAATCTTACATATCAAATAGGGTTGTAAAACAATATTCTATAGTTAAAATCTATATACGTGAAAAATTGTCAATTTAATCATACTCTTTGTTATGGGGACACCCCATAATATTATTTTAAATTCGGAAAATTCAGCTTACTTTACTTAAGATTCTGTCTTAAAATCAATACCATGTTATGGAAATATCATCCAAATCCGCATTATTAATTCCTACACCTAATATATTCAAACTTAAAAAATATATGTATAAATATAAATATAATTATTATTTATATTATTTGAACTTTGATCAATTTAATTTATTCGATATATTATTATGTAAAAATTTGATAGTCTTTTTTACACGCATATACGATATGTAATATGTAATGCCTTTGTTTTTTTTTTTTTGGTCTTTATATTTTGATTAAAAAAATTATTATTCTTAATTGTATGTATTAATTATATTTTTATTTTGCTGGAATTTATTTAATAACAACAACTTTTTTTACAGCACATGACAAATTTATATATATACAATATATATATATAATTGGATTGAAATCGGAGGTGGTTCTTTTTGCTTCTTTATATATATTGATTGACCTACAGAAGACAATATATCTACTATATATATACAGATGATTATATATATATTTACAATTAATTTAACATATGGCATCTCAATTTGCATATAAAAAAATAATTAACATCATTAAATATATAATGTTTACTTATGAAAAAAAAAAAAATTATCAATGCTATATATTTACAGAAAAATAAATTCTGTTTAATTATTTTGAAAAAAGAAATATTTATTTATATATATAAGTAAATAAAAATCTATAATTTACATTTGATGGTGTTGTGATGTAGGTAAGAGTTTACATGTTTACATATTTATTATTTGCAATTTTTTATATGTTGTTTTTTTTTGGTATACTCTAATAATGATATAAAATAAAGAAGTAAATATATATTTTTATAATTTCAATAAAAATGGAAATATTCACATAATAAAATATACATATTGTATGTATATATGTAGACTATTGACGCCACTTTTATATATTTTACGTATACAATATATAGGACAGGGTATATTCAACGATTGATTATAATGTTATAAAGTAAATGCATATAATTTTTATTTTAATATAATCATTGGGAACTCTGAAGTAAAAATGAGGATATTTCATATAAAATATGTATATATAAATCTATCTATTTCATAGAGTTTTTATTTATACATAATGAATTTACACCCTTTATAAAGAAATAATTTTTATGATGAATAAAAATACTTAAATAATAACATATATTTTTAACCAACCCGATACGATAAGATATATGATTATTAATGTTTCTAGGTTAAAGTATTTTATAATATCAATAATATATATATACATATTGTTATATATATAAATTCAGAACATTCAATTTCATATATATATAGTATAAGACAATATATAGTTATATATAAATATCTGGAATAAAAATGCTTTTAGTTAAAATGTCATATACAAAAAGGATATGGATTTTGTACATATTATAATGTCAACAACATCAACAAATTATTCTATGTATTCTACTATTATTTATATGTATACGATAAAGAAACTTATACTATCTGTGTACAAATATTATCAATTTTTCTTTTATATTCAACAACTTTTCTTATATATACCATATATATACGAATGACACATATATTTGAAAATCAATATTTGATAAACAAGTCATAATAAAGGATATGTACTATAGTTTAGAAATACTATATGTAAAAGAAAATTCTGTTACTTTTATTTTATAAAATAAATCAATATTAAATTGGAAAATTGGAAAAGTTATTGTATATATAAATAATAATTGAAAACAGAGTTCGCAGGCCAGATGAATATATGGAAAATGAATTCATGCAATATTTAATTAAAAATATATATTATATAGTTGTTCATGAATATCAAACTCAATTTATTCAAACTCATAAATTCTTAATTAAAAAAAAAATTCTTATTAATAATTCTAATAAATTTGATTTGTATTTTTTATGTGATATTGCGCTGATATATAACTTAAGGTGGTCTAAAAATTCGTCTAAAAACATTTTTAATTAATATTCAAACCGCACAAATCAAAAGTATATGGAAAACAAATATCAAAATATTAACATTGTACAAATAAAAAAAAGATAATATCATATGATTCGTAACATATATATTATTGTATATATACAAGAAAGACCATATATATAGAATAAATAAATGCACTTTATGAATATCAAATCAAGTAATTTTTTTTTTTTATATATTTTGAAACCGGATTAATCTGTTTTCTTTGTTCTATTATTGCTTATATTGTACTTATTGTATTAGTTCCCCATATATGCATATGCATTTAATTTTATTCAAATATTTTTTATCAATATCTTAAATAATCTAACATTTAAAAATTTTTATATATATATACTCATCACGAACTATAATTTTTTCCAAATATATATTTTTTTACCATAGATCTACTATATGCGATATGAACAATAAATCGCGATATCTATATACGTGTATCTAATGGTTTGAAGAAGTCATTAATCGTCAGTAAACCACCCAAGAATATGAATATCCAATCATGAATTTTTATTTTATTCCATTTTTGATTATTTTATAACATTATTTTATTTAGATTAAACGAATAACTTCAAAAATAGACCGAAATAAATAATTAGTGATTAATTTTATTTTATTTATATTAAAATTTAATATCAAATTAATAATAACATTTCATCATCAACAATTCAACATACGTATTGAGAAGATTACATGCTATTAAATAAGTATATAAATTTAAAATCTATTTTTTTCAAAAATATATAATAATATAATGATTTGTTTTGTTTTTTATTATTCCTCTATATGCGATATATAAAGGGTGATTTTTTAAAAGCTATAGGAAAGTTTTTCAAAAAAAAACAAATAATATTCAGAAAAATGCATGAAATCTTTATTTGAATCGATAGTACGGCGGTCCATATAATTTAATGTTTGAAGATTATTTCATGCAAATGTTGATCTTGACTGCGCCGCAGCAAATGTTCCATCCGCTTAGTCCAATTTTGGCATACTCTTTCCGACACTTCGGCCGGTATCTCACGAATAAATGCTTCAATGTTGTCTTCCAATGCGTCAATTGAAGTGGGCTTGTCTGTATAGACATGAGCTTTAACATAGCTCCACAAAAAATAGTCTAAAGGCGTTAAATCGCACGATCTAGGCGGCCAATTGACCGGCGGTCCCGAACGTGAAATAAAATGTTCACCGAACTCGTCTCTCAATAATTCCATTGTTGCGCGTGCTGTGCGTGGCATGTGGCACCGTCTTGTTGAAACCACATGTCATGCAAGTCAAGCTCTTGCATTTTGGGCAAAAAAAAAATTGGATATCATCTCACGGTAGCGCTCACCATTCACAGTTATGTTACGATTCGCATCATCTTTGAAGAAGTACGGTCCAATGATGCCACCAGTCCATAAACCGCACCGAACTGTGACTTTTTTCTGGATGCATTGGTAGCTCTTGCACAATGCTTCTGGCTGATATTCACTCCAAAATCGACAATTCTGCTGCTTATTTACGTACCCATTGAGCCAAAAATGAGCGTCGCGATGAACTTTCCTAACAGAGCACGCATTTTGATAATAAAATTCAATAATTTGCAAGCGTTGTTCGTTGTTTGTAAGACGATTCATGGTTATAGATTATAGACCAAACTGAAGATGTTTGACAGTGAAACAAAACACGAAACGTGCGTCAGCTGTTTAAACCAGTGTTGCCAAAAAGATAATAGCTAAAAAATCACCCTTTATTATAGCAAATAAAACTATATAATTTTAAATAGTTTATTATCTCTAATTTAATTTAAGATCTTCCTACGTATACTCATGTGTAAGCTATATGCAAATATGTTATATGTAAAAAATAATATAGCATAATTATACAATATGTAAAATATAAAATTAAGTTAACCCATTTCCTATGTCATCGTTATAGATAAAAAGTTTCCGGATTAAAAAATATGAATCTAATAGAATCTACAAAATTGATTGGAGAATTCAATTAATTATAATAGAATTTCAATCCCATATTGATTTCAAATTGATTTATCAAGATTTATGGCAATAATTTACAAAAAAATTGTATATATTTTTTTGCAGCAGTTCTGCTTTTTACAAAATTTTAATATCCGAAACAAATCGGGGAATTTTAATAATTTAAAATAATATTAATTTTAAATTTCATAGAATTTTTTGATTTGAAACATTTGAATCATTTGAAGCTTATATGATTTTAAAAGGCGAAAAAATTGCTAAAAAATAAGCTACTTTTTTTTCACGAATTAAAAATCATAAACATTTTACCAAAAAAAAAACAAACAAAATTATTGTTTATATACACAAAGCCGAAATTAACATAAAATTGTAATAAAAAATAATCCTACATACAAAATTAATACTATATATGTGTGCTTTTTATATACTATTGTATATATACAGAGCGAATTATGATTTAAAAAAAAATTTTATTAATTTTTTTACCTTTATATTCCACAATTGTATCCACTAAATTTACTAAAATCATTTAAGATTTTAATAAAACCAAAAATATATTATATGGAAGGCATTAAATATAGAGAAGAAAAAAAAATATTTATATAAATTAATAAAAATTGATTATATTATATTTTCTATATATAGGATTTATTAAATTAATTAAATCAAAATTTTTATTATTATAATAAAAAAACATATTTATATTATAAAAAAAATATTTCATTGTATTTCATATAACCCGCATATTGTTTATAAATAATTTTTATTTGTTGTTTTTTGGTTTGTATATATTTTAAGAAATATTTTTTTATTTATATAGGAGTGTTCTATAATCATAATGACAAATATAATAAGATAAATTGTTATCTTAATTGTTATTATTGTCGCCAAAAAGAAAAAAAAATCTAAATATAATTAAGTGTTTCAGACTGATAAAGTACATTGCGCGAGATAAAAAATAATATCATTTTTCTATATATATATAGATATTGTTTTCCATCTATGAATAATTTTTAAATAAATAGTTTTTGTTTATGCACACACAAACAATATTTATTCTAAAAAAAATATATGTATTTATATAATGTATTATTAATTTTTTTTAGTCTTTTAGATAGTCTCTATATAAAATAAACATTTATTTTTACATACAAATAGGTATTCATTTTTTTGTTTTTTTTGAAGAAGAAGAAGAAGGTAAACGATGATTTCATATCCCTCCATTATTGATAATGTTTATAATAAACAATTAAGTAATATTATATATAAACAATAAAAATTATAAAATTTTATTATTGTGCATTTTCGGTCTATACATTTTTCACTTGAAATACGCATTTTCCAGTATAAATATATACTGGACTGCGTGCTCTGTTAAGAAAGTTCATACTTTTCTTATATATGTATAATGCCATTTAGAAAAATTATGGAAAATTTCGTTATAATCTTCCTCATACACATAGAGAAGTTTAAGTTCAGAAAATAGTTTGTATGTATAAAAGGCCAAATCAGAGTATATAAAACAATTTTCTTATATATGAATGATGAATATAATCAATATAATCTATATATGTTAAAAATGTTTAATTTATCTTGTAATTCAAATTCTATATAGGTAAAAAATAAAAGAAATGTATATATATACGCAATGGTGAAGTGATTTAAAAAAAAAATAAACATGTTGCTTAAGAAAAAAAAAAAATTTAACCTATATTACAACACATAATTGTATATATTTAGTAAACTATATATGGTACATGCAATAAACGAATATATATATTTACAAAACCTTAGACTTTATAAACATGTAATATTTCTTTAATATTTATTTTTATTTTTTTCTTCTTAAGATTATATGGTCCATATATGCATATACAATGTATGTGCATCTACACTATTTTTTTTTTAAAATATAAAATTGTTGCATTTTCCCAATATTGATTTTGTTGTGTATTATTTTTTTTTTTTACATAATAGGTATTTTTATTTAAAAACACACATTTTAAAAAAACAATATATTTTCACAAAAAAATATTTTAAAAACACCTTAATTATTCCAAAGAGTTATCATGGTGGTGGTGATGGAAGTTTTTTTTGGAAAAAAACGTTTTCGGTTTATGTAAAAAAAAAAAATACTAATCCTGCTGTAACCTGCAAACTATATATAGAAGAATTCATTTCTAAATGAGTTATTCTGAATTAAATTAAATGAACGGAATTTTATTTTAATATGCGTATAGATGATTTTAAAATGGTGAACACGAAATTCAATACACGAAATGTTATTTCTATAATCAAATTATTTTATTTATATACGCTGTGTTTTTTTTTTTTTTTTTAATTTCAATTGGATATAGAGATAGGTTTACAGATAAAATTTAGTTTGTATTGCTAATATTAATTTTAAAAATAATTCTATATTTATATAATTTCTTAATTCATGTTCATATATATACAAAATTATATGCGATATGGATACACACACTTTTTTTTATACATAGATATATACGTGAACTGTATTTTATCTATATACGTCTATATATACATATAGATAGGTGCATATTGTGCTTTGAACTAATTTTATTTTCATTTTTAACGTTTATATTATAAGTTTTCGATTAATTTAAAATATACACAATCACAAATTATTACAAATTCTGTAATCACAAATACTTATAAATATTATATTGAATATTAGATATTTTTCTTGATTGAGAAAAATGTTTTTTGTTTTATTTTTTAATTCTTATAATCGCAATACAAAGAATTTTCAATACGCGTATTCCTGATGTATCAAGAAAAATTTTCTGATTCGTCTTTTTTTTTTCATATTGAAATCGAAATTAAAGACTCCTTAAAAAATCAATGAATAACAAAAATCGATATATAGATTTATATCAAAATAAATAAACTATAATCGTCAAATCTTTCTGCTATGCTTTCATTTCCATGTCAATATAGTATTGTATAATAATAAAAACCAAATTATATGTATATATGAAATCTATTTTTATAATATATTGTATATTTTAAGGTTAAATCAATATATATTCATAATCGAAAAATTGTTTTTTTTTTTTTTAATATCATATATCGTATATACATAATAAAACACAATTCATTTATTAATACCACAATTCTAAGAATAGAATTAAATTTTTAGATTATACAAATTTAATAATATTATAATAAGGTATATATTGTATAGATATTTTTTATATAAATATGCCAATATCAAAGTAAACGCAAATTGGAATTTCATATTTATAAAATTTTCCATTATACTATAATATAGAGTATATGTTATATGTATGAACGATTATTTGTAGACCTATTTTCTATAATATTATAGATATATTAAAAAATGTTCTTATGATGTTTTTAAATATTATAAAATAATCACATAACTTCATTTGCTCAATCAATAAAGCTATATATTTGCATTTATTTATTACGTAGTTTTATATATAAAATAGTTTCTAATTTAAATTTTCCACAAATCTTTTAAAAAACCTTATATTGGAAAAAGTTTAAAACAACTTCAAAAAAAAAAAACTCTTGTATTTTCTTCCAACAAAAACCAGCCAAACACTATATATTCATATATTATTTGATTTTTTTTTTTAAATGTTTTAGTTATTTTTAGATTATATTCGTGTTTTATAATAATAAAATGCAGAAAAAATAATAAAATCTATATAAGTGAATTTCACTATATATTCAAAATTATATATATGTAATGTGATGAAAATGATATAATTTTATTTTTTAACAAAATTACCTTCAAAATTATTTTTTATAATAATATACAAAAAAAAACTTTTTCATTCACAAAAGAAACGATATAATACTCATCTATATATTGTATATATACATATGTAAGCATCTTACAACAATATAATCATATCTTAATAAACGATCTTATATATGTATAGATAAATATTTGAATTAGAATTAATAAATTCATAATATCTATCTATATATATACAATCATATTTGTATTGAGAGTTTATGATATAGATTTTACAATAAAGGTAAAATAACAATAAACTGCTGATGATTACATAAAAAATGTATCAATGATTTTATTTAGAATTATTTTTAAAAATTTAAAAAAAAAGTGTTTGGTTGATTAGTAAGTCTACCTCTAAACACAAAAAAAAAATCATAAAAATATCTATATATATAAAATATTATCCGATGATTTTCTTTCATCCACACAGAAATAGTCTAGTATATATAATATAAGGAGATGAAAATTTCAAGGGAATAAGGTTAAGATAAAGAAAAATGAAAATTTTTATTATTAATATTATTATAGTATTATTAAAATATAATATATATAGAATTATAGAAAATATGTGTATATACAGAAAAGACTGAAAAAAAAGTTATTACTTCCTTTCCGCTGCCGTCATATATACATAACATACATACATAAATATAATTCTGATTTAATTATAATAGTTTTATTTTTTAATCATATAACAGCTATAGTATAGTATTGAAAAATTAAATTTGTTATTATTTATAAAGAAAATTTTAGTTGAGGAAATGGCGGTATAATTAAAAAATTTATTTCAATACTTAAAAAATACACACATATGTTTTAAAGTATAAAAAAAAATTCTGTAATTATTATTTACAATGAATGTGACGATCTGACAATAAGTAAAAGTTTTAATTGAAGTACTTTATTACTGAATAATACTTTTAAACTCACAACCAAACAATGTGTAACAAAAAATTTATTTACATCTCGATATCAATAATTTAATATACGTTTTAGAAGTATGCATACGAATCTTAAATTAATTTAAAGCATTTTCCAACACTTCTCATTTTCACAATTTAAATTTAAAATTACATCAATAATAACTATGCATAAGTTATTCTATATACAAATTTAACAGCCTATAGATGGTTTGTTCGATTTCGTTCCGGTAATTTTGATGTCAAAGATGCACCTCGTTCTGGTCGACCAATCACTGAAATAGTCGATGAAATCATATCAAAAATTGAAGAAAATCGACACGTAAGCAGTTATGATATCGCTAAAGAACTAAACATCCATCACCAAACAGTTTTAAACCATTTGACAAAGGCTGGATACGGCTGGAAAAAGCTCGATGTTCGGGTACCACATGCGAATTAACACAAAACAATTTAATGAACCGAATTTCCATTTGCGAAACGCTGTTTAAAAGGAACGAAATCGAGTCATTTTTAAAGCGAATGATTACAGGTGATGATGAAATGGATCACATACGATAATAATGTACGAAAAAGATCGTGGTCCAAGAAGGGTGAAGCTCCTAAAACCGTAGCAAAACCTGGATTAACACCAAAGAAAGGTAATGCTGTCTGTTTGGTGGGATTGGAAAGGAATCGTTCATTATGAATTACTAGCACCCGATCAAACCATTGATTCCGATCTCTATTGTCAACAATTAACAAGATTGAAGCACGAGATTAAAAAAAACGTCCAGAATTAATCAATCGAAAGGGTGTTGTGTTCCATCATGACAACGCCAGACCACGCTCACATCTTTGATGACTCGGCAGAAACTGAGAGAGTTTGGCTGGGAAGTTTTAATGCATCCACCATATAGCCCGCACCTTGCACCTTCAGATTATCATTTGTTCCGTTCTCTGCAGAACTCCCTTAATGGTTTAAAATTAAATTCCGCAGAGGACTGCAAAATGAACTTGGATCAGTTTTTTGCCCAGAAAACACAGAAGTTCTACAGTGATGGGATATAATGTCTTTACCAGAAAAATGGCAAAGGGTCATCGATCAAAACGGCGCATATTTGGTTTAATAAAGTTGATTTGAAATATATAAAAAAATCGTTTGAATTTTGTAAAAAAAATTATCAATACTTTTTAGACAACCTAATATAATGGCATTAAATAAATAAATATTTGATTTATTTAAATTACACAATGATGAATGAAATTCTGAATATCGGACTTTTGTGCGGAAGACACAGAATGAATTTTTTGTTATCAAAAATTGCTGAATTAAGAACATTTCAAAATATTTACAATTATACATACTTCATAGAAGTTATTTTTATATAGTTTAAATATATAATTTGTTGTGTATAAAGTTTACAAAAGCTGACGTGAATGAATGAACTCATTAACGCATTTCATATATATATGGATATAATTATTACTTGGAAAACAAAAATGTTATTTAAGAATTTTGTTTTTACAAAATATATCATTTTAAAATATTATAAAATTCATTCTTTTTGAAAGAATATTCTTATTAAAATTCAAATATGACTAAAATTGTATATTTCACAAACTTTATTAAGTATAATTCTAAACAGTTTGTTTTATATGAAACAAGAAACAAGATGATAAGAAATCTGTTTAATTTATTTATATATATATATATATATATATATATATATATATATAAAGATATAGAGTACAATGTTTCTTATGTGTTCTATTAAAGAACGTAAACTTCTGTTACAAATATTAAATATATATATTTAAATTTCTAAATAAATACACGTTAATTTTATAATCAACAAGTTTTTTTTATTGTCTTCTCTTCTATATATATACAGATACGATACAGAGTACAGTTACACCTATTAAATTATCATATACCTTAATATATATATTTTTAATAACTATATATACGACAACTAACTATATACAATTTATTAGATTAAGAAACATGGATAACTTATTATTTAAAATATTTAACAAGATTAACGATGGACACGCACAATATAATTTATATTTAACAATAATATTTTTCTTTTTATATATCATATCAAAATAGCTCAACAGTTAAAACAAAAAAAAAATATTTTGAATGTTGTTGTTGACAAAATAATATTTTTTTTTTGTAAATTGAAAACCTTTAGATATCACATACACACACTCATCTCATAGCATACATCTGGTTAAGGTAGGTTCTAAATCTAAATCTAATATAAAATCTCTATCTATATCTATCTAGGCTTATTTATATACATTTCATACATACATTTATTTAGGGATTTTTTTTGTTTTGAATATTTTGAATATATATAAGTTTCGTGATTTATTGTTGAATGTCGGCAGTTGATTTTTTATATAATATAATTTATATTTGTATAGTATATATGATAATTTACATATGTTATTTATATATATATATATGATATTAAATTAGGCCAATATAAGAAATGGATATATCATCAAAGAAGGATTAGTGATTGTTTATAAATTTGAATTAAGAATAGATTTAGATATTCGTACGTCATCATATTTTATATATTTTTTAAAAATATATATTGGATATATAGTTAAAAATTATCCACACACACTGATTCAAATAAAAATATTTCACATATCTAATGATAATATAATCTAATATTATTAAAAATATATATGCGCGATCTTAAAATATCAAAAGAAAATATATTCGCATATAGAATTGGTTTTATATTTAAATTTTTGATAGGTTCTATAAGTATATATATTTGTAAAATTATGCAAATGTTAATTATATATAGATATAGCTAAAAATTATATAATAAAAATGTAAATATTGTTATCGCATCAGCACATAAACAGCAAGGTCATGATGAGGGAAAGAAGAATTTTAATGAATCTATAATAATAAAAAAAAAACTAAAAAACAATGAAACGAAAATGTATTAATATAAAGGTATATATTATATTATGATAAGTCTTCATTTTGATTTTTGACATTTTACGATTTTATACTTTAATTTAATGAATTCAGCGATGTATGTATGTATATAATACAAATATAAGCAGCTTTTAAATACACAAAATATTCGTTTGCGTATATAGCTTTATGTACAACCATACAACCATACAACCAGGTGTAATAAAATTAAAATAATTAAAGTAAATAAATTAAAATAAATGTTTACGAGTTGGGGTCACAGGGGTATATAGAAAAAAATTATCATTTTTCCAAGGATAAAAAATATTTTTTATATGTTAATATGAATAGATATTTATAGAGATTAAATTTAATACAGTATAGATATTTTATTTAATTGACTAAATATATGTGAAAAGTGATCACATTTTATATTTCTGTATATTTTATAACCTTTTTTTGATAATGAATTGATTATAGGTCATTTATAAGACCACTTCTAGAGTACAATTCCTACATATGGGCTGCGGTGCACCAATTACTACCCTGCGCAGTTTAGTGACAGGATCCAAAAACACGCGCTATTTCGCTGATCAGAAATGAAACAATAACAAATTCCATTGAATCATTGGATCATAGACGATCGCAGTAGCTTCATTGTGCACATTTTATAGGTATTATTATACCATGAATGCTCTAATGAAATTTTAAAGCTAATTAAACCTGAGCCAATTAACTTCTCTTATAATTCGAGAAATTCACAATTAGGCTCATTCATATTCTGTATCTATATTAGTTTTTTGCGAAAACAAACAGATTTGGAAATTCATTTTTCCCAAACAGAACAGCAAGATTATGGAATATAGTCTCCCTGAACTAGTATTTCCCCCCTACTTTTGATTATCAGTTATTTAAATTAAACATTTCATCTTATCTAAAAAAAACTAATCCACCTAAAGTGCAACTTGGACAATTGTTTGAAAACGCATATGAGTGATTTTTTCTTATTTTGTTTTAGTAAAAGTTTTTTTTTTATCTCATATGTTTGCTTGAAATTTTCAAAATTTCATAAATTAATCCACATATATTATAATAGCGATTTACCACCCAAAATCACTTAAGTGTATATTCAATGCATCTAAGCAGGTTCATCACCTGCTGATTAAGTGATTTCGTTACGGGCTCACGGCAATAGAATTCCGAGGTTTTACGTACGGGCGCTAAACCGATTCTGCCGTAGTAACGAACAAAAAAAAAATATATTCGTTATTAAGAATATTAAAATGAAATTTATATGACACCAACATCACATATTTAACAGCTAATATATATATATATGTTATAAAAGTCACAAAAAATTGTGATTCACACAACCCGAGAATAAAAAATTAAAAATTCGTAATGATAAAAAATGATGTAACTCTTGAAAATGAATCACAAATAACACGGCATAAACAGTCATTTATACAATATTATAAATAACAGCACATATGTAATGGTAAAAATTATTCAAGTAAATAATGCAAAAAAATTATTTCTGCATAAAAGTTGTTTTCAAGAAAATATTAACAGTTAAGTTGGTAAATGAATATAACTATATATATATAAGAATTATCAAGATCATGAATAATTTTATTAATTTTAAATTCAAAAAACGCACCGATTTTCTGTATAAGCAATATATAATTTTAAACTAGATTTTAGTATAATATTTTTTATTTTTTAAATATCTAGTAAACAAATTCTGATGTAAGTTTTAAAATTGCTAAATATATATTATAATATATACACATATTAGATAATATAATAAATAAGTCACGACAAATTTTAACCATATATTTATAAAAACATAAAACAACTTTATAAATAAATATTAGATTTCACGATTTAATTGATAATAGTTTTAAATAGACTTCAAAAAATATACATAATAAATTTAATATGATAATAATAAAATGATTTTCAATTATTTTTTAACAAAATAATAATTATTTAATATATAAATATGAAATTAAAAGAAAAAATATATCAATTTCGGTGAATTTCGGAAAACAATTTACTAATATTTAATATCGAATATGGTTAAATTAAACTTTGTATATAAATGTATATTATTACATTATAATTAAAATGTATATTATTACATACCTTCATTAATATAACCACTGTCCATATTGTTATTGGAATACCGCATTCAATTCGTTTTTGTTGTTATTTATTAAAGTTATCTGCGATAAAAAAAAATGATTATTGTTTGTATTTGTATTTTTTGTTGATTGTATAAACGAACTTTTTTTTAAACAAAAAAAAAACTTTAAATTACGTAAAACAAAAAAAAAAACAACGTTTTAAATTAATTCAAAAATACGTTTTCAAAATTGAAAATGAAATTTAATAATTTTAAATATTTAATAAAAACAAATATAATACAACATGATATATTTTATTAATTTTTTTTTAGTTTTCACAAAACAATTTATTTAAAAAAAAAAAATAAAATCATAAACTCGACAAAAACAATTCGATAAAAACTAATAATTAAAATTTCGTATAGCGTGAGATTTATTTAAACTTATTCAGAAAACAAAATATATCGCAATAAGAAACGATGAAGAAAAGTGCATCAATTCAAAATTGAAATATATATATCAGGAGCCAATCATTCTGTAAAAAAAAAACAAAAATTTATATTAATTTATTATAACATTTATTATTAAAAAATTTGTTTTTCAAAAAAAAATTAAATTAAATTAAATATATATATATATATGCATTTGTTGATTTGTTAACCTTTTTTTATTTGTGATTTATTTTTAATTTAAAAATATTTGTTATTAAACACGCACTCTGCAAATCGGAATTTTTTTTATTGAAATTGACATTTTTTTTTTTCACACGAATTTCAAATACAATTTAAGTTGTTTTTTTTTTTTTTGATTTTTATGTATCGAAATAAAATGTCATTAAATAAAAACATAAAAAAAAAAAAGTATAAAGTAAATAATAATAATGTTAGCAGCAAAGTGGTAAAAAGATAAAAAAAATAATACTAAAATGTTGTATAGATTATTAAAATAAATACTAAAGATTTTTTTTTTTATAGAATAACAACACAAATATTTATATTAATTTTTATGTTAGTGACATAAACATGTAATGTTTTTTTTTTTTCTTGTTATGATTTCCCATTACATTTTATAATTTTTGCACTATAAAAAAATTGATTATTATATCCTTGAAAATTCTCGAAAATGATAAAATGTTCCGCGGACAGTGCCAAAATAGTAATTTAGAATATAAATTAAAATTTATTGTATATATATGATTGATGATTTTTTTTTTTTATAAAGTTGTTCTGTTCGAAAAGTGAATTTAAATAAATTTATTCATTAATTTTAGCAACAATAATTATGTAAATCGGAAGGAAAGGGGATATCAACCACGATTAATTCTAATCATTCTAGTGACTGGTTTAAGTTGGAATTTTCGATAGATGGTGGAACGGGATCTATATATTTATAGTACGGCTGATTAACCTATATATAGATCTGCTTACAAACGAATGATTTGCGGAACACGAAATATACTGAAATCAATTTATAAAAAAAAAGTGATTGAAGCGTTTATAGATAGTTCTTTTTTTGCACAATAATAATTAAATACATTATAATTTTAGCATGTAAGAGTGAAATTCAAATATTTATTATTTTTATGGATAATTAAAAACGTAAAACAAAAGAACTAATAAATTTAAATATATTATATATGGATAAATGTTATTATATAACTCTGTGGTGTAAATGTTAAAAATGCGCCAACCTAAAATTCTAACGAAATTTTGGGGTCGTGGGTTCGAATCCTACTGTATATGCATAAAATATGTTTTGTGTTTTCGGTTATTTTTCGAATCTGAATTTTAACACAGAGTTGTATATTCCGCTTGCGGTTGGTTGTACGGCTAATATTATACCGACACCGTAAAAGCCACAAATTAAGAAACAACTAACAACAGAAGGTGGACGTTAAAACCAGATTATTGGTTGTATAGCGAAAAATTAATTTTATTTTATATGGATAAATGAAATGTTTCAAAATTGTAATTGTTATCTATAAAATTTAACAAATTCATATCTTAATTCCGATCATATATATATATATATTATATGTATCCGACTGTCATTTATAAGTTTTAAATTAGTTTAAAAATCAAAAACATATATAACAAATGATTGTGTAGGTTGTAATCAATACCATTCCATTATAAATATTATCTTATATTAAATATTTCATAAAAACTTTTCAATCCATGAACCGAACAGGAAGTTTTATTTATATTTGTTTGTTTTGTTAATTTTTTTTTTTATATAAAAATTATCATCGCAAAAAATAATGTGTATTTAAAAAAAAAAAAAAAAAACAATTAAACTAAATAAATAATATGACGAAACAATAAGTGTGTTAAAGATTTTCTTCAATAAGTATATACAAAATAATAATAGATGATTGCACAGTTTATTTTTTGTCTTCGATATAAGAGTAATAATAAATAATAAACAAGCACAAAAGACGACGACGACAACGATTTTATTATATAGATATAAAATGTACCTATATCTACGAGTATATATCTTTTTATTATTATACAATATTTCGCAAAAGTGTATATAGATAATTATAAGATGAAAAAATAAAAATAAAATATCTATATATACCATCCTAAATATGTGTGTATCAAACAAACTAATAATAATAATAATAATAATATATACAAACAAAACTGTACAAATAAATGTTTATTTTTAAATATATACGCAACGCATGAGATAAATAAAAAGATAAATTAAAATTATAAAAATATTTAACATATTTAAAGTGTATACAAATAAAGTGATATAAATATATACATTGTGTGCACTAATTTAGATTACAAATGTAAATAATTCGCATATATATAATAAGAAAAAAAAAAATATATAGAAAAATACATAATTGTTAAGGATTTAATAATGGGAAAAATTCATTTATTATGTTATTCAAAATACTTATATATCACAGCAGTAGTCATACATATTTATATGAATATAATTGAGAAAATATATATTACAAATAGAAATTATCCATAAGCAAAGCCTTTATATTTTTTTTTGTTCGTTACTATGGCAGAATTGGTTTAGCGCGCGTAAAACCACGAAATTTTATTGCCGTGAGCCCGTAACACTTAAGTGATTTTGGTTGGTAAATAGCTATTATAATATGTGGATTAATTTATGAAATTTTGAAAGTAAAGCAAACATATGAGATAAAAAAAAACTTTTACTAAAACAAAATAAGAAAAAATCACTCATATGCGTTTTCAAACAATTGTCCAAGTTGCACTTTAGGTGGATTAGTTTTTTTAGATAAGATGAAATGTTTAATTTAAATAACTGATAATCAAAAGTATGGGGGAAATACTAGTTCAGGAAGACTATTCCATAATATCTTGCTGTTCTTGGGAAAAATGAATTTCCAAATCTGTTTGTTCGCAAAAAACTAATAGATACAGAATATGAATGAGCCTTTTGTGAATTTCTCGAATTATAAGAGAAGCTAATTCAGGCGAATTAGCTTTAAAATTTCATTAGAGCGCATTCATGGTAATAATACCTATAAAATGTGCACAATAAAGCTACTGCGATCGTCTATGATCCAATGATTCAATGGAATTTGTTATTGTTTCATTTCTGATCAGCGAAATAGCGTGTTTTTGGAACCTGTCACTAAACTGCGCAGGGTAGTAATTGGTGCACCGCAGCCCATATGTAGGAATTGTACTCTAGAAGTGGTCTTATAAAAGACCTATATAAACTAATGCTAAATTTTCAGAATTGAGAAATTCTTTCGATCTTCTTAAAAATCCAATGCGACTAGCTGCCTTTTTAGCGGCCATTATTATATTATTACTCCATGAAAAGTTGTTTGACAAAGATATTCCCACATTTAATAGGTCATTAGATTGTGGAATAATTGTATTATGCATAAGTATTGGGTCAACATTTATGGATCGTTTGTTTGAGAACAAACATGCCTTTGTTTTAGATGGATTGAATTCTACTAAGTTTATCCTTCCCCAATTATAGATATTGTATCTAAATCTTTGGGTGTACTAAAGTAGATGCACATTCTTTTAAAACAATTTAGGGAATGCCATCAGCTCCAGTACTTTTATGAACATCTATCTATCTCTAAGAGCTTTATAAACAACCCTGTCTCTGAAATATATATTTTTCATTTGAAAATTCGGATTAGGTATATTTGGAATAGAGGCATATTACTATCATTGAGGACTGTATTATCTGAAAATATGGATGCTATACAAGATTAGCCTTTTCTAATGGTTCAGTTAATATAATTCCATTGATATCATTAATCGAATTTCTTGCAACAATATAATTATTTCTATTTTGATATCAGTTGGAACCGATTTAGATAGAGAAAAAGCCCTATTTTTTTTTTATCAATTGCTATCTTTGTTTTCCTAGAAAACCAGCTTCGTTTGTACCAGCTCTAAAAGATGTATAAAATATTTAATTCAAATATTGTTCATTTCAAATTTGGGGAAAGGCTCAAAAGAATATACCTAAATATACCTTCGTTTAACAAATAAATTGTCTTATATATACTAAACATGTGCGCTATCCAGACATATATCATGTCAGAGAATTAATATACATATCAAAATTATATATAATATATCGATTTTTTGTTTTGTTTTATATTATTCCCGAAATAATATTAATTTGATAAAATATCAATACAAATGCAGACGAAAAAAAAAAAAACAAATTGATTGATATTCGAAGGGGATATTGTATTTGATTTCCTTAATACCGCTAAATTATATACCTATATATAGTATATATTGTATAATTTTTAGGTTTTTGACCTTTTATTATTTTTATGACTTTCTTTATATTTCGTTACTCTTATTTCATATAATAATATATTCTTGTAAATTGATAAATTGATGATGTATATATTTGAAGAATATAAAGTATATGTACACAAAAACATCTTGATAAATAAAAAAAAAATGCATTTTATTACGAATTCTTCAAGTCATTATTTTTATTTTCAGCGTTCAATGAAAACAAATTTTATTATAAAAAATTGCAAGAAATTTTATTTAACTTTAATCCTTTAATCGATTTTGTGAGGTGTAAAGCCAAAAAGTCAACAACCGATAAATTTTTTAAATATGAAATTAATGATTTTAAGATTTAATTTATTGGTCAGATTAAAAGCGCAGGATAGGAAATATTCTTAAAAAAAAAGATGAATTTCGTTTTTGGTCACATATAAAGCAGAAATGAAATGTTTTAAATCAATTTGTTTGTATATTGATTTATAAATTAACAAAAATTTATTATACTGACATAGTTGAATTGTATATATTTTCTATACATATATCAATACTAAAATCTGTTCAAATAATTTAACCCAAAAAAAAAAATCAATATATAATTTTTAATCACTTAATGTTAATGCAGCGCATTAACAAAATTTATAATAATATTTATTACAATATTACAATTTATATATAAAACAATAAATAGTATTTATTTATTTATTATTACATTCCCTGTTCAAAAAAATAGTTAAACTGAAGAAAAACTGAATTGATATACACATTAAATTAAACGCGGTAATGACATTTCTGTCTGAAAATTACTAAATCTATATGCTGATATATGAAATGTTATAGTTATTCTTAGCGTGTTTCAATTTGAAAAAACCTTATATTAGTTATTGATAATGTTATTTAATGCACTTGCCAAATTTCAATAATAATCATATATAATAAAATTGATAAATATACATTCAAAAATCACATTCACTGAGATGAAATGTAATTAAAAAAAATACAACAAACACAAACACAGATTTCAGTTTTCCGGAACAAACAATTCAATTAATAAGTATAATTTTTCAACATTGGTTATTTTTTAGGCCGAGTTTATATAATATAAAACATAAATTAAATCATTTCATAATATATATATATTTATAAAAAAAAAATTAATTATATTTAATTACAACATTTTACTATATTTATATATATATAGATAATTTAAGAATTTACAAGGAAGTGAAATGCAAAAGTGCATGTTTATTATTCATTCAGCCATTCATCATTACATATAACATTTTATATATATATAAATTAAATGATATTTATATTATTATACGATATATATTGAAATATGTGTAAAAGAAATTTCTATATAATTATTAAACAAAAAAATTCTATAAATACAAAGACCATATTCTATTATATAAAACAGTTCTAAGTATTGATGTGTTCTTATATATAGTCTAGAAACTATGTAATAAATTCATTCAGACGATTGAAATGAAATCTGTTTATTTCAATTAAAAAAAAAAATTCAAAACAAATTTATTTGTGTAATTTACCATCAAATTAATGATACAGATAGTTGATTAAATTTATATATTATATAGATAGATAGAGATGATATAGATCAAAAAATTTACTATTTATGCATAACATTCGTTCTTCCTGTTATATACATTTTGATTTCAAATTAAATGTACGCATCGCATATATGTATATAGAAAGAAAATGGTGTACATGCGATAAATTGTTTGTTAACTAACGTGTTTTTTTTTCTTCTCTTAATTTTATGTAAAAAATTAAAACATACACACAAAAATCATAATCATAATAATATTAAAAAAAAAACAAAAAGTGTAGAAAGAAAAAAATTAGCATAAATAAATTTGCATTGATCTCTCTAATTTAAATTAAAAAAAAAATAAACCGGCGTTGAATAAAATTTCATAAAAAATAAACCAAAAATATAAATCAATAAAATGAAAATTTTTAAACATATATTCTATACTAATTTATTAATTCTTTATATATATATGTATTTGTTTTTCTATTTTTCTCCACACAGAAGAATAACAAAAAAATATGATTTTTATGATATAGATAATTTTTTTTTTTCTAAGAACTTAATTTTAGATTTTAATGTGAAAAAATGAAGTAAAACACTATATAGTCTTCCATCTTATAAGAAGGTAATGTGACTATATGGTGCAATAACATAAAATTAAACCGTACACCAGAAACGTAATGGTTAGGACATAATTGGTAATGAAATATTTTTCCTTATATAAGTGTCATGTTTTCTATATATATGAACTATAAATACAAAAATATATAATATATTTAAAAACGACAAAAATGACTGCGACTGTTTGATGGATCGCAAAAACAAAATACATTTTGTCAATTATATATATATAATAAACAATTGTTATATTTTTGTTATAAATTGAAAATTATTATATTAAGGGTTCAACAGAGCGAGTATTAAATAAATTATTATAATAATCATATAAATTTAAACAATTTTAATAATTCATAAAAGAAAAAAATTTATATATAGTTTATTTTTAAATAAATAAAAATTTTATGCGGGCTATTTATTGTACGAGATATAATAATCATTTTACGATATCAATTCTAAATGTCTATACATAATATATAGCATATGTTTATCTTTATATATATTTAATTCTTTTTATATATACAAATTATCATATTATATATAGTATATATGTTTTATAGAGCATCGTAATTAATGCGTGTTAAATCAAACAAGCTCATAAATTTAGATCAATTTTATCATTTTAACGTATATAGCTGCTATATAAAGGGTGATTTTTTAGCTATTATCTTTTTGGCAACACTGGTTTAAACAGCACGTGACGCACGTATCGTGTTTTGTTTCACACTGTCAAACATCTTCAGTTTGCGGTCTATAATTTAACCATGAATCGTCTTACAAACAACGAACAACGCGCTTGCAAATTATTGAATTTTATTATCAAAATGCGTGATCTGTTAAGAATTGTTCATCGCAACGAAATTGTGTTCAGCGACGAAGATCATTTTTGGCTCAATGGATACGTAAATAAGCAGAATTGTCGATTTTGGAGTGAATATTAGCCAGAAGAAGCATTGCAACAGCTACCAATGCATCCAGAAAAAGTCACAGTTTGGCATACGGTTTATGGGCTGGTGGCATCATTGGACAGTACTTCTTCAAAGATGATGCGTCCAATCGTAACGTAACTGTGTGGTGGTGAGCGCTACCGTGATATGATATCCAACTTTTTTTTTTGCACAAAATGCAAGAGCTTGACTTGCTGACATGTGGTTTTAACAAGACGGTGCCACATGCCACGCACAACACGCGCAACAATGGACTTATTTAGAGGCGAGTTCGGTGAACATTTTATTTCACGTTCGGGACCGCCGGTCAATTGGCCGCCTAGATCGTGCGATTTAACACCTTTAGACTATTTTTTTGTGTGGCTATGTTAAAGCTCATGTCTTAAAGCTCACAGACAAGCCCGCTTCAATTGACGCATTGGAAGATAACATTGAAGCATTCATTCGTGAGATACCGGCCGAAATATTGGAAAGAGTATGCCAAAATTGGACTAAGCGGATGGACCATTTGTTGAGGCGCAGTCAAGTTCAACATTTGCATGAAATAATCTATAAACATTAAATTATATGGACCGTACTATCGATTCAAATAAAGATTTCATGCATTTTTCTGAATTGTATATGTTTTTTTTTTTTTAAAAAACTTTCCTATAGCTGTTAAAAAATCACCCTTTATATGTCCTTGTTGTCAATTACCAAAAAAAATTAATATATATATAATCTATATATGATATATACAGATAAAAACTGACAATGGTAATTTTTAAAGATTAATTATTATTGTGATTTTAAATGAAAAGTTTTTATCTATATTTGGAAAATGTATTTTCATTTAAAATTTATTGTATTAAAAATCCAAAATGTTTGCGCGGTATAACGCGGAATTAGAGTTTAACTATATACAGTTTAATGTAAAAGTTAAAAATATATATTTTAAAATGATTTTAAAAGGATTCTGAAAAGATTTATAAAATATCTATATTATTTTTCTTAAATAAATGTAATTTATCGAATATATAGAACCATCAACAATATATAACATTATTGAAATTTTTTGTATAAATGCATAAAATTAAGAGAAAAAAATTAAAATATTTATTCCAAATTTTTCTAAATCTTACAAGGATATCAATTTCAAAGAGGAAACCGATGAGTTTACCGCATTTCGAACATATAAATTATCTGCTGGGATATTTCGATTGAGGTCATGCGATAGATAGAACACCTACACGTTATTAAAAACTTTTCTTATACCATATGAATATATATAAATAAATTTAAAAATGCATATACATATATATATATATATAAGATAAATAAACTGCTTTTCAATCAATTTTCTATATGCGTATTTTCTCATGTTTTTAACAACATTTATTATTTATATTTACAACAAAAATATAACATAATCTTATTTTAAAGAATCAATATATATATATATATATATATAGCCTATTCGAAAATGTACGTTTTATTGAGAATGAAAAATAATTTATTTATGTAATGTATATATAGTTTCACCACCCGATCCCCGAAAAAAATGATAATATATCTTCTGCTTTGTTTAAGATAAAATGTAAGCGCAGCATTATATTTTACTATAATGATTCATTCGATAAATTCCTCTATGGATAAAATTGTTCGGTAAAATTTTGGTTTGACTTAGAAAGATAATTTAATGTTTTACAATTCCTTTTAAAAATAACATCAAATAACATCATTATAGATTCATGAACTAGAGACATAACTGTATGTATATATACATATTCTATATATATCATCATCAGTCTATATAATAAACAAATTTAAATTAGTTTGTTTCTAAACAATTACCTGCAATTTATACATATATTTATATATAACATATATATATATATATGCATTATATGCATTAGAGTATTGAACTAATTATTTGATGAAGTATTGAATTGTTTATACAATTTAAATATAAATTCTTTTACAAAATAAAGATATTTTTAAGTTAAGAGATATTTTTATTAAAAAAAAAATTATGTTAAAAATAGACATCTTAAAAATAATAAACACTCATCTGCTGTATATTATTATTATAAACAATTTATATCGTCACCGTCAATATAAAACGTAAACTATACTATATAGCATCATATAAATTATATTAACACTTATAATAACACAAAAAAAAAATTAATATATAATTTTTATTAGTATATACCCCGTTTATTTTGTAAACTGACGAATACTATAACCTATGTATCATAAGTAGCTGGACAAAATTCAAACGCGGCAAAATTATGGGCAAACATGCTTCAATCTTTACAAATTTTTTTTTGTAAATCCTCTCAGTATTCAACAATCATATTCAATAAGTATTACATTTGAAATCAAGATGAAAGTATGTGAACAAAATCATTTTCGATCACGCGTATTTAAATTGCTTGGACAAGAAGATAAAATGAACGTTTTACGACCATTTTCTGAATGAAGGATATAGTCGTAGTACAATATATTCGATAATTTCCAGATATAAGAAGAACATTAAACCTAAAAATTTAAAAAAATCGGGAAGAAAGGCAATATTGAACATCATAAAATTGAATTTATTAAAGAAAAGAAAGCTGAAAACACAATCGGGGTGAGTACACGCAAATTAGCCAGATAATTCAATGTTTCAAAGGATACCATTAGTCGGAATTTGAAGAAAATGAATTTAAAAAGATACAAAAAGATTGTAAACCCAGGTACACTGACAAACAATTAATAGAATTCATGGGAAATGTAGATTATTGCGTCAAAATTTTTGCAAGGCGAAACAGTCATCATTATGGATGATGAAAAATATTTTACATTTTCAAATATAGTACCGATATCGCAAATCAAGGATACTACAGTGCTAAAATAATAGTATCACTCCCGATAATGTGATATAACTCCCTATAAATTCGATATAATCATCGAATATATAATATATAACCACGACTGTATACCCTTCATTCAGAAAATGTAGCAAAACGTATTTTTGTTTGTCCATGTTTTGCCGCGTTTGAATTTTTGTCCAGCTACTTATGATACATACGTTATAATGAATAAATAACACAAAAAACGCCATGGTTTTGTATTGAATAGATAAATATCAAAATATCCTCTATATTAAGTAATTCAAAAATCAATTTTTGACATGTTGTTTTTATAGTATATTAAAAATATAAATAAAATATAATAAATAGATTTTGTTATCGCTTCGCATCACACGCAGATATATTTAATTTATATAAGTCAACTACTATAAATATATTTATAAGATTAAATAATATCAACCAAAAAAAAAAAAAAAACATTGAATAATGATACAGACATTTTCCCAGATCATTGTTAATGAAAAAAAAAAACAAATCACTGATAATGTTGTTATTAATTTTTTAATCATCCGGTTGTCGTCGTATATTATATAATTATAAATATATAATATATTAAAAACCAAGATAAGAAAATATAAATTATATATATATAGTTAATTAATTAATTCCAAAGTATGTAGATTAGTAACAAAAAAAAAAAAGGAATAAAAAAATTAATTTATTTGAAAATATCAAAAAAAAAACAAATTACAATAAAATGATAATAAATAAGTAGAAACGATTTTTTTTTTGTTTTTACTTATTTTCGATACATTTCTAATAAAATTTATATATTACCGGTCTTTTCATTAACCATGTGGTGTATATTCTTTACTATATAGCTGTCGTCTGACTCGCTAATACGTATTTTTAATTGTATATATATATAAATAGACATTTTTATATGTAAATTTTTATATAATATAAATACGATAAGATATGAAAATATAATAATAATAATAATAAAAATAAGAAAATCAACTAATTTTATTATATTATTTGCTTTTGATTCAATATAATATATATATGATGAGATTATGTGCCAAAAAAAAAATAAAGATCTATATATATATATATTTTTATTTTATATGTATTTTATATTATATTATATGTATATCTTTATTATTTTAGCTCGTTTATATTTGTGAAACTCAAATTAGAATATTTTTTATTTATTTATATAAAATTTACATATACACACATCGCTCATATAATTAATATATATCATATGGTCGATTTCTATATATCAATTCAATAGAATATTATAATATAAATAAATTTAAAATACACAACAAATTTTTTTTGTATATATACGAAGATGCGAAGATGAAGATGATCATCGCATATCACATATATTTTTAATATATATATATTAGTAAAAATATTTTTAATATATATATAAATAAAATATCAAATATATATTTGCACGTGATATTATGTATTATGTAAAAATTATAAAATATATAATTATATATTGTTAATTAAATTTTAAAGAAGAAAACCCAAATAAAGGTTTTTTTATTTCCTAAAATTGATTGCACAAAATAAAAAACAATTTATATCGAATGCATATATATAAATATAGAATTTAATTTTAAATATTTTAATAATAATATTATTAAATTTATAATTACATTCAAAATAATTCAGCGCTTTTGAAAATGATTTTCGATATTATTTTTATATTGTATCACTTTACAGAATTTATACATAGAATTTTAATCAAAAAAACAAATAGAAAATTCACAAAAAAAATTAAAACACACCGAGCAAATTTAATAAAAATAAATTAATAGAAAAAAATTTTTTTTTAAATAAAAAGCTAATACACAGAATTTTCAATTCGACCGACCGCAAAACACACTTCCTCCAACCGTTCTTTTCAACTAACTAAATATAATATAAATATTGTAAATTGAAATTGATGTATTCTAAAAAGTCAGTAGAATTTTATCAAAATTTGCATTTAATAAAAAAAAAAAACACAATCAAATAATATTAAAAACAAAAAAAATATTACAAAAATTCAAAATAAATCAACTAATTTATATTTATTTAAAATTCAAATGATACCACACTCACTATATTATATTATATTATTTTCTTGAATTGTTTTATTTTAACGAATAATGTATATTCTTTAAATTATTAAAAGGAAAAAAAAATATACGTGTGATATTATTTATTGAGCATAGCTTTTAGTTTGAACAACAAGAAGAATTAAATGAATGTGAGTAAAAAATAAAATACTACATACACTGAGCTACGCACCGCACACACAATATAGAATGAATGAATAGATATATGTATAGACTATAGAAGCAGTAGTATTATTTTATTTTATAAAAATTTATTTTATTTTTTTATATATATATATATATACATTCACTCACGTTCACGAACTACATGAACATGACGATGATGATGACGGCCAACCACACTGTACTGTACTGTTGTAATACTGTATATAATAAACAAATGGAAATGATATCATTTTCATTTCATATTCAACAATTCAATTCAACCCAAACAATTTTTTAGGTATAAAAAAATTATATAAATTTGTATTTTTATATAAATAAATGTTTTTACATTCGTTGAGGATTGAGGGGAATTTAATTATTTTAATTCTATTTAGAGTTAATACCACCCAAAATCACTTAAGTGTATTCAATGCATCTAAGCGGTTCATCACCTGATTAAGTGATTTCGTTACACGGTTCACGGCAATAGAATTCCGAGGTTTTACGGGCGCTAAACCGATTCTGCTGTAGTAACGAACCAAAAAAAAAACCCAAAAATTCGATTTTATTCCATTAAACTGATGTGTATGTTCAACCGATTCCAAACCATGATCTCAAATAATTATGTTTGATCTTAGAATTTTAATTTGTATCTTCTTAAAAAGTGCAATATCGTTTATTAAAGCACATCTAAATAGTAAACATCGGAAGTATTATTTCTTGCCAAATTGTATTAACTATTATCCATTTACTGATTCAAATAACCTATCAATTAAATACTTAATAAATCTGTTTAATCTGTTACCTTCAACTAATAACCGACTAGAAGTCACGGAAAATTTATGACAATTTTAAGAGTCAGACTTCTTTCTGCAATCAAATGAATAGCCGATAATTAAATAGTAAGTGATTTTTCTACCAGTTTAACATACAATTCAACTGACATATGCACGATACTATACTATCTTAATCATATAATATATTTCTGTTAATACATTTATAAAATATAACTTTTATACACGATGAGAGTGTAAAAATATAAATTTTGTGTAGATGAGTTGAATATTTGAATTTGAATATTTTGTATGCTTTGTAGTAGTATCATGTATGGAATGGGGGGATATAGAAGTATGTAAAACTATAATGTATATAGGGTAAAAATGTTATTGACCGACCGGCAAAACTTTAAGTAATTTTTATATTACTACAAACATTACAAATTATTTCAAAATATATTTCAATCTGCAATTTTTATTTTAGTATAATACGATAATTATCTTATATTAATTGTCTTTAACAGATATTTTCAACCTTATAAATTATCGAACAAAACTTTCGAATTTTCATATCCGAATTTTCAATTTCAATTATGTTGGAGTGTTTAACTTGACAGGAAAATTTAATTATTTTTATTAGAAAGGAAATTAATTAAATAGTTTCCATTTTTTAATGGTCTATATATATCAGATACTTAACTCAAAACAATATTGGTTTTGATTTCAACAGATTGTGTAAATATATTTTTATCTAATATAGGAAATTATGAAGAATCGTATGAAAAAAAATATTTACTGTTTACCGACAACTTTACCTTATATAAAGTATATTATTTGTTTGCTTATTATTAAAAAAATATGAATAAGAATATACTTAAACTGCTTAAAATTATTGCTTTAAAAAGCAACAAAAATGAAATTTTACTCATTTGAGCTGTGTGTTGAGGAATGATGATACGAATACGATTATAATGATAGTGATGATGATGTTAAATTGTTTATGTTGATGAGTTGACGATGGTGTTAAAATGTTGATGTTGAAGAAAATTAAAATATATATTATAATAGAGAACATATGAAAATGCAAAAGCTAAAAATATGAAAAGCTATAATCTAAATGTATTAATTTTCTATTAAAAGTGCTATTAATCCTTTAAAAAAAGTTACAAAAAAACCTTTTTTTCCATTTGAAATTGTTACACATATGAATAGATTTGAACGCGTATATACCTTTATTTAAAATTTAATTTATATCTAAACCGGGAATTATTCGATGATATATAATTTTACTGAATTTATTAAATACCTAATTTGATATATCCGGAATTAAAATGAAATTTATGTGGATTTTTTGCTAATATAAAAATATGAATAATAAAATAATGAATAATGATAAAAATGAAATTAATTTTAATCGCAGTATAATAACACAAGAGATTTTTTTTTAATCATTATTTTCATATTTTATCGATTATAGTCGCACACATTCCTTCATTGATTTATTTGCGGTTTCATATTACACTTTTAGCAATGTTTATCAGCTTTAAATATACATACACATGATATATAGTTTTGTTATCAATTTTAGTTTTAATTTTTTTTTTGGATTAGAATGATATAAAATAAATATTATACTCTATTCGATTATGCCATTTGAGATAATACACATTTTTTTGGTTTTATTTATAAATGGCAAATTTATCACAAAATAATATATACAAATTTTTTATTATTTTTTATTTATAAAATTTTATATATAAAGGGTAATTTTTTAGCTATTATCTTTTTGGCAACACTATGGTTTAAACAGCACGTGACGCACGTTTCGTGTTTTGTTTCACTGTCAAACATCTTCAGTTTGCGGTCTATAATTTAACCATGAATCGTCTTAGAAACAACACGGACAACGCTTGCAAATTATTGAATTTTATTATCAAAATGCGTGCTCTATTAAGAATTGTTCATCGCGACGAAATTGTGTTCGGCGACGACGAAGCTCATTTTTGGCTCAATGGGTACGTAAATAACCGAAATTGTACATTTTGGAGTGAATATCAGCCAGAAGAAGCATTGCAACAGCTACCAATGCATCCAGAAAAAGTCACAGTTTGGCATACGGTTTATGGACTGGTGGCATCATTGGACCATACTTCTTCAAAGATGATGCGAATCGTAACGTAACTGTGTGGGGGGTAAGCGCTACCGTGAGATGATATCCAACTTTTTTTTGCCCAAAATGCAAGTGCTTGACTTGCATGACATGTGATTTCAACAAGACGGTGCCTCATGCCACGCACAGCATGCGCAACAATGGACTTATTTAGAGGCGAGTTCAGTGAACATTTTATTTCACGTTCGGGACCGCCGGTCAATTGGCCGCCTAGATCGTGCGATTTAACGCCTTTAAACTATTTTTTTGTGGGGCTATGTTAAAGCTCATGTCTATATACAGACAATAAGCCCGCTTCAATTGACGCATTGGAAGACAGACAACATTGAAGCATTTATTCGTGAGATACCGGCCGAAATGTTGGAAAGAGTATACCAAAATTGAACTAAGCGGCGATGGACCATTTGAAGCACAGTCAACAGGTCAACATTTGCATGAAATAATCTTCAAACATTAAAATTATATGGACCGCGGTACTATCGATTCAAATAAAGATTTCATGCATTTTTCTAAATTTTATGTGTTTTTTTTTTTTTGAAAAACTTTCCTATAGCTTTTAAAAAATCACCCTTTATAAATATAAAATAATAAAAATCAGATCTATATATAGAGATGATAATAATAATTTTATTATTTATAAATTCAATATATATTATTTTAATTTTTGCTTGATCAACAAATTTATCTTTTATAAGCAACATTTTGTGTATGCAAATTAATTAATTGATGACATCCCTGAAAATCAATTATGGCCAATATACAATTTAAAAAATAAATTAATTAAAATGCATTATTTTTCTTTATAATACAATGGATATAAAATATATATTGTTTATTTATTATGCATTATATACATTTATTTGGTATGATTTATTTTACTTAATATATTCGCATTTATAATAAATAAATCCGCAAATATAAACATTGACTTTTGATATCTTATTTATTCCTATCTTATTTATTGTCAATTAATTTTTTTTTTCATTTGTTTAATCAATATAATAATGGAAACAACAAAATGCAATAAAAAAAAAAAAAATAAAATAAATATAAATTAGTTAAATATTTTTTTTTAATTTTTCTGTTTATATTATACAATATGCGGTGTGGGGATTTCATTATTTAAAATTTGTCATTTTTTAATTTTTTGAAAATGATTAATCGCACATTTTAATTGCGAATCATTTAAAAAAACATATTTATTTCTCTAAATTCATATATTATTCAGTCTAATTATTATATATTGTTTATTATATTGTTTATTATATTATATTGTTGACCGCGAATGAGTGTTGTAGGTAGTTTTTTTTTTGTTTCTCAAAACCATAAATAAAACAAAAAACAAAAATTTAATGCATTAACCACAACAAAAAAAAAATTAAAAAATACTATTCTCATTTCTAAAAATATAATTAACGCATTCGCATCTTTGAATTATATAAATAATATAACCGCATAGTATATTTTTAACACAAAAAAAAAATAAAAATATATATTTATTAAATTTATGAATGAATTTACGAAAATAGTAAAAATATACCGAAAAACAAACAAAAAAAAATTAAAAGGAAAAAATTATAATAAATACAATAAAAACTCTTCTATATATTATTATATAATATAGAGTGTGTAAAAATATTTTTATTTTTCTTCATTAATATGAATAATGCTATATATATATTAATACCCCATATGTTTTGTTGTGATTTTTGCTTATCATATATTGTTGTTGTCTATATAGTTATTCTTATGTTTTTAAATATATAAATAAATGATTGATTGATGTACAATGACTAATTATAATTTTTTTATATATTTATTTCAAAATATATATATATATATTAGAGGGTTCTATTTATATATGTTGAGATACGCACAGACAACGAAATAAAAATTCGATTACACACTTGTTTTGTATTTATTATTTATATTTTAATATATATGATTTGCATTTGTTTATTTGAGAAGATACCGATTTTTTTTTTCTTTTAAATATATTACAATAACTATATATATTTCTATATAACATAATTTATAATTTAATATATGTTACATATTATATATAATGAATATTATGATAGAAGTGTATGTATATATATGTAAAACATTTAAGCAGTTTGATAGACTGTTTGGCATCATTTATATTTTATTGATTGCGTATAATTATTATTATTATAGATGGAGATATTATAAGATCATTAAGCTATAGATAAATAAACAGTATGTAACAATTATATATGAATAATTTATTGATAAAATAAATTGGCATCAACATGGGCAAACATGCTTCAATCTTTACAAATTTTTTTTTGTGATTCCTCTCAGTATTCAACAATCATATTTTCAATCAGTATTACATTTGATATCAAGATGAAAGTATTTGAACAAAATCGTTTGCGATCACGCGGATTTAAATTGCTTGGACAAGAAGATAAAAAATACGTTTTGCGACATTTGCCGAATGACTATACCCTTCATTCGCGTGGTTATATATTATATATTATACATTCGATGATTATATATATTATATCAAATTATCGGGAGTGATACTATTATTAGCGTTGTATAGTATCCTTGATTTGCAATATCGGTACTATTTGAAAATGTAAAATATTTTTCATCATCCATAATGATGACTGTTTCGCCAGGCAAAAATTTTCCACGCAATAATCTACATTTCCCAGGAATTTCTATTAATTGTTTGTCACTGTACCTATAGGTTTACAATCCTTTTGTATCTGTTTAAGTTCATTTTCTTCAAATTCCGACAAATGGTATCTTTTGAAACCTTGAATTGTCTGGCTAATTTGCGTGTACTCACCGCGGCGATTGTGTTTTCAGCTTTCTTTTCTTTAATAAATTCAATTTTGTGGTGTTCAATATTGGCTTTCTTCACGATTTTTTTTTTATTTTTTAGGTTCAATGTTTTTCTTATATCTGGAAATCATCGAATATATTGTAATACCTATAGAATATATCATACTACTCATATTCATATGAGAATATGAACCCATATGAGAATATGAGAATATGAGAGTCATGGGTTCATTTGGTTGGGAAAAGGATTCATTTGGTTAGGAAAAGGTTTCATTTGGTTGGGAAAAGGGTTCATTTGGTTGGGAAAAGGGTGCATTTGATCTGGAAATGGGTTCATTTGGTTCGGAAAAGGTTTCATTTGGTCTGGAAATGGGTTCATTTGGTTGCGAAAAGGTTTCATTTGGCCGGGAAAACCTATATATTAGAAACCAAAATAAAATATGAAGCAAAAAGCAAATTGAAAATATAAAAGAAAACTATAAAATTCAAACAAAAATTATATTATTATACATATATTAATTGAATCCTTTTATTATATGTTGCTTTAAACTAATCGATTGAAAAACGATTTAAAAAAGCAGATGCACTTATCAGAGCAATAATATATCAAAAATACAATCGAAAATCGAAATAAATAAATAAAATTAATCTATTTTTATTTTTATTTTTAACATTGGTGTTGTAAAATAATAAAATATTTCAACAATTATTTGTAAATATAGTTTGTACAAATATATTAAATATCAATAAAATATAATACAATAATAACCACGCGGTATATTGTATTTAATTCGATTAAATGCTTTTTTTCATTTATGTATAATTCGTTTATATTGTATATTGTATATTATTGATTTTATGTACATGTATTTTTTTTAGTAAAATTGTTAATATATATATCTTTTATTTTTTTTTTCCACGACTTACCCTTGTATATTTTTTGTTTGTTGTTATTGTTGTCATGAATGACATGACAGAATGCATTTAATAATAATACAATTGTACATATATATAATATGATAATATACATATATGTGAATAATATATACGAAAATACGAATGGATACAATGAAAGATATTTGTACGAAACTACAAAAAAAAAAAAAAGAAAAAATTCACCCCCTGCATGCGATAAATAAAAGTGATAATAATGTAATGCAATTTCTAAATTATATATTATAGAACAGTAAAAGTGTATATATTCAAAGTATATATATATAGTGTGTATATTAGATTTGATTACATATATATAAATAACAATAAAGTTTTTGTTTATATTTCATAGGGTCAAACATATTTAACATTTGCAATAAAGTTTTATTTTTTCAAAAATATGAATTCAAACAACAAACAATATACATTTAGACATCAAAATCATCCTATATATATAGTATTTCAGTAACATTTCCTGTAACGTTCTAATAAAAAAAATTAAAGTTAATAATTGAATGAAATATTTTAATAAGAACCCTGTATAAACTATACATTTTATATCTGAAAAAAAAGTACAATGTTCAATTTCAAATGCATATATATGGTATGTATAAGAATAAAAACTCATAACATGGGTTTTGTTGATTTATTACAGATATAACAAAAAATACATTTTTTTTTAATATATGAAATGGGTTTCTTTCTATATATATATATATACAAATAAATACTTACAAATCGTTATCATTTAGATTTACAAAATTAACTCATGCCTCCTCTATCTTCTAAAACACATAATGAAGATTGAATCTAATCTTATATACACTTATATGCATATATTTTAAATCTTTTATATGTTTTAAAATATAAAAACATAACTTTAAAATATAATTTCTTAGTATTATTATTAACTAATCTCAGCAGAAAAATGTTCTATAATTATAATGCAAAAGTAAATTAAACTATAAACAATAAAAATAAAAGTAAATATCGCACACGTCACCCCAAAATATTATTTTATGTATCTCATCATATATATTTAAAGAAATAATTTATGATGTATTTACTTCACAAAATGTTTTAAAAGTCATGTGTTTTATAAAAAATTTGAATAAAAATAATATTTTTTTTTACATATTAGGTGTAGGAATTAATAATGCGGACTTAAATAACAGGTGGCGCACAACTAGCGTTGAGTGTATCGCAACACACCGCGGGTATTTTCTTTTTTTTTGTCTGTCATTAGGCTATAAATTTCAGTATATGTCATTTCATTGAAGTGCGTAAACAACAAAGCTTTTTTTTGCTTCGAATATGTCGAAACACATGCCTAAGAAAAAGTTGTTTTGGGGGTAAGTTTAATAACTTTCTTTCTAATTTGAAGAAAACCGCTGCTGAAAGTTATCGTTTGTTGGTTAAAGCTTATGGTGGACATGCTACAGCTCAAGCAACTTGTGAACGATGGTTTTTACGCTTCCGAAATGGTGATTGGAAGACTTGGAAGACAAAGAACGGCCAGGTCAGCCAAAAAAAATTTGAAGACGAAGAATTGCAAGCGTTATTGGATGACAATTCGTGTAGAACGCAACATGAACTTGCAATGGCTGTCGGAATGTCGACCAAACAACCATTGGCAAAAACCATTTACATTTTGTTATACAAATAAATGCCATTTTCAAGCCAAAAAATCCGGATTATTAATTCCTACACCTAATATATAACATACAATATAAAATATAATAAATATAGTTGTTTAATGATTTTGAAAATAAAAAAAACTAAACTAAAACACACATTATTTAAAAATGACGCAAATTATCAACAATAAGCGCATATCTAATAAAATATAGAAAACGCGGGTGATCCAAGGAAAATGAAACATTTGATATGTATAGGTATATTAAATGTACATATATATATTTATTGAATAAACAATAAATTTAAATCGAAACATTAATTATATAATGAGCTAAAATTATAAAAATGAAAATCAATCAACTAAATTACGCAGTTTATATTATTATTATTAGTTGCTATAGGAAAAACATAAATTAACGTGTATTCAAATTAACGTGACAGTCATAAAATAAATAATTTGGAATTCTAATTTATGGGATAAATATAATATTGTACACAATTTTTAAACTATATAAAGATACATTTGTCCTTTTATATATATAAAGGAGGAAACTGCAGTTTGGCGTAAATAACTAAATAATATAAAGATAAAGCATCAAAACTTATTTATATACTGTATGCGATATATAAATAAAATATTTATATGAAATATATGGTTATTTTTCATCCTTATACAGATACTATTACGGATATTGCATCATTCGATTATCTATTTATCCACAGTGAATTTTTCAATATCCTTTTCAGAAGTCTATGAGTCCATTATATCATGTATAGTGCCAAATATTCTTATGGTCCTGCGATGGTGTTCCATCAGTTGTTCATAAAAAAATGCATTGACTGTCTTGCTTCGCCACTTACAGTTCTGTATAATAAATCCGGATTGACAACCGGATTTTTTTCGCAATCTTTGGAAAAAAATCATTCGTTATTCCACTCTATAAGAAGGGGGGGGGGTCGAAATGATGTTAAAAATTATCGGCCTATTTCACGAGATTGTCAGTAGTTATCCCGATTATCTTCGGAGTCTATTGTTACAAAGGTTCTTGCTTTTAATATAAAACCCGAACGTAATTTGTCATGGTTCGGTTATTCGTGGGAGGTCTACTTCAACGAACCTGCTTGATTTTACCACGTTTTATTTTGAAAAATTTTTTTTCAAAACAAAACGTGGTAAAAGCATTGTGGGCGGGCATTGTGTATTGATTGTGTGGGGTCGATTGTGTATTTACAGATTTCTGTAGTAAGGCGTTCGCGGATAAAATGTCTCACGCAATTTTATTATCAAAATTGTTGGCCATGTGGTTTGGTCATAATTTTGTGTCGTCGATTCGGTCATATACTTGTCGAATCGTTCATGTATAGTGTATTGTTTAATGATGTACGGTCTAAAAGTTCAGGCTGATCTTTGTGCATTTTATTCTTGGTGTAGTCGGGTTATCATTTATATGTGGTTTAATAAATAATAATAATATTGATTGTGCCTCATTTATTGGGTAAATTGAATTTTAAATTAAATTTTCGATGTCTGCGGTCAATTGAATGTTTTAACATTGATTGCCATCATGCCAATTATAGTCGTCTTAACCCTCTAGTCCTATATAATTCTTATAATTGTTTATTGGATCTCGTAATATTTGATTGGATAACAATGTTAAAAGTAATAGTTTTAAATTAAAATTTTATGGTAACAATCAATATAATATGTTTCTAATTTGATTGTGACCTTAAATTTTATCGCTGTATTATAATTATTACTTCTTTCTTTTTTTTTTAAAGTCATTTTATGATTTTCTTTTATATAATTATTAATTGATATTCTTAATATGTGACTATATTGACAATAATATTGTAATTATACATTAGTATTTAATGTTTCTTTAAATAAATAAATTTTCCTTTATTTTGTGTATACTATTTAAAATATATACGCATAGAGACTTACCCAGCCAGGATTATTTTTTTAATTTATATTAAACACAAAAACAATTTTATGTGTGATGATATGGTGATATTATATCGCAACAGAAGTTTAACAGATGTATAGATTTTATTTTAAATGTTCAACAATGCGGTGTATATAACTATATTCATTCATATGTACATATTGAAAATAACATTACACTATAGAAATATATACACTTATATTCGCAATCATTGGTATATTATTTCGTATTTATATATATATATATGTATAACCTCGAAATGAACATATAATTATTATATACATATTTATGATTATGATGAAAATTATGAAAATTATGAATTTATAAAAATAAGATTGTTTTTTTTTTTGTAGAATTTATATCTGTCTGTATATATTTATATACTGCATTGCAATATAAATATGAAGAAGATTATAAAATGTGTATTTGGTTAAAAAAACAAAAATAAATAAATAAAAATATGTATGGTTACATTTTGAATGTTGCAATATATTAGATATATAACACTTCGTTCAATAATGTGTGTGACTAATTAATTAAAACACATTTTTTTGCCAAAATTCGTTTTTATTCATCAAGATAGTCCCCTTTTAGGGAGATACAATCATTCCAACGCTTTTCCAATCTTTCGATACCGCCTTTGTAAAACGATTTTTCTTTGCCTTCAAAATAGGCGTTAGTTTCGGCGATTACTTCATCATTTGAGCCAAATCTCTTACCACGGAGCATCCTTTTGAGGTCTGCGAAGAGCCAGTAGTCGCTGGGGGCTAAATCTGGAGAATACGGTGGATGGGGAAGCAATTCAAAGCCCAATTCGTTCAATTTTGCCATCGTTTTCATTGATTTGTGACACGGTGCATTGTCTTGGTGGAACAACACTTTTTTCTTCGCCATATGAGGCCGTTTCTTTGCGATTTCGACTTTCAAACGCTCCAATAACGCTATATAATAGTCGCTGTTGATGGTCTGCCCCTTCTGGAGATAGTCGATGAATATTATTCCATGCGCATCCCAAAATACAGACGCCATAACCTTGCCAGCCAACTGCTGCGTCTTTGGTCGCTTTGGGCGGCTTTCGCCGGCTGCATGCCACTCAGCAGACTGCCGATTTGACTCTGGAGTGAAATGGTGGATCCATGTTTCATCCATTGTGATGTACCGTCGCAAAAACTCCGACTTATTGCGCGTAAACATGTCCAAACAGCTCTTTGAATCATCGGTTCGTTGTTGTTTTTGCTCCGGTGTGAGCAAATGCGGCACCCATTTGGAACACACCTTTTTCATACCCAAATGTTCGTGTATTATGGTTTGTACACTGCCTGCTGATATCTTCAGAATGTCAGCAATCTCCCTCACTTTCACTTTACGGTTGGACATAATGATTTTCAGTGTTTTTTCAACGTTTTCCGGAATAACAGCGTCATTTGGCCTTCCAGTAGATGGAATGTCATCGGTGTCTGTACGACCACGTTTGAATTCGGCATACCAATAACAAATGCTTCTTTTTGATGGAGCAGAGTCCGAGTAATGTTTTTCAAGCCATTCCTGGCATTGAACAGTATTTTTTTTCATTAAAAAACAATGATAAATCAGCACACGGAATTGCTTTGAATTCATTTTTTTTTAAAACACAAAAATAGCGTCACTTATAGCACTGTAACTTGTAAACAAATGATCTGATTAACATATGATGTTGACAGTAAGCCTAAAAAGGTTGCCAAATGCGAAAAAAAATATTGATTTAGTTCTAGGGACGCCATCTATGTGTCAGTCACACACATTATTGAACGAAGTGTTATATCTATTAAATATATTTATAGCAAAACATTATTATAACATGTATATTTGTAGTTTTATCGAAAATAGTTTAATACATTTTTTTATTGTATAATTTTTCCTTTTGTTTTTTTATTTGTTAAGAATTAAAATTTCATCATTTCATCATATATATATATATATGTTTTGCAACATTTTATATATCTTAAATATACCCATAAAACACGTCATAATTTTATAATTATAATTATCAGAAAGGTAAAGGATGAGGGGGAGTAAAAACGGTTCAAATGATTATATGAGTTTGTTGGGGTGTTATATTGTTGATAAAATGAACTGAAAATTCTGATTTAATTTGTTTGATTGGTGATTTAATCGGGTGTTCGAAGCTTATATGAAAAAAAAAAACATGAAACATTTTCTTTCTGTTCTTTTTACATTAGTTCTGTTCTCATTGAGGGCGAGTTCGCACGACAAATATTACCGCAACCCCAAAAAAAAAAAAGAAAAAGCAATCAATTATGAAACCCACTATATATAGTAAATATAAATAGACCATTGCGTTGGACGCTAAACCAATCATCCGAGAATCTATAAATATTATATTGTCATATAAATAATTTTAAAATGAAAACTTGTCAATGTACAACAAGTATGGTAGTATAAAGTATAAAGAATTTCGAAGGCGAACATTTATTGATTGAATCTGTATGTTTATACAAAATCTTTTAATTGAATTCGGTTATTAACTGATGAATAATTTATATTAAATTATATCAAATTATGTACACTTTACTTATATATTGTATATTACTCTATTCTATATATATATACACAGTGCGACAATTAATATTCCGGACTCAAACCATATCTCAATAACCAGTGGGACGATCTATGTGATGGAACATTCGTTTGAAGCTTGATGTTTTCTCTATCGTCTGTAAAAATTTCATTGCATTTGGTTGACAAATAAAAAAGTTATGATATTTCTTGTGAAACAATATTTTAGTTGAAGTATAGAAATTCAGCAAGTTAATGGCGATAATTGTATGGGTAGAACACAAGTTTTTGAGTGGTATATAAACGTTTCGTGGATGGGTAAAACGCAGGCTAAAAAAACAAGCAAAGTTCCATCGAAAATCAAGACAATGCTGGTAACATTCTACGATAGCAAGGGAATTATCCATAAAGAATTCGTTCCAACTGGTCAAACAGAGTCGGTGGCGCATATTATATCGAAGTTTTGAAGTGTTTGATGGGGAGGATTCGTCGTATTCGACCTGAATATCGTGAATCAGATAGTTGGTGTTTGTTACAAGATAATGGACCAAGTCACACTTCACTTATTGTTCGTCAGTTTTTGGCTCGAAATCAAGTCTGTGTGTTAAATCATCCACCGTATTCACCTGATTTAGCACCATGTGACTTCTCCTTATTCTCAAACTTATAATGAAATTGAAAGGATGTTTTTTTGAGGATATTAATACCATTCAAACAGCATCCACACGCGCACTAGAGGCAATACCACAAAATGTGCTGGAACACGCATTTGAATCATTATTAAATCGATGTAACAGTGGTATTGAATCAGGAGGAGAATATTTTGAATAAATAAAAAAAAAAAATTCAAAAATCGGGTATTTAATGAATTTCCCAGGACCAGTCCGGAATATTAATTGTCGCACTGTATATATATGATTGAATCAAAATATAATAAATTCTAAATATACATAATATGATGACAAATTTTTATTGTATATTCATTCATCGTCGCATATGACCTAACATAATGTACTTTAACTTTTTTTCGGTAATCTCCAAATACAAAAATAACCATAAGCATATATGCGATGACATGTTATAAATATGTAAATTTATATAAAATCATACAACCTCAAAACCATTTTTTTTTAATTAAATATATATAAATCATATAACTTTAAAGTTAAAGTCAAGGTTAATATAGTAATCATCTATTACTTGCGGTTTGAGTACATCATTCTATAATTTGTAATTTAAGTGTACATTTCATATATATTGGTATATTTTATGAATATTTATATAATGATACATATATAGAATGTAAATTTTATCAAATGTCCAATGTTAATATTACTTTATATTATACTCTAGTACTTTGTATGATTATATAGACTAAATAAATAGAGAAAAACTTATATAGGCATATAAAATATTTTTACAACAAAAATACCTAAAATATAAATATTTAAATAATATATTTTTAACATCATCATGAATTTGTTTACACGAATACATCAATTATTTATTTACCAATATGTATATTATTCTTTTTGGTGTTTTCAATGAGTGTTTTATTTGTTCACTCATTGATATATTTTTTAAGTCAATATAAATATATAGTATTTCCAAATCAAAATATATGTATCATCAGTATAAACACGCATAGTCGTACACACAGTGAATAAAATTTAATTATAATCAATAAAATCTATATCCATATATAAATGTATATCATAGATCATAGTAATATTTTAATCTTACAATATCATTGGTATTGGGTTGAATTCCTGTTTTTAATCCATACATTTTGAAAATGTAATTGTTGAAGCTACGGTTACGCATAGAATTACTATATTTCTCAACAAAACACAACAATATAGTAAATTGTCTACAAAAAATATAGGGAAAAAAAAGAAATTTTTCTTTCTTTGGTGTCACAGAACCAAAATTTAGTGCGTTAATTGAAGAAGATTGAAGAAATAATTTGTTTTTTTTTTTTTATAAAGTTCAAAAGATCCTTTTGAACCTCCTCATTTGTTTTTCATAAAACAATAAGTATAAATTCATATATGCATAACATTGAATTCCATCTACTGTTTTATTTATATATGTTAATATATAAATATTTATACTTTCGTAGTAAATTATAGAATATAATAAGCAGTAATATTAAATTAAAATTAAATCAATGTCATCATTTAATATTAATATCATAATTATAATATGTATATTATAATATGTGGTCTATACCAATATTTATTTTCATCATCTATAATTTCTATAACTTTTTATAAATGATTTTTTTTATAGATCTTACCAAAAAAAAAAACTAGAAAAATCTTAAATGATTTTGATATTTAGAATCGATATTATATATTACAATATACAATTCAAATTTTAATTGATTATGTATAGTCTTTTACCTCTTTACCGAAAAAGATAAGTTTTAATAACCTTAAAGAATGTACAACTGCGTATGTTAATATGTTTAAGTATGACAAAATGTTTAAGTAAATATTTACAAATTATAAAAAATAAAAATTAGTTAAAATAATATATAATGAATTTAATGAGGGAAGGTGTTGCGCGGCGAATATATGATTAATAATAAAATCAATATATATTTAAATCTATATATCTGCTATTTATTTTTATTTCTTATTTTGCTAAATAAACACTTTTCCATGTATAGAATGATTCATTTGAGTTTAGTATATAATATTATATATATAAATATCGTGTGATTCGCGGTTATATATGGATATAATAATATCGCTAAAATTATATATGCACAACAGCAATAATCTTTCATAAATAATCCCGTATATAATAATGAAATTATGATATCATATACAATATAATGTTAAATTTACTTTACTCATTTTAATTTTTATAAATAAAATGTTAAATGCGTTAAAAATCACACGATTGGTTTATTTTTTAAACTGAATTTTCCAGAAATTTTATGATAATAATAAATAAAATATATAGATTATTACATAAAATATTTATTTTATTTAGAAAATTTTATTAATAAATGCATTTCTATAAGTAAGTAGCTAGGTTTATTAACAATTGACAAATGAAGTAATGAATGAATAATACATTTTTTTATCCATAAAAAAAAAAGCATATAAAAGTTAAAACACACACGTAATAATTATTAATTATATTTAAATATAAATGTAATGTGTATTTCTGTTTGAAAATGTTTGATTGGTTGATAATAAGACCAATTTTTTGGTGGTGATAGTTTAATAATATGCACTGATAAGATTTTAATATAAATGAATAATAAAATATTGAATTTTTATGAAATATATATTGGATTTTGATTTACAGGAAACTACATTTGTTGAAAATAAATGACTGTTATAGAAATTTTTGCATAATCTTTGAGATTGCTATCGTGTGTACTGCGCGTTTGTGTAACTCGCTAATTATATCAAGTGCATGTTATTAATATCATTTGATCAATTTTATCATAAATACAATACCGGATTATAATTTTAATAAAACAAAATATGCAGTAAATTACCATCTTTGCATATTCTTATCAAATTTCCAAAATTACAACAAAAATAAAAAAATATACTTACTTCTTACTTCTGCACGCCTACAACCTACGCAATTGGTTTTGGCGTCCATTAACAGCCTCCTATCCAACCGGACCTATTTACCAACCGCCAACGTCCGCCAGCCGGAAAAAACGCCGAGGGCCCGAAGGTCCACTTCTACTTCGTCTTTCCACCTACCCCCGCGGTCTTCCTATACACTCCTAGATCCGCCCGGCTTACTGTCCAGCATTTTTGACGGTATACGATCGCCATACATTCGTACCACATGACCAAAACACCTCAGGCGACCAACAACTTAATGAACCGAACGATGTCGGGTTCGGTATATAATTTATATTTATAGCTCGAAATCGAACCGCCTACGCCACCACCATCCCCTTTCCTTTGTCGGTCCAAAGATGAGGCGTAGTATTTTCGTTTTCGAACCCTCCAAGTCGCCGTTCGGTGGCCTGTGTCATGTCATGCACCACATTTCAGAAGCGTAGGTCACAATTGGTCGAATCAGTGTTTGATATAGCTTCAATGTTTCAATGTACTCAACTCAATGTCTCAATGAGAAGAACATCTTTCGCAAACCGTAAAAGCCCTGGTTTCCCGAAGCAATCCGGGATTGAACTTCTTAGTTACTTTCTGTTTATGCTGCTTCTTAGGGTAGCTAAACCTGTCCGCCGTTTCATATTTGTTCTGACCAATACGGATACGCTTTGATGTTGTGCCATATAAACCTACTGTTCGTTGGTGCGATCATATACTTGGTCATTTTCCTCGTTTCTACCCTTAATCCCATTTCCGAAGCTTCACCAGTAAGAACGCTTCTTTAAAAAAATATACATATATGTTAATTCAACCAAAAAAATTGTAAATTCGGTGCCAAAGTGTCTGGTTTTTAAAAAAAATATTATTTCTTTTTTGTTCTACAAAAAAAAAAATACAAATGCATTATTTAAAAAAAACCCATAAACAGGCAATTTCGTGTATAACAGACAAAATACTAAAATGTATATTTATTTATTTTTCTTTTCATATTGCTATATGATAAACATAAATCAATTTTCACTTATATTGGTCTAGAATAGAATTTTAGTCTAGTACTACACAGTAAATCAACAAAAAATATCTTTTATTTATTTGTATATATACTATATAGTATTTAAAATTGATCTTTTCACGCAGTTTTTGTGTTCTATAAAAATATTATACATTCCAATATACAATAATATTCAAATACAATAAATCTTTTATTTATTTGGAATACTTCCTTTTATATAATTATAAATAACAACCCTCCTCCGCACTTGATATAAAATTATATCTTTAAAAATTTACCAAATAACTATATAAAGAATAAGTTGTTAAAATAAGTAAGTAAAGTAAAGTTTTAGTAGCGCACGGTGCGATATAGTCATATATACTATAAATAGGAAATAAATATAATGATAAAATATGACCTTATGTCTAATACTTCAAGGTTTTGCCTCTTCATTCTTTTCCTTTCCATTTGCATTTTTCATTATCCTTTATTTATATTGATATATATATATATTTTGAACTGTCTTTTTGGAAAAGTTTCATATTACCAAAAATATATTTTAAAATATATACATAGGTTTTTTTTTCGGTATTTTTAATTTTATCATCTTAAAAAATGAAATTTAATATGGTATTTTTTTTAAATTCATTTGCTAGAATATGTAATATCATGTCATCAAGGGTTTAAGTATAAGAGTATATTAAAAAAATTATTTAAAAAACAATCCATATATATCAATATATAATCTTTGTTATTAATATTTAAATTTAAATTTAAATTTATATAGACAAATGAATTGTTTAAAAGCTCTTTTTAACTCTTTAATTCTTATATTTTTTAGTTTATTTAAATGTTGAATCAAAAAATTTAATTACAACAAAATTATGGTAAATTTTATATTAAAACGCCAAACAGTATGTAGAATATTTTTGTTATTCAGTTTATTTTAAATCATTATTATATCAATCATTTATTAGATTTTATATTTAGAACAAACAAAATAAAAATATGAGATCGTCTAAAAAGTAATTATGATTGAATTTTTTGGTTTTCTGTATGTATATTCTTTTATTATAGTATAAGAAATCCAATTTTAGATATATATGCACTAAATGTTTCTATTTAATTTAATTATATTTATAAATATCAATAAAATATCGTAATTATATAATTCAGATCCTTAAAATTTTTCATATTAAAACTAAACATTAACATTCATATATTAATTATAATAAAAAAAAAATTTTTTCACACATTGATTATAATTATTTTTTGTGAAATTATATATAATGTTGGTTAAACTTTTCAAAATGATGTTGAGATTTTGTACTTATGATGAGATTAGAAATCGAAATATCGATCCAAATATAATAACAGTGTGCTGATCCAATCATTATGAATAATACTCGTTTATTCCACATTCTATATATGGACCTATGAGTTTAGAAAATGAGTCACTTGATTGATATTTTGGAATCACCTAATTGAAATACTAAAATTTTGAATTACGGAAAGAATTCGCAGCCCATTTTCCAAAAAAAAAAACTTAAATTTCACTTTTCTTACAAGGAAACGGTAAAAAAATGCAAAATCCTAATTCTCATGATTCCGCTAGAGCCGCGTTTATTCTTTATTCGTTTATTCTTATTCTCTATACATATGTGGGAATGGCCTTTAAAAAAAAAATAATTGCGATTATCACAATTCATTTCAACATTTATTTATTTTCATTTTTTTGTTTAATTTATTTAATTTTTTTTCTATGATCCTTAGATTTTTCGAGTGATCCTTAGATTCTTCCTTAGATCCTTCCGTTATATTAAATCAGTTAAATAAGCGTCGCCTCCTTATTCGCTAATTCATTAAGTTTTGAAATATAGGAAAAGGGTGAAGGTGAACTTTTAACATAACTTAAACAGAACATAAGTTCACTCGGAATTTGATATATATAAATATAATAAATTCCGTTGAATCATGGACCTATATATTTATCATCAGTATATATAGCTTCATATATTATGGATATTTTCTAAATTTATTACCAGCACGATAATGATAATGATCTAATGATCGATAATTCTCAGAAATTCTTAAAATTAAATGATATACACAATTATTAAATGATATTTTATAATGTCATCCTGAAAACGTTATATTATTTAAATGAAAATTTTGAGATAGAATATTCTATATAAGGGATTAAATGATATATAATTTCTATATATATATATATATTAAATTCAATCTAAATTCCAATACGTTAAAATATAATTAATTTCACACCTATAATAACATAATATATATCTCAATTAAATATACAATCCTGAAATAATATATAAGAAAATTTTTAAGTTTTAATTGTATTATAAATATATATGAATATTATTTTTTAAATCTATATATAAGATATCACCATTTAGCATGTAATTAGTACAGATCGACATGTGTAAAATATATTGCTCAACATACTAAAAAGAATATCCCAAACTAATTATAAATAAATGATTGAAAATCACAAACAAACTATAAAAAAAAAAAATTTTTTGTTTGTTTTCTATAAAAACATATAAACCTTATTCTATAGCTGCTCATCTGACAACTGACATCCGATTATTTTTTGTAAATATAATATAATAATATATAAGCACACACCTTTATATATATATAGAATTTGAATTTCAAACCCGTGCGCTGATATAATTAAAAAAATATTCATTTTTTATAATTTGGACACATTTGGATCATTATATCAAAAAAGATCTTGTACACATTTTTTTTAGAAGGTATATATCTCAAACAAAATGACAAATATATTAATACATAAAACATTTGAAAAATCACATGCGTTTTGCACTTGCTTTACATTATATTTTCTATATGACAATTTAAAGACAGTTGAATTTTATTTTTATGTTTCGAATTCTTATAATTTAAATTTATAGGAAAACGGTATATATGGAATTTAAAACATCATATATTTTAAATTATTAAGGGACGTACGTACGTACATATATAACCCATTCAAGAACAACCGCAACACAAATACCTTAGGGAAATAATATACATTTTTTTTATGTTTTAAAAAAATGTTATATTGCAATTTACATGATATATTGTATATATATTCTCTTACAACATTATTCAATTATGTATTTTATATTATATTATATAAAAGTAAAAGAAATAGAATATCCGTTAAATAAGAATAAGAAGAAGAGAGAGTTTATACGTTTATCTATGGATATATGGAACAAAGTTTTATTTTATTTTTTAACATATTATTATATATGTATAGAGGGTATCGCAATATCATATCTTAATTAATAAATGTGTATACTATATATATACAAAATAGCAATTATGTATGAATAAAATAATTATGTCACTTCCATATATTGCATATTGCTCTGTGCAAATATATATGGCATATATATGATCAATGATGAGAAATAGAAAAAAATGTAATGAGATATGTAATTAAATTAATATATTTAGATAACAAGAAGTATAGTCGTAAATCATAAAGTCGGATCAATATATATACATATATAAAATGCCGTCTTTGTTTTGGTATTTATGCGATATATGCATCATGCGATGATATTCACATAATTCTTTGAACGTTTTACAAATTTATATACCAACAAACTCGCACTTTTATAGTTTTATTCACATATAATATATATGTAATATTTTTGTATATATACAAATTTTGCATATCCGTTTGATTTTTATAATGTAAACATTTACTATTAATTATATATAAAGCAATTTTATGGCATATAAGACAATATATATATATCTATTTATAATTGATATATAATTCAGTAATTCTAATTGAAAATTATATCTATATTATAATAAAATGTAAAATATAAATGAAAACGATCATATATTTGACATATATTTGTATTACAAAACTTATTAACCATTAAATTAGCAATTAATTATACATAGATATATAATAATTTTCCTTTTTTATTTGTATATATTATACAATCATTTAATACAATTTATTGGAAATTAAGAAATTATCACCCAAATATATTATAGAGTTGGATTTTATATATGTATATGTATATGTCGAACATTTCGATAAAACGATAAATATATATACACAGTGCGGCAATTAATATTCCGGACTCAAACCATATCTCCTCAATAACCAGTGGGACGATCTATGTGATGGCGACAAGCGTTTTGAAGCTTGATGTTTTTTGTCTATCGTCTGTAAAAATTTCATTGCATTTGCGGTTGACAAATAAAAAAGTTATGACATTTCTTGTGAAACACTAATTTTATTTGAAGTAGAAATTTTAACATGCGGAACAAAGAGCGCAGTCATTAAATTGAACGCAAAACTTGGTAAATCTGCAACAGTTCAAATCGATGCAGCAAGTTATTGGCAATAATTGCGTATGGGTAGAACACAAGTTTTTGAGTGATATAAACGTTTCGTTGATCGCTAAAACACAGGCTAAAAAAACAAGAAAAGTTCCATCGAAAATCAAGACAATGCTCGTAACATTTTTGGATAGTAAGGGAATTATCCATAAAGAATAATTCGTTCCAACTGGTCAAACAGTCGGTGGCGCATATTATATCGAAGATTTGAAGCGTTTGATGGGCAGGATCCGTGGTATTCGACCTGAATATCGTGAATCAGATAGTTGGTGTTTGTTACAACAAGATAATGGACCAAGTCACACTTCACTTATTGTTCGTCAGTGTTTTTGGCTCGAAATCAAGTCTGTGTGTTAAATCATCCACCGTGTGTTCACCTGATTTAGCACCATGTGACTTCATCTCCTTGTTCCCAAAACTTGCAATGAAATTGAAAGGATCTTTGTTTTGAGGATATTGAAACCATATTCAAACAGCATCTACACGCGCGCATTAGAGGCAATACCACAAAATGAGCTGGAACACGCATTTGAATCATTATTAAATCGATGTAACAGAGTTGTATTGAATTAGGAGGAGAATATTTTGAATAAATAAAAAAAAAAAATTTCAAAAATCAAGTGTTTTTAATCGTGTATTTCCTAGGACCAGTCGGGAATATTAATTGTCGCACTGTGTATATATACCGATATTGTTTTGGTTCTATATGCAAAAAAAAATAGGTTCGAATATAGAGATCTTTTTTGAACCTTATATGGAGATTCCTTATATATGGCGAATTCTAGAATATATTTAAATTCAGCATTCATCGGCGGTGATGTGTGCAATTTCATAAATAACACAACTATAAATGCTAAAAAAAATGTTATTTACGAAATCCATGAAATAAACACGATTTCATCTCACAAAACTGATTTTTTAAAAAAAAAAATCTATATCGTATATTAACATATATATAGGACACCGCCGTCCTTTCATATCGGCAAACGTTTTTGCTTTATTGCTTGGGGCGCTGAAAATTTGCTGCTTTATTTATATTATTATATAAAAAAAAAATCAATTGCTCTTGATGTCGAATTCCCCTTTTTAATCACATTCATTATCATTTTACGAATATTGCGATTGTTTAAACAAAATAATTTTTGATATCTATCCTGCACTCTATCATGTCAATCTATCATGTACATATGTAGGAATATAAAGAAAATGGAAATGAATGAACATATAATTTTTATCAAATATATTTCATGATAATCTAAATATAACATGTAAAATATAACATACAATATAATAAGATTAAGAATAAGGAATAAAACAATATTTAAAGTCATATATTTCTATATATATCTATACATTTTTTGAAATCAGTTCATTGAAAATCGCCGTAAAACGAAAATCTAAAAAAAAAGGATACACCTCGCTGCAATATAACAATCAATAAATATTAATATAATGATATATATACAGTAATACAGTACAGTAATAACACAGTACAGAAATTATTACAATTATTTTAATCCATTTTTGAACTCGCTTATATTTTTAAATACCCTCACACATATTTCATATACGACATATATTAGTTATAATAATAATATATAATTTTTTAATTTGTTTATTTATATATTCATTAATTTTACTATATATAGTTAATGATTAATAATTTTAATCGCATATCATATATATTTAAAATTCTTTTAATAAATCTGTTAAACCTTATTTAAAAAATAATAATTGTCATCATATAAAAATAAATATAATATGTGCTTAAATTAAAATTGTATATACACATAAATATAAATATAAATAATTATTATAATAATATTATTATAATATTTATAATTTTTATTTATTTTTGGTTATAAGCAAAAAAAAATGGTGTAAATAAAAAATTTGATAAATATATGGAGTTTATTGTCAGCGTCACAGAGGAAATTTGAAAAAAAACTTTTTAATTTTATTACAAAAGCGTAAAGTTTTTAATAAAATATATAGCGATATATTATATTATTAGATTTTCTCACGCAATAGTACGTTTGATTTGTAAAAAGGGTGTTTAATTTTTTAATCTTTTTATAGGTTCATCGCCTGCTGATTAAGTGATTTCGTTATGGGCTCACGACAATAGAATTTCGAGATTTTGCTAGGAAGCCAGAGTGGCCCTATAGTAACGAACAAAAAAAAAATTCCTATAGTAAAATCTAAATATTAATATATATAGCGGTGAACCTATAATTATAAACTAATTGTTTTTAGCAATACTTAATATAAATTTCAATAATTTTTACATTTAATCTCAATATATAGGAAATGTGTAAGGAAATATATTTTTCCTAAAAAACAAAAAAAATCCTATATCGGTTATTTATCGGTTCCAACTGATATCAAAATAGAAATAATTATATTGTTGCAAGAAATTCTTGCAATTCAATAGCAATAGCTCATGAAAAGTTTTTATTCAATCAATATATTAAAGATAAGATTATTATGTTACTTCCAGTAAAAAAAGAGGAACAAATAATATTTTTGGACTTTATAGTCCAAATTCTATTCAGGGTAATTTTGTTCAAAAATCTTCAGTTGCACCATTCATGATTAATGATATCAATGGAACTATATTAACTGAACCATTAGAAAAGGCTAATCTTTTATAGCATCCATATTTTCAGATAATACAGTCGCCTCAATGATAGTAATATGCGTCTATTCCAAATATACCTAATACGAATTTTCAAATGAAAAATATATATTTCAGAGACAGGGTTGTTTATAAAGCTCTTAGAGATAGATAGATGTTCATAAAAGTACTGGAGCTGATGGCATTCCCTCAATTGTTTTAAAAGAATGCGTGCATCTACTTTAGTTCACCCGCACTTAGAAAACTCTTTCACAAATCATTTTCGAATGGAATATTTCCATCATCTTGGAAAATTGCGACACCTATTTCACCTAAAGCGGGTACTAAAAGCAATCCTTCCAATTAACGCCCAATAGCCATAACATCAATACTTTCTATAAGGTATTGATGGAGAAGATAGTAAATCGCGTATGATTGTGCAATATCTCGATGATAAAGAACTTATTATAATGATTGCCAATATGGCTTCAGGCAAAAACGATCTACACAGGAGATTTACTAAATTATTTACCCAATAAAATATAGGTAATAGTATTGCAAATTTTTGCTGAAACACAAGTGGTTTCACTAGACATTACTATCTAAGGCTTTTGATAGAGTATGGCATATAAGGCATATTAATATCCAAATGCCATTCATTTGGATTAGGGGACTATGATTCTGTAAATGGGTTGGGAACTTTTTAGCTAATAGCAGGCATATTAAGGTTGTACTATAGATGGAATTAGTTCCAAACTGTATCCGGTTTATTCTGGGGTACCTCATCAGGGTTGTGCTCTATCGCTCACTCTCTTTTTAAATTTTTATTAATGATCTTTTATCGATAACAGAAAATCCGTAATGCACTGTCCAATGCAGACGATAGTACATTACATTATTCTTCGTATGAACTACATCGTAATGCGATAATGCGAATCAAATGATTCAGTTTCGCCGCAGAAGATGATTTCCTCAATTAACAATAAGATTTAGATTCAATATCTTTCAATTGGGGAAGGATAAACATAGTAGAATTCAATCCATCTAAAACAAAGGCATGTTTATGTTCTCAAACAAACGATCCATAAATGTTGACCCAATACTTATGCATAATACAATTATTCCACAATCTAAGGACCTATTAAATTTGGGAATATCTTTGTCAAACAACTTTTCATATGGAGTAATAATATAATAATGGCAGCTAAAAAGGCAGCTAGTCGTATTGGATTTTTAAGCATTGGATCGAAAGAATTTCTCAATTCTGAAAATTTAGCATTAGTTTATAGGACCACTTTTATAAGACCACTTCTAGAGTACAATTCCTACATATGGGCTGCGGTGCACCAATTATTACTACCCTGCGCAGTTTAGTGACAGGATCCAAAAACACGCTATTTCGCTGATCAGAAATGAAACAATAACAAATTCCATTGAATCATTGGATCATAGACGATCAGTAGCTACATTGTGCACATTTTATATAGGTATTATTATCATAAATGCTCTAATGAAATTTTAAAGCTAATTTCTGAGCCAATTAACTTCTCTTATAATTCGAGAAATTCACAATTAGGCTCATATCATATTCTGTATCTATATTAGTTTTTTTTGCGAAAACAAACAGATTTGGAAATTCATTTTTCCCAAACAGAACAGCAAGATATTATGGAATATATAGTCTCCCTGAACTAGTATTTCTCCCCTACTTTTGATTATCAGTTATTTAATACTAAACATTTCATCTTATCTAAAAAAAACTAATCCACCTAAAGTGCAACTTGGACAATTGTTTGAAAACGCATATGAGTGATTTTTTCTTATTTTGTTTTAGTAAAAGTTTTTTTTTTTATCTCATATGTTTGCTTGAAATTTTCAAAATCCTCAAAAATTAATCCACATATATTATAATAGCGATTTACCACCCAAAATCACTTAAGTGCGTATATTCAATGCATCTAAGCAGGTTCATCACCTGCTGATTAAGTGATTTCGTTACGCGGGCTCACGGCAATAGAATTCCGAGGTTTTACGTACGGGCGCTAAACCGATTCTGTCGTAGTAACGAACAAAAAATATTGATTGTGCAATCGCAAAATACAACAAATGAAAATAAAAAAAATGTTATAAAATAAAAGACACCCGTTTTTATTAAAAAGATATATATTTTATTTTTATATTTCAACGGAAATTAATTGTGAAAATTTATTTGACATATATTAAAAAATAAAAAATCATCATTATTTTTATATTGTGAAAATAAAATTAATTTTATTTATATAAACACATATTTTTATAGTTAGTTATTTTTTTAGTTTATATATTTTTTTGTTTTATTTTTTATTTATATATTTCTCAGAGCTGTAAGTACAAATAAAAATCGTAATTAATCTTTCAATTAAAAAGACTGTTATTATATATATATATAGAATAAAAAATAAAATAAATAAATATACGCTTCCAATATTATTTATATATATACGCGCGAAGTCCAATGATTTACTAAAAATAAATGATCCTCCCAATTATTTAAAATACACATTAAATTATTTAAATTCTATTGGTTATAATTTTTTTTTTCTCGCATTCAAATTCTATACGCAGATATATATATATATAAGTAAAAATTCATAAAATATATATTAAGATATTTAATTTTAAAATGTATATATGCATATATAAACTATAAGCGCATCTTCATCTATCGCCATATATATATGATCACATCACTTATATATATATAAAAATCAAATATTTTTATAAGTTATATGGATAGTATCAATTAGATGCTTAGTGCGTTTAGTTAAATAACATAAAAAAATTCAAAAGTTTTTAAATTTTTTAAATCAGTTTATTCATACACGGACACTTTTAATATTTATAAGTTAAATATATTATATATCAATTTTATGCGAGCGCATATCCATCCGAGGATATATAATTTCGCGTTTGTATATGATTAAGTGTGAAAAGCAATTATTTTAGCAAATTGTGTATATAGTCGCGTTCTTTGAATCGATTTAAATAATAAATTTATTGAGAAAGTGCGTTTGCATGCGATTATATTTAAATTTGATTTTTAATATTGCAAAATCAATTTAATTATCCATATATATACATATATATATGGATCAATTTAATACACTCACATCACCATCGTCGGATAATTCAAATTTTAATAATAAAAATGGTGATGAGAATGATCATTATATTCCTACACCAATTATTGTTAATAATAATCATCATGAACGTCATCAATCGTCATCAGTAAATAATTATTTTAATTTAATTTCCTCAGATAATTGGAATAATATTTTTTTTAATAATAATTATTTAACAAAATTAAATCATACGCAACAACAGCTGCAAGAAGATATAACAACGATAGAAACAGAAAAAAATCATAATATTTTGCGAAATTATTATGAATATATTGGAAATTTTAATACAAAATTAGTTCAAAATGATTCGATTAATATATTAGAAAATAAAAAAAATATTTATGATAGAAATAATAATATTAATAATAAAATGAATAATAGCAGCATTATTAATAATAATAATAATGATCAATTACATAAATTACAACAATTAAAAGATCCATATTTATTAAATAGTCGTGAAATACCTACAAAAATCGTTCCCGTTCCCGCGTTACAGCTTATTAATAATAATGATAATAAATTATTATTAAATACATTTAATAAACATAATAATAATAATAATAATAATAATTCTATATTCAATTATAATAATACAGATGATATTATGACATATGATGATGATTTACTAACAATAAATAATAATGAACCGAAAATAAATTATGAATTTGATATTCCTGAAATGCCATCATCTAATAAAACAATTAAATCACCCTTATTAATAATTCAACATGAATTAACTGGCAATCATCAATCAATGATGGACTCGAATCGAATCATTAACGATAGCATCATCAGAGAGCATTTTGATGGTGCCGATTATTCAATAAAAAAACACCAGTTTACAAATGAAAATTCAATTAATTCATTAAGTCCTTCATCCTATAATTCATCATCGGCTATAATAATAGATGATCATCCAAAAATGTTTAATAGTTTAATGTTTTTAAATAATAAAAATAATAATGCTATAGAAAATGTTTCATCGTCCGCGTCCCCCATTCAACAACATCATAATGATCATCATCATCATCATCATCAAACGATAGATAATTTTACATGCAACAATACAAATTTTCAAGTAAAAATTGGTAAGGTATATATATTTCCCCGGAAGAGGAAATCTATTTATAGACTAAGTGTCCCGACTCCCGTCACTGTCTCAGTCCTACCGACTAAAACCTCTCCCGTATAAAGGGGTTGGGGTTCTTACGTACCCCCTGCACCACGACCATAAAGATCTATTGTACCCCTCCTCCTTTTGTTTTTCATTCACAAGTCCTCAATTAGGAATTTGATGAAGTCTCGCTTTTATCGCGAGGTTTTTATATCCACTTTCTCCTATAAAGTTTTTTTTCCAGATATAACCGATCCTTTTCACACAGAGCGCTGCGGGCATGAGCGCTGCGAGTATGTGCTCCATCGTCTCACTATCCTCATTGCAAAACCTGCACTCCTCGTTTTCGACTACCACCCCCATGTTTTTGAGGTGATAGTTGCTTGCATGGCGCATCCCCCGTGTGAGCGCCCAGCAGAGAACTTTAAGTTGTTCTCTCGGCAGGCTCAGGTCTTGTTCAGCTCTTTTTGCATTTAAGTTTATAAAAATTTTTTTTTGAATGCCTAAGGCCCTTGATGTTATCCCAGTTTCCCTTAGTTTTTCCATTGGACCGCACCTATATCGATTGTTTCCATTTTGTCTGCCTTTGTAAATCCACAGAAGGGTAATGATCCAATATATGGTGGACCTGACCCCATCCGTGCCAGTTTTTCAGCGTCCTTCCTGCCCTTATGTCCCATATTTGCCGGCATCCAAATGACTTTTACCTCATCCCTGTTTGCCAACCCGTTTAGAACTTCATATATGATATTCGAGGGAGGGGACCAACTTGGAGTTGAACGTATTTTGTTGGAGTGCCATCACATAGCCGCCTGATTTCCCGAGATTATGTTGACACGAATACCATTCATGCCCCTTTCACCGATCATTTCCGATGCCATTTTGATCGCATATATCTCCGCTTGACAATGCATTTGCACACCTCCACTTAAAGAACTTGAACTTGGGCCCATATATATATTCCCGCATATTTTATTATATATAATTCGTTGTTAATGCAATTAATTTTCATTTTTTTTATTATATTATGCCGTAATATGGTACGACGCAGTAACATAATTATATTAAATCGTCCAAAATATACAGAATTATTTTTCCAAATAGAAAATGATACTAAATTTCTTCTAAATACACACTACCATATATTTCTTTTATAAAGAACTATATATATATTATTACAGTATTTCTTCCATATATATAGAAAACGATACAGAATTTCTTCCATATATATTTTAATAAATGATATATATACAGAATTTTAAGACATATCATAATAATTAATTTTTATTTTAATGGTTAATTAATTTTCAATTGATTTTTTTTATCAGATAAAAAAGAATTATCGCCGCCGACATCAAATCGTAAAGAACGTACTGCATTCACAAAATCACAAGTCAAAGAATTAGAAGCCGAATTTATACATTCAAATTATTTAACAAGATTAAGACGATACGAAATTGCTGTAGCATTGGATTTATCTGAACGTCAAGTAAAATGATAATAATAATAATAATAATAATTAATTATGATTATAAAAAAATAAAAAATAAAAATAAAATAGAACTTTGAAAAAACAAAAAAAATAACCATTTGGAGATGCGGGGCATCGATCCCCGTACCTCTCGCATGCTAAGCGAGCGCTCTACCATCTGAGCTACATCCCCTTGTAATAGCCAATTGATTGAAATTCATTATACTATAAATACCGATTTTTTAATATAAAAAAATAAAAACAATTTTATATATTTAATTTTTTTGTTTAGGTAAAAGTTTGGTTTCAAAATCGTCGAATGAAATGGAAAAGAATTAAAATCAATGGAAGTGAACGAGAAAATGATGATTAAATTATTTTATTTTTTTCAAATATCTTTTATTAATCTCATATATAAATGATAATGAGAATGGATTTATAATTAAATTTATATTATTTCACACAAACACACACATAAAAGAACAGTTACTGAAAAGTGCAACTACTTCAGTGCGTTGTATATATAAAAAAAATGTTAAAACAAAGCTTTTATATTAAAAAGAAAAAAAAAAGAAAAATTAACGATACAAATTAAAAATAATTCATTTTAAAATTTATTTTAATTTTTTTATTATTGGTCTTTTCGATACTCTTTTAACGATATCATCATTTCCTAATAGATTTTCATATTTAACTCTTTTACTCGGTGTAATCTGTTTGACTTGTTTAATCGGTTTTAGTTGTTTCTTCTGGATTCCTCTTTTAGTGATTGTTTTCTTCGTTTTTAACGGTGATTTTTCACCTTTACGACGTACTGTTTCTGTTTTGTTCTGTCCTTTTTTATTGTATTTTTTTTTTGAATCACCTTTAGCTTTAGCTTGTGATTTCATAATCGGAATACGTTTTTTCAAAACCAATTCCCTCGACAGATTTTGTAATTCTTCAGCCATAAGTGCACTATCATTGGTACTATCAAACTCATCATCATCATCATCACTATCGTTGTCATAGTCGTCATCATCATCATCATCATCATCATCGTCGTCGTCGTCATCATCATAATCATGTAGGGCACTTTGATCTCCAGGTGGTATAAAGCTTTCATCTGACGATGAGGTCATAGGATCTCCATTTATCTTTTCATATAATGCTGATTGTGCCAAATATATATCTTTATATGTTGCGGGCGTTGCGTTTGCATGCTTAACAAATTGTCCAGCAGATTCATCAGTGGATTCATCAGCTACGTTAAATTTACATGCGACCCCAATTTCATTGTATTTTTCTAGCAAAGTTTTCATTCTGAAAATTGAAATATTGTTAAATGTACACAGAATTTAATTTATTTAGAATAATAATAACATTATAAGTCTCAATTATTCTCATACATACTTGTTCAGATTACGATTTAGTGTTTTTTTGTGTTGTGTTATCGGTCTAGTTTTATTTAATTTTTTTATTTCCTCTTTGATGCGTAATGTTTTTGGTGTTTTGATGATTTTGGTACCATTTGGTCGTTCAATAATACGAATATTTGTTTTAAAATAATTAAATTTTTGTTTTTCTGGTGGAATATAAACGGTTTGCAGTACTTCCTTAAACATAATGTAATTATTCATTGTCTCGGCGGCCACTTCGGCAACTTCAGCAATTGCAAATTCAATGAATCCAAAACCACGACTATTTCCCGTACGTTCAGAGCGCGCCAATCGTATACGTGTTATTTTACCAAATTGTTCAAAATATTTTCGTAACTGTTCCTCGAAAAATCCATGAGGAAGATGTTTGACAAATACAATGCCACGATTCGCTTTTATCGGATCATATTTTGAACGAGTATTTGGCTTTTTTATCTGTTTTTTTTTAAATTAAAATCAAATGAAATTGAAAATAAAGCAATACCATACAAAATATATAGGATAACCCACAATAAATAAATTTATAAGTAAAAAAAAAAACAGTATTACCTGTGATGAAACCAAATTTGTTGATCCTAACTGGTTATGGGAATTCCTTATATTGGACGATAGACCAAGAGACATTCTATCTTTTGACATTTTGATTGTAAATATTGTTCTTAGACAGTTTAATTAATATTTTTTATTTATAAATATCTTCTTTTTTTTTTTTTTGCGTCTACAAATTTCTAAACCTAACCGCACACCGAAAAAACTAAAAAATAACAGTGAAAAATCTTTTTTTTTAATTTCTTCACATGTGTTTTTATAATTTATTTTATTTTATTTTATTGTATTTGTTTGACATATTGACAATTCCAATGTTGCCCCCTTTTTACACTTTCAATGTTTTGTTAAATGACTTACAGAAAAACCTAACAAATTAAATTAAATTTAAACCCTTTAAAGGTAATATTTCGAATTCTTAAACCACAGCTCCAAACAAATGATAATATATAAAATTAAGAAGTTACAAAAACATATCCTCGATTTATTTTAATTAACTATACAGAGACCATACGAATTCCTAAAATATCAGTCATTAAAGAAGGAATGGACGGTATATGTCATCGCACCTTCATTGATCAAGGCTTTTGAGGCAAAAAAATGAACAATTCTTTGGTGGCACATCGCGATCTCGTCGTTCATCTCGTGACTGGGAATAAACATTTAATCTGTTACCATTATCCTTATTGCAAAGTTTGTGCCATGGACATATGGACAGCATACGCAAAATTCATGATCTGAAGGCAATCCTAGGCATTTTATGGGTTTAACCACGTTTAACTGACTACGATCTCATAACATCCAATGTAACCATATTACTATCGATGTTTTCCAAAACGACTATCCGCCAATTTATGTAAATTATGGTAATAAAGACCAGCAATACATATGTAGTAACATATGCAATAAATACTTGTTTCTCGTTAAAAAAAAAAAAAAAAAAAAAGGAAGAAAAAACTCCGTCTTGCAAGTCCATAATATTATAAAATATGTAATAAATTCATTTTACTGTAATAATTTTTGGGTATTTACATAAAGAAAAATAATAAATTATTATAATTTACATAACATGATTATAGTATTATAGTATTCGATTTCTTAAATAGTGTTTAACCAATAGGATACAAACTTCTGCATCCTCAGCACTATCATGTCCATGTTCTAAATAAAATTAAAAATTAAAACCAATCCAAAAATCCAAAACGGTTATATTTTCGGATAACAAATTACGTAATGAAGTATGAAATACCAAAATTTAAAAATATTACCATTTTCTTGAATAATCCTTTTTAAATTTTCAATGCATAATGTTTTCAATGCTCGTTTTTTTGGTAATCCCATTTTATGTGGAAATAAAACAGATGTATCAACGACAGCATCATGAATGAGTTTCATTGCTTTGAAATCACTGTCTAAACTGTGACCAATTAAAATACTTTTCGAATGAAACATTGATAATAATACAGCTTGAACATCACGTAAAGTTCTGGTAACATTCTTCAAACTTTCTTCTGTTATTCCAGAATATCTAAATATATTTATTTGTTGTTTTAAAACAACATCAATATCGAGATTCATATATTAGTAGGTATATGGTATACTTACACTGTATTATAATCTATAATTTTATTATCCGGTTTAACCAACGTATCATAAACAACTTTTAAATTTATATCAACAATTGTGATACGCGTCAATTCAATACCAATTGTTGTATAACACATTTCACAATCTAATGCAAATATATCTTTACGCGTCGGTATATAATTTTTATCACGTGAAAATGGCGTTATAAATCCCGATAAATTATCATTATCTATGTAACTGGTAACATGGTAATTTGCATACATACATCCCGGTGATCCAGCCGGTTGTTGACAACACAAATGTGCATTATCGACAAAACCTATCGCAAAAAAAAAAAAATAGAAAAAGAATCCAATTTAATCAAAAGACAATTCTGCGACACCCCACACCATTTATCAAAAAAAAAAAATACCTCTTCGAAAACCTGGACTCTTTGAATGATAATTACATTTATCCGTTGCTGATTGATCGTATTCTTCTAGCTTAAATATTTTACCACATCGATCACAATAACGATCGTTTTCATTGCACGGTGTAGCTTTTGATGTTTTAAAAATTTTTGCTAAACCAGAACGTATACCCTTACGTGGATAACCATTTTCTTTCAATTGATTTTCATTTAAACATAATTCAAATATCATTTCATGTGCTTTTGAACTTGAAACAATATCAATAATATTATTCGAACCATTCGAATTCGATTTTCTGTAAAATTGTAATAATTGTAAATTCAAATAATTAAATCCATTATAATCTATGATCTACATCAACATCACGGAACACGGAAGAAAGAATTAGAATTAGAACCCCGACATATTAAAAAATACTAACATTTTTTTATTAACATTCCATGATGTATTTAATCCATGTTTTCCTGCTAATATTAAATCATGCGATACAACATTATTCCTAAAAAAAAACAAATTATAACCCAATATTAGTTTGGTTCATGATCATCATCAATCAAAGATTAAAAAATAATTGCAAATTTTAACTCAATTACTTTCCAGTATTAACACTACCAGCATCTATAGTAAAATAAAAAAGGAAAAAAAAACACAAATAATTATAAACATATATATTTGAAGTATTGCTAAATACTTGAAGTATTTTTTAACAACTCAATACAGCATACCTGCTGCCTCTTTTCGTAATTTATTTATCGTTAACAATGAACTACTTTTATATATAACCGGAGTATTACATTTTTTTAATACAATTAATTCTTCACTTTGAGCCTTTCGTTATCATTTGATTTCGTTTTGTTTCATAATGAAATTGGAACATTGTAATTATTATTATATATAATAATTTCCTTAAACAATAAGGAATTACAAAACAAAAAAAAAAGAAAAAGAAGTAAAAAAAAGTTGAATATTACCCTTTCCCAAGCATCATTACAATTATCATAAATGCATAGGCAATGCTTAACCATTATATTATAATATTGCATACGTATATTATATGAAATTTTATTAGCGGTTGGTTCTAATACTGGCGGAGCTAATTTTATATTCTATAATATAATATTGATAGAAAAAAAAAAAAAAAAGAAGATATTTTTTAATTAGAATACAATACACAAGACAATAAATTTTATAATTGTATACCGTTTCAATTGTTGATTCGGCTGCATTTGCATTTGCATTTGTGTGCGCTATACGTTGTTGAGATTTTGGTACGGTTTGAGCCAATGTCGACGATGGAATTTGCTTTTTTCGCATCACATCAATTTTATCTTTAATTTTAGCTAATATTGTTAAATTAGTATTTGGTGTTATTCGTCGACCCTGTTGCATAGTTTTATATTTGATTAATGGCATTAATACTTGTGACGGTGTTGTTGTCGTGGCCGTTATTTGTGGTGATGGCGATGATGACGATGACGATGATGATGATGATGCAACTGCAGCCGATAATATCTTTGCAGATGCTTCAGTAGCTAAAGCTATTCGTGATTCTCTCGCCGCAATTTTTTCCAATTCTTTTTGTTCACGTTCTTCACATTGTTTTCGCATAATTTCTTGACGATGATATACCGATTGCATAGCAATTTGTACATGATTTTTTATTGATGTTGTCTTTGTTGAGGACGAATGTGAATGTGAAGGACGCCTAACATTATTTGCATTTTCAAATGCAATCCTTTTTTTCTTAACATTATCTTGATATTTATCATTTGCATTATCATCATCATCATCATCATCATTGGGATTGTTCAATTTCAATCGTTTTTTTGTCGTATTCTATATGGGGTATTTAATAATATATTAATATTTTTTTTAAAAATGAATAAAAAAGAAAGAAAAAAACATCATTGAATTTTGATAAAATAAAAAATATACCTCTTCTTTTAATGATTGGTCAATCGTTGATTTATCCGTTTCATATTGATTGAATATCATTTTACATTCTTTCATAATTTCATCTTCATCACTTTCCTCATCGGTATCGAACAATGATGATGGGGATGGTATTTGAGAATCAAATAAATTATTATGATCATCATTATTATTTTCCGATTTTTCATCTATATCTATATCTTTATCTTTCTCTTTTTGCTTAGATGATTTTATTTCATTTTGATCATTACTACATCCGTTAATACTTTTACTGTTTGTCTTACTACTTTTTGTACTTTGGCTATTATGTGACGGTTTTTCTACTATAGATGAGGATGACAAAGATGACAAAGATGGTGATGGTTTTTTATCTTTAGGTGTACTCTTCTTATTACTATTTCTGCTACTGTCGACAGATGAAGATTTAGATTTTGACGAATCCAATTTGGATGACGTCGATTTATGACTGCTACTGCTTCGACTATGTTTAGATGTACTTTCATGTGATTTGCTAGATGATGAGCGATGTGTGGTCGATGAATTATGTTTGCTAGTTCCTGAGTTAGAATGCGATTTACTATTACGAATGCTACTGCTACTACTACTACTACCACTATTATTTCTATTATTACTACTACTACTACTGTTGCGGCTACTTTTATTATGTTTTATTCTGTCATCACCATCCTTTGATGAATAATTTTTTGATTTGAATTCTTTTAAATCATTTACAGATGTATGTGATTTTGTGTTTAGTATTTCCAAATTTGTATGGTTTTTCTTTGCATCATCACCGGCTCCCTTTCCTTTTTTTAAGTCACTAATTATTATTTTTGTAGGAATATATATTGGTTTTTTTTCAATTGTTTCAGTTTCATTTTCATTCTCATTATATTCTTCTTCCATTGGTTGGAATTCAACGGAATCAAAATTTATATTTTTTAAACTAATCACCGATGCCGAGGGTTTATACACGGGTTTTTCGGTATCATCGGCTACATTCTGAGTATCCTTATGTTTCTTTACCTTTGGCACATATTCTAATTTAATTTTTTTATTATTTGGTTCTGTATAGTCTTCATTTTTATTTGATGATGAATGTTGATCGCTTGATGCTGATAACGTTATTGTTAAGCCGGTACTATTATCATCCGTATCAGTAATATTTGGGGTGGTTGTAGTTATTGTTGTTGTTTTATTGGTTGAAGATGCAGCCGATACTTTATTTAATTCTAAAATATGCAGTGGAGTTGGTTTATATACAATTGGTGGTTCTAATATTTTTAATTGTGGTTTTTCAATGTTTAGATTTTCATTGATAATTTGTTCTTCTGAAAACGAAACCAATAATCAATATCTTATCAATTCATTAAATGCACGTAATTCATAATTAATAATTCACTATACTACAGATAACGACGGTAGATTGTTTACGGAATTAATTGAAATTTGCAACCTTATTCGAACACTTCCTAATTATATTATTATTATTATTTTGTTATGATTATGTTTATAAATGAAACCAATATCTTGAAATTGAGGTTATACTGTTTTAAAAAAAAAAAAATAAATAACTTTCCGAAAAATAAATAATTACCTTTTTTTGCATGTTTAAAATGGCAATACGGTCTTGTACATTTATTATTTTCATAATATGGGCAATTAATTGTTTTAAAAAGTCCAGTCGAAGGTAACATTTCTGCGTATATTCAAAAAAAAAAAAGAAAAAGACCTGCTACCCAATCACCAAAATATCAAACCTTGGATTTATATTTTCAAATATGATTTTTAATTTTTCTATTACTATTACTATTAAATTTTACTTATCAACTATATTTCTGTAAAATACTTTTATTGTTTTTCTAATAATATATGGATTAATTATTAATTTGCATATTTTTTTTTTTTTTTTTTAATTAAATAAAATTGATATAGAATTATGTAAAAATTTGTTAATGTCGAACAAAAGATAAAAATAAAAATTAACAAAAGACAATACAATAAAAATTAATTTTTTGTTATTTTTATTTGATTTTATTCACCATAAAAATAAAACCCTCGAAAGAATTGCACCCTAGAATAATTCATATAATGCCGATTTCCGAGCCGATATCGTATGATTTTTTTTTTCAAATACCATGGAACATGCCATATATCTTCTATACCATGGAACATGCCATATATTGGCGAATTTACAAAACTGAACGAAAAGTACTAAATTTGAAAAATCAAAACCCATTTTCCATCCACTACACTCAATTTATTTAGAATTTAAATTAAACTATTATTATTAATTAAATTCAAATTAGATAAATAACATTAAGGATGACGATTAGCCGATATTAAGTTTAATTAAAGTAAAAAAAAAAAATTAAAAATGGTGTTTATTATAAAACTTATATGTTATATTGGTTAATTGTATATATAAATAAAATCAAATCAAGGAGTGAGCACTATTATAGCGTTAATTCTTTTTTTTAAAAACTATTATTTTTTTGTATTTAAGAGTTTCTGATTCCCAGTGCTTGTTCCAATTCGGCACGCTTTTGATTAACTTTAGTAAAGAAATATCGGGAAACAGCTTCTTGTGTCCATGGTTGATGGTAAAATTCAGCACGTCGTTCTTCTTCTGGGTTTCCAACAACATCAGTCATTGCCTATGAATTATTTAAAAAAAAAAAAAAAAAAAACGAGTCGTGTATGAAACATTTACACTGTGTAAAAACAAAAACGAAAAACATATCCATATCCATTTTGTTCATATCCAATATTTACCTTTAAATCTCGGGTCTGACTGACGATCCAACGATGGATAAACGTTTGTGGATCTTTAGCAAAACTTAAGAAAAATTCTCGATTAATTTTCAATTGATTTATTGTGTCAACAGTTTCATGTATTTTTGAATCCAAGCCTTGGATTTCTTGTTGACTTGCCGTACTCAATAGAAAATTATTCATTTGATTTTTCAATGTATCGTCCACTTCAACGTCAATATCATAGCATGCGGTCTGTTTATTGTCAGCGCCACCCTCAACCGATATCACATGATTGATCACAATTGGATCTGGTGGATGTAATAACGGATTTAAACGTTGTGGTATTTCGGCGAATTTCATACGCGGACAACCAAATATTTGTTCTAAATATTTATCACAATTTATGAATTCCCGTTCATGAGCATCTTGTAATTTATGTGTTTTTATGTATTGCCAAAGGGCAGAAATTATTACCGGACGCGTTTGTGTATGAACACCAAGTAAACGGGCCAACCGTGGATCCAATTTAAATTGTAACGGTTGATAATCCAATAATAATAAAATGGTACAACGTACATTACGATCACCGGGACGTTTCACTTGAAAACCATCCGTTTCCTGTGTGGTATGCGTACGATGCCATTCCACTAAATGATTATCCGGACCATATAAATCTTTATCCAATTCAATAACAAGTGATTTGAAAAAACTTGAAAATTTTCGTTTAATTTTATTCGGATCACTTTTGGTGTCTTCAAGTAAACGTCCTTCAACACGTAATTCCCATGATGCAACTGTACCTTCAACACCACCACCACCACCACCACCACCACTTTGTTCATTACCACCACCATCATTTGTTGCAGTTTCTTTATTTGGAAAAAATGTATTCGATATAAATATACGTAATTTACGTTTTTGTTTCATTGGACGTTTTAAAGCCTCTTGAATATCTAAACGTTTTCGCATTATTGTCGAATCCAATTTACGTTCAAATGCCAATAAATCCATGTACGCTTGTGATTCTGGTACCAAATCACGTACTTTTTGTGGTAAAATTTTTTCACCTAATTTTTTCTTTTTCTTTGCCGTATATTCACTGTGCGGTTAAAATAGAAAAAAAAAAAAAAAAAAGAGTAGTAAATAATAAAACCAATATGGTAAAATAATATTAAAAAAAAAAAAGAACCTTTTTGATTGAGTATTCATTGATGATCGTGAATCTTGTTGTAGACGTTTGCCAGTTGTTTGATTTGAACGGGCCATTCCGCCGCCGCCGCCACCACCAACATTTCCACTAGCAACACCGGCTCCACCACCAACACCACCACCACCACTAACACTACCACCGCTACTGCCAGTTCCACCACCACCGCCAGCCCCTCCACTTTGAAAATTTGGTTGTTGTGGACGAGGATGCAATCCGGAAACTGGCCCACCGGCCGATTGATTTGATACCATTTGAGACGGTGGCGGAGTGAATCCCCGTTGTGGCTACACATTTAGATTTTTATACAGAATATTGATATATTTTAATTTTCAAAATGGATATATTATTAAAATACCTGAAAATTACCAGGACCTGGTCCAGGATATGTACGCATTCCAGTTGTTGGTTGTGGATATCGTGAAGACGGCACTCCACTGACATTCGGCGTACCACCAGCCGATGCTGGAAATCTTTGGGACATATTCAATTACAGACGTATTTTTTCAAGAATTATTATCAATTGTTTGGTAAATTAAAATAACCAATTATGTTTAGTAGATCAAAACAAAATGAAAACGACGAATGGGAATGACGCGCTGCTGCTTGTATTTTTTATTTTTTATTTATTTGATTTCCATTTCGAAAGATAGTGTGAGAGATAGAGGGGATAATGACGAATTTTGAAATCAAAATGTAGAGAAAATGTTTTAATGGAGGAGAGAATAAAGCACATAATTTTCCGATAGATGGCGATAATATACATTTAAAAGTTGAAAATTCATGTAGTCAAAACAAAATATTTTATTATTTCAAATTTTACTTGTTACATAATAATAATAAATATTCTTACACATTGTTTCTTCTTTAATTAATTATTAAATTCTAATCCTTCAAATCTTCAGTTTTGATTTCTTCAACACTTACAATTGTTTGTACCGTATTATTATAATCATTAATGTTATTTTGTTCCTTTGGCTGTTTATTTGTTTCCACTGTAGTTTTTTCTTCACAATATTTGAATTTCGATTGCATTACTATAATGTAGGAAAATTATTACATAAAACTGGTTCACTTTCATGAACATTATGGTTATTAAGATTTTTACCTGTACTTTTTGTCGGAATATCAACGTTATCCAAAAGAATGTACAATGGTTGTTCATGTTCTTCGACATCCGCAATATGTGTAGGGCTTGTTTGTGAAACATTAACATTAGTTATGTTATGAAATGGATTTATAACCATTCGTGATCGTTGTTCATATAATAAATCTGCAATTAAATCTTGTGTACTTTGAGTATCGATAATCATTGTTTCAATCGCATTTGCATTGTTTATATTTACAAAGATAACATCAGAATTTTCGGAATCATGAATACTTTTAAGGATACCTTCTACTTCATTTTCATTTGAGTTATCTATTTGATTTATGTTACTATCCGATTCAGAAGCTTTTAATTTTAATTGTTCGTTTATGGGTGAACAAAAAGAAGAATGTTGATCGGTTGTTTCAGTGACTAATATTGGGTGATTAATGACATCCACATCCATAGACGTATCACTATGTTGATTGATTACCCTTGTAGTTACCATTTGATTAACATTATCAAGATGATGGAGATCAATTTGATTTAATTGCCGGGATTGTATTAATTGATCGTTATCGATCATTCCATTTTTTAAATCGGAAATTTGTTGACTATTAACTGGTTTATTTACACCTTGAGATGAAATCGTTTGATCGTTTATATTACTTTCGGATTCGGATTCATATAATTTACTAGTTACCACTGAATGTACTTGTTGGGTATTATTATTGTTGCATATTTGTGATTCAATGTGTGATTGAGTTGGATGCATAACATCATCAGCTTCTGCATCAGCAATTGGAATATTTATTTCATCGGCAACTAAAATATTTGTATTTACAGCATGTGTTTTAATTATTTTTATTTGTTGTACTTGTTCCGGTTCTTGTTGAATATCTTCATGTTCTTGTTGTTCAGTTCCTGATTCTTTTTGTACTTTTTGGCATTCTTGTTGGTCTTCTTCGGGTTCTGATTTTGCCTGAGATAATGTGGGAACATCATTGGGTGTTGTTGGTATATTGGTGAAATCGTTTGCTGTAGCCATGGCTATATTAAGGAGTTCTACATTTTCCATTTCATCGCAAGGGGTTTGTTGACTTACTGGTTTATCAAGGGCGGGCGCTTGTTGTACTTGTTCGGGTTCTTCTTGAATATCTTCATGTTCTTGTTGTTCTTTTTGGCTTTCTTGTTGGTCTTCTTCGGGTTCTGATTTTGCCTGAGATAATGTGGGAACATCATTGGGTGTTGTTGGTATATTGATGAAATCGTTTGCTATATTAAGGAGTTCTACATTTTCCACTTCATCACAAGGGGTTTGTTGATTTACCGGTTTATCAAGGGCGCTGGCTTGTTGTACTTGTCCCGGTTCTTTTTGAATATCTTCATGTTCTTGTTGTTCTTTTCCTGATTCTTTTTGTACTTCTAAACTTTCTTGTTGGTCTTCTTCGGGTTCTGATTTTGCCTGAGATAATGTGGGAACATCATTGGGTGTTGTTGGTATATTGCTGAAATCGTTTGCTGTAGCCATGGCTATATTAAGGAGTTCTACATTTTCCATTTCATCACAAGGTGTTTGTTGACTTACTGGTTTATCAAGGGCGGGCGCTTGTTGTACTTGTTCCGGTTCTTCTTGAATATCTTCATGTTCTTGTTGTTCTTTTTGTACTTCTAAACTTTCTTGGTTGTTTTCTTCAGGTTCTGATATTGCCTGAGATAATGTGGGAACATCATTGGGTGTTGTTGGTATATTACTGAAATCGTTTGCTGTATCCATGGCTACATTAAGGAGTTCTACATTTTCCATTTCATCACAAGGGGTTTGCGGATTTACTGGTTTATCAAGGGTGGGCGCTTGTTGTACTTGTTCGGTTTCTTCTTGATCTTCATGTTCATGTTCTTGTTGTTGCTGAACCTGATCACCATCATTCGCATCATCCTTAGCATAACTAATTGATCTAATACCACATTTTCTACCGATATCATACATTTTATTTATAACATCTTCAACATCGGAAGAATTATCATCTGAATCGGATATAATAATTGTATTGGCGATTGAAGAATTTGATAATAAAATAACATCTGAATTTTGTTCACATCTGTTAAATGAGATGTTTTTACTACTTATAGGACTTTTAATTTTCATCTTTCCCACGGATGGTTGAACAATTTCATTTAGATGTGAATCTCCGTCAATAGTTTTATTTACACTTTGATGATCCAATTGATGATCATTATCCAAATTAGATTTCGATGTCGGTCGATGGGTTGTATTTGAATTGCATTCATTGTTCATTACGTTTGTTTTTACTGGAGATTGGTCGTGGGCGTTAATTGATTCCGTTACGGTAGAAGATTTTTTTATATTATAACTTAATAATGGCATTGGAATATTTATGCCATTATTTGATTGTACTGTGGTGTTTAGTTCAATATTTTGCACTGCAATTATGGAATTTTGTTGATTTTGCTTTTCTAAATCTGTATTAACCATTTTTGATGTTGAATTCATTGTATTTGCATCTAATTCCTGCTGTAAAAGATTTCTTAATTCCGTGGGTAATACTTTTACATTGTTGAAACATTGTACATAGAAATTTCTATAAAATTCAGATATATCGAATTTTTTAAATATTTGTTCAACTTCATCTTCGAATGCCTTTTTAAGATTTATTCGTGAACATTTTGCAAACATGTCATAGTTTATTTTTTGCATAAATATTGTTTGTTCAGCAAGTTCTATATTTCTTATATTCTCGTCGTCTTCAATTCGTGGTGAATCTAATGTACTTTCATCAATATTATTCACTTCAATTGGACTCGGTGGAAATTGATAATGTCTGGCGGATTTATGACTCTATAGCAAATCAAAATTTTTATTTCAAATATTATTTTATTACTAAAATATAAGAGAAATAATATTTAAGTAAAAAACATTACCTGATTTGTTTTGTGTATAGGTGCCGCATCATTTTGTGTTGATGTTATAAAATCCGATTCATTAAATTGTTCCAAACTTAAAGGATAATCATCGTTATTATCGTTAAATAAGCTCAATGAACTTATGATTGTGGGCGTTGCGCTTATAATGTCATCCTGGCTGATTTTTTTATTCTCATTTGAACTATTTGATATGACGTCGATATTGGTAATAGTATTTCCATGTTCGGTATTAAATATTTGTCTTTTTCCAACATCGGCGGTTGATGGTTCTTTAACTTCTTTAACATGCTTCTTAACCGGACTCTTCAAATGAAAAAAACAAAAAACAAAATAATGACTGTTTTATTTTAATGGGTAATAATCAGTTATGTAATTTGTTCAAATATTTATAAACATTTAACTAGATAATTTTTTTTTTGTAAATAGCAAGACACAAACAATTACTTTTCCGGGAATTATTTCAATGCCTTTATGGAATTTCTTAGATATGCTTCTAATCATTCGTCTTTTTGGTAAATTATCAATATCACTGTCCTCCGAACTACTGTCCAAAAATCTTCTATTTATAAATACTTTTGATGAATATGCTCCATTCGTATTTTTTGGCTAAAAGGAAAAAAATTTGTATATTAATCATAACTAAAAATTTAATTTATGAGAAGGGTGGTAATCCAATCAAATGTATGTAAAATTTGATAATTTCATGAGTTTGTTAAACTGTAATAGGAATAAAATTATACATACCTTAATTGACATAATTTCAGCAGGAATACTATTATTATCATCATCAACATCCTCATTATTATCCGTATTATCTGTATTTATCTCAGCAGCATTGGTATTTATCTATAAATATTAAAAAAAAATTCGGTCGGGTGAGTGTTAAGTGAACATTTTTGGCAAAAATCAAATGCTATTGCAAAATAATTAGTTTTTTTTTTTAATAGTAAACATCAAAAACTTACCTTTGCAATTGCTGGAATCATTTTCCGTTTCCTTTTATTTTGGATATGTGATCCCAAATTAATTATTTCTTGACAATCAATTGGATTTTTAGTAGCGGTGGCTGTAGCAATAGTAGTAGCAGTATTAGTAGGCACATCAATATTCACGTTTGACTGAAATAGAATATTAAAAAAACAATTTTAAAAAAATAATAATCAATGTAATAATCCTTAAAACATGTTATGGTTTTTTAATAACTTTTATTCTTGGTGATAGTTCGACATCACTGCCCCCCGAACTGCTGTCCAAAAATCTTCTATTTATAAATACTTTTGATGGATTTGATCCATTCGTATTTTTTGGCTAAAAGGAAAAAAATTTCTATATTAATCATAACTAAAAATTTAATTTACGAGAATATGAGAAGGGTGGTCCAATCAATCAAATGTATGTAAAAATTGATAATTTCATGAGTTTGTTAAACTGTAATAGGAATGTATAACTGTAATAGGATTGTATAATTACCTTAATTGACATAATTTCAGCAGGAATACTATTATTATCATCATCAACATCCTCATTATTATCAGTATTATCTGTATTTATCTCAGCAGCATTGGTATTTATCTATAAATATTAAAAAAAATTCAGTCGGGTAAGTGTTAAGTGAAAATTTTTTGCCAAAAATCAAATGCTATTAGGCAAAATAATTAGTTTTTTTTTTTTATAGTAAACATCAAAAATTTACCTTTGCAATTGCTGGAATCATTTTCCGTTTCCTTTTATTTTGGCTATGTGATCCCAAATTAATTATTTCTTGACAATCAATTGTAGTTTTAGTAGCGGTGGCTCTAGCAATAGTAGTAGCAGTATTAGTAGGCACATCAATATTCACGTTTGACTGAAATAGAATATTAAAAAAACAATTTAAAAAAAATAATAATCAATGTAATAATCCTTAAAACAAGTGATGGTTTTTTAATAACTTTTATTTTTGGTGAAAATTCGACATCACTGCCCCCCGAACTACTGTCCAAAAATCTTCTATTTATAAATACTTTTGATGGATTTGATCCATTCGTATTTTTTGGCTAAAAGGAAAAATTAATCATAACTAAATTTAATTTACGAGAATATAAGAATAAGGGTGTTAATCCAATCAAATGTATGTAAAATTTGATAATTTCATGAGTTTGTTAAACTGTAATAGGAATAAAATTATACATACCTGAATTGCCATAATTTCAGCAGGAATACTATTATTATCATCATCAACATCCTCATTACTATCAGTATTATCTGTATTTATCTCAGCAGCATTGGTATTTATCTATAAATATTAAAAAAAAAATTATTCTGGTACTGTGTCAGTCGGGTGAGTGTTAAGTGAAAATTGTTTGCCAAAAATCAAATGCTATTAGGCAAAATAATTAGCTTTTCGTATAGTAAACATCAAAAACTTACCTTTGCAATTGCTGGAATCATTTTCCGTTTCCTTTTATTTTGGCTATGTGATCCCAAATTAATTTCTTGACAATCAATTGGATTTTTAGTAGCGGTGGCTGTAGCAATAGTAGTAGCAGTATTAGTAGGCACATCAATATTCACGTTTGACTGAAATAGAATATTAAAAAAAACAATTTAAAAAAAATAATAATCAATGTAATAATCCTTAAAATATGTGATGGTTTTTTAATAACTTTTATTCTTGGTGAAAATTCGACATCACTGCCCCCCGAACTACTGTCCAAAAATCTTCTATTTATAAATACTTTTGATGGATTTGATCCATTCGTATTTTTTGGCTAAAAGGAAAAACTATTTATATTATAATCATCATATCAATTAATTATATTTAGAAATTCGTTTTGAATTTACTAAATTTAACAATTTACTAAATTTAATTTATTATTATGAGAAGGGAAGTCATTTATTATACAATTTTTGGAAAATTTGGATGTTAAATATCGAAAACTTTACCTCGCTGTTAATTGATGGAATAATTTTCCGTTCGGGATTTTTTGCCGTACTGGATTCCAAATGAATTTCTTGGTGTTGATCATTTGAGTGAGTAGTATTACTATTAGTAGCAGTAGAATAAGTAGTAGCCGTAGCGGTAGTAGCCGTGGCGGTAGTAGCCGTAGCGGGAGCCGAACTAGTAGCACGCACCTTATTTGACTGTAATATATAAAAAACCATTTTTAAAAATAATTTTAATATTTTCTATGCGACGTATATAAATATTAACTTGCCTTATTGGTAAGAATTTTTTCATAAACATCGTCAATAAATGTATATTGTTCTTTATCGTAATGTACCTATATATTTTTTTAATATTGCACAAAAAAAAAACAAAGAAATATCATTAAACATAACGTTTATAATCTTGTTAACTAAATTTACAATTCAGTTAATTTAATTTACAATAATTTACCAATTTGATTGAATATTTCAGATCGAATTTAACTTCATTTATATCCCTATGTAATGCAGTATATAATTGATCAGTTATTTTTGCAATATTTTTGATACTATTCCTTCGTTTTTCAACTAATAATTTATCAAATAATTGTATAATATTGGTTTTATGCATAAAATCCCTTAGGGACATATGTCGAAGTTTAGAATTATAAAATTTTATAAACCTTTTATCTTTTTGCGTTGACATATTTGAATCTGAAATTTAAGAAAAATAACAATTTTTTTTAATTAAATTTAAAAATATTTATTAAATCACATGGAGGTGATTTCACACAAAAAAATGTCATCCAGTTACGATACGGCTTATATAAGAAATCAAATAATTATTAAGGAAGAACTTAATTCTCATTTATGAAATACGTTTTGTTGCCAACCGTGTATGTATATGTACTCAAATCAAAAAGGTATTAAAGGTAAATTTAATTATTAATTTGGATATGTGACTCTGAATCTAAAATGAACGTAAGCATCCCATATAGAAATGAGAATTGGAAATGAGAAGTTAAGGATGGATAACTTTTCCATAATAAAAAATACCCTTTAATTTGCTCTTAAACCATTGTTGTATATTACAATTAATTTACATTTCCTTACTTATATTGTTTTTTAATTATAAAATTATTATAACTATTTTTAATAATTATCTGTCTGTAATAAGCAGCTATAACAAATATTACATTTTTTCCACTTTAACTATTTATTTTGATTTAATAATTTCAAATAAAAAGAAAAATACAAATTAATTGTGAACAAAAAAAATTCGTTTCGTTTGAACAAAATTGAAATAAATACCAAATTCGCAGAAAAACAAAATATATTCCTTGTATAGATGTTTGTTTATACGCGGGCAAACTAATTTAGTCGACTACCTTTACCTTTGTCATCCTACCAAGTATGTATACAATTTATACGGTTAATTTAAAAGGGTCCGAATAAATAGAATAAAAAGTAGGGGGAAATACTAGTTCAGGGAGACTATATTCCATAATCTTGCTGTTCTTTTTGGGAAAAATCTGTTTGTTTTCGCAAAAAACTAATATAGATACAGAATATGAATGAGCCTAATTGTGAATTTCTCGAATTATAAGAGAAGCTAATTGTGGTTCAGGAATTAGCTTTAAAATTTCATTAGAGCATTCATGGTAACAATATAGCTATAAAATGTGCACAATGAAGCTTCTGCGATCGTCTATGATCCAATGATTCAATGGAATTTGTTATTGTTTCACTTCTGATCAGCGAAATAGCGTGTTTTTGGATCCTGTCACTAAACTGAAGGGTAGTAATTGGTGCATCGCAGCCCATATGTAGGAATTGTACTCTAGAAGTGGTCTTATAAAAGTGGTCCTATAAACTAATGCTAAATTTTCAGAATTGAGAAATTATTTCGATCTTCTTAAAAATCCAATGCGACTAGCTGCCTTTTGTAGCTGCCATTATTATATTATTACTCCATGAAAAGTTGTTTGACAAAGATATTCCCAAATTTAATATAGGTCATTAGATTGTGGAATAATTGTATTATGCATAAGTATCAGTTCAACATTTATGGATCGTTTGTTTGAGAACAAACATGCCTTTGTTTTAGATGGATTGAATTCTACTAAGTTTATCCTTCCCCAATTATAGATATTGAATCTAAATCTTTGTTAATTGAGGAAATCATCATCTGGCGAAACTGAATCATTTGATTCGCATTATCGCATTACGATGTAGTTCATACTAAAAATGTAATGTAATGTACTATCGTCTGCATTGGACAGTGCATTGCGGATTTTCTGTTATCGATAAAAGATCATTAATAAAAATTTAAAAAAAGAGTGGGCGATAGAGCACATCCCTGATGAGGTACCCCAGAATAAACCGGATAAAGTTTGGAACTAATTCCATCTATAGTATAACCTTAATATTAGCTATTAGCTAAAAAGTTCCCAACCCATTTACAGAATCATAGTCCCCTAATCCAAATGAATGGCATTTGGATATTAATATGCCTTATGCCATACTCTATCAAAAGCCTTATAGCAATGTCTAGTGAAACCACTTGTGTTTCACCAAAATTGCAATACTATTACCTATATTTTATTGGTTAAATAATTTAGTAAATCTCCTGTGTAGATCGTTTGTGCCTGAAGCCATATTGGCAATCACTATAATAAGTTCTTTATCATCGAGATATTGCACAATCATACGCGATTTACTATATCTTCTCCATCAATACCTTATAGAAAGTATTGATGTTATGGCTATTGGGCGATAATTGGAAGGATTGCTTTTAGTACCCGCTTTAGGTGAAATAGGTGTAATATTAGCAATTTTCCAAGATGATGGAAATATTCCATTCGATTGAATGATTTGTGAACGAGTTTTCTAAGTGCGGGTGAACTAAAGTAGATGCACGCATTCTTTTAAAACAATTGAGGGAATGCCATCAGCTCCAGTACTTTTATGAACATCTATCTATCTCTAAGAGCTTTATTATAAACAATCCTGTCTCTGAAATATATATTTTTCATTTGAAAATTCGTATTAGGTATATTTGGAATTATTAAGACATATTACTATCATTGAGGCGACTGTATTATCTGAAAATATGGATGCTATAAAAGATTAGCCTTTTCAAATGGTTCAGTTAATACAGTTCCATTGATATCATTAATCGCAATGATGCAACTGAAGATTTTTGAACAAAATTACCCTGAATAGATTTAACTATAAAGTCCAAAAATATTATTTGTTCCTCTTTTACTGCGGAAGTAATCTTATCTTTAATATTTTGATTGAATAAAAACTTTTCATGAGCTATTGCTATTGAATTGCAAGAATTTCTTGCAACAATATAATTATTTCTATTTTGATATCAGTTGGAACCGATTTAGATAAGAGAAAAAGCCCTATTTTTTTTTTCTCATCAATCGCTATCTTTGTTTTCCTATAGAAAACCAGCTCTCGTTTATACCAGCTCTCGTTATACATTTAAAACTTTACAAGAAATGTATTTTTTTGATACCTAACAAGATTACTACATTACTAATCATTGATTCTATGAAAAATCAACACTACCATTTAGGCAAAAAATCCCAATTGAAACTTTTATAATATGTGTTGAGATTTCAATGCCCAATCGGCATTTTTATAATCCCAAATTATCCTATTTTTAAGTTGAGAATTATTACTAATAATTTGAGAATATTGAAAAGAAGCTGCGCGATATAAGTGCGTGATCTGAGTTTCCTATATGGGTGATGATATCGACATTTTATATTTCTGAGGATTTGTTGTTAGGAATAAGTCCAAAAGATTTGGTGTTGGTGATTGGATAGTTTGATAGTTTTAAAGCACGGGTGCAAATCCGGGGACGACGAAAATCCGCATATATAAACGTACCTTAATCAACAAGTGTGTTTATAAATTGTAATTGCATATGTTTATGTGCGATTATATGATCTCGCATATAAATATATATTCATACCACTGCATATGCATATGCACACACAGCACACACATCCACACATCTTGTTTATCTCATTATAGTTTATTATTATATTTATTTATAATACAATATCAAAATAATGGAATTATTTTTGTCAATTCATCCGAAACAAAAAAGTAATAAAAACAAGTAATCATACATTTTATTATCTTCTTCGTTTGAAGAACACAGTAATATATTTAAAATTACAAGCTTGAGTGATTGTTAAAAAAAAAAACCCCAATTTACATAACATAACACATCTATAGTTATCAATAATAAAATACGGAACGCGTATACAATAAACGCATATATATTAATTAAAAGAAATCACTGCGCTGGTAATTCACATATTATTTTACACTTTTATATATTTTATATTATTTAATTATGATGCAATATTACAATTATTTTATTTATTCAAATGTAGTCGTCATATTTCTTTTATGCATCACAGCATCAACACAATTATTCTTGATAATATATACCTAAAAATAATAAGAATACAGGCAGGAAGTATAAGCTATAAGAATCAATAATAAAACAGGTAAAATATAAATATTATGAATTATAATTAACAGATTATATATAATTTATATCTCAAGTGCATCTATATTATTAATTGCTTTTCAAGTTTAACGAGACCAATTTTACCTTTTTAACTCAAAGTTATAATTTTGAAGATGATGAGAAGGGAAAAAGTGATCTTTTTTGTAATTTACATTTAGAAAAAGTATTTTTTGTTATACATACATACATATCTGATAAAAATATGTAACTATATTCTATATTGTCCTCTATCCCTATTGCTGCAAAACGCTATATATTATATATGCAGTCACCAATTAATATTTCTCATAAAAATCAAATGCTGGTATTCTGCTATAATATTCATTGATTGAATGAATGTGCTGGTTTATGCCGTAAGAAGCGACATTCCGGAATTGGTTATGAATGTATAATTTGAAAATATTAACCGTAACATAACCTGAAAATGTTTCATTACGTAAAAAATTACTATAGAATAACCATCTTAACATAACCATTTTAACACTATTGACGTTTTTATTATGGTTATATTTTAGCGCTCAAAGTGTTTATGTAACGAAAAAGTAAAACCATTCCTTTGGTTGGGTTATTAATAGCCGCGTTCCATTCAATTCAATCAGGAGTAGGTAAGAGTAGATAAGAGTAGAAAAGAGTAGATGTTTTCTACTCCGAACTACTCTTTGCTATATTACGGAGTAGTTCGGCGTAGAAAAGAGAGAGTAGATGCTTTCTACTCTTATCTACTCCTACCTACTCCTGGTAACTGAATAATGGAACGCAACTAATATATATATTTTAATAATATTATTATTTACTTATTTATTTTTTTATACTAACTTTAATAGCATTTGAAAAAAAATGGATAAATTATCACAATTGTTGGAACCTTATAAGGAGATCGTTGGTACAACAGCCGGTGCCGTTACATTTATACAATTCCTAAGCGGTCTAGTGGTTTGTAATGATATTAGAAAAAAAGGATCAACAAAAGGGTTTTCAATAGTACCATTTTTAGGTGGTATGGTCCTGTAAATATTTAAAACATTTTATATTTTTGTCCCATAAAATCAATATCAATAATATATGACATATATATGATTTTATAAAATTTATCATATAGATGCGTTCTCAGTTTAAAATTCGGTGCAATATTACAAGATGATAATATGATAAAAATCAATTTTCTCGGTGTTATATTAAATATAATTTATTTAACTATATTTTATTGGTATACATTGGGTAAAAATAAAACTGATGTTTGGGCAAAGTTAGGTTATGGTGGTGCATTTGTTATTGGGCTATTGGCATATGCTGAATTTGAAAATCCCGACATCGTAGAATTTCGATTTGGTTTAATAATAACAGTTTTATTGGTTGGATTAGTTGCATCTCCGCTTTTAAATTTGGTAAAGTTTTTTTCTATTTTTTGTTTTTTTGTTACGTAATTACTATTTATATTTTTTTATCTTTAAATGTGAACACAATTAAACTTTTACAGGGTGAAATTGTACGTACAAAATCAACTGAAAGTCTTCCATTTCCAATTATTGCATCCGGTACATTGGTAGCATTTTTATGGTTTTTATATGGATTATGTTTAAATAATTTCGTAATTATAATACAAAATTTAATGTTATTAGCATTAAGTATTATACAATTAGCATTATTTGTAATTTATCCGTCTGCGTCATCATCACAGATAAAATCAAAATCAAAATCAAAACCAGCAGCAAAAAAAGAAAAATAATTAAAGAAAAACAAATTAATATATTTTTTTTTTAAAAAAAGGGGTTAATTAATATAATTTTAATCACGTATTTAGGGCAATTTGAATGGGGTAGCACTGCACCGCATATAAAACATATATTTTTCCCGTTATATTTTAATAAAAAGGACCACTATATTAATAAGGGTTTATGTAAAATAAGAATCAGAATTAAGTGATAGTGTAATTTGTGTGATTCCTATATCGTAAATTGAAACGTTTGACAATAAATAAATAATAATTTTCCTGTGTTTTTTCCAATTATCTTCCATTTACATTTTAAGCGGATAAATAAAATAAAATAATGTTATAATAATAATAATAATATAAAATATTTTACAAAATTGTTAAAAATATACAAAATGAAATATATATATTTACTAATTATTACTTATATGAATTTTTAATATTAGTGACAGGATCCAAAATCACGCTATTTCGCTGATCAGAAATGAAACAATAACAAATTCCATTGAATCGTTGGATCATAGACGATCGCAGTAGCTTCATTGTGCACATTTTATAGGTATTATTACCATGAATGCTCTAATAAATTAAGTACAAAAATTGGTTGTACGCATAAATGACATCTAAACATTCGTTGACAAATACTATCGATAATTTCTGTTTGCGTATAAACAGGCCTAAAAATTAAGAAAATAAAAAACCACGTTTGAAGTGTCAAGTCAAATCAAAAATAATTTAAAAAAAAAACAATTGGATTTATTATTTATTTTTTTGTTTCGATCCTCTATGCAGAAGACAATGTGCATAATTAAAATTTAATTTATAATTAAAATTTTTTATAATAATAATAAACAAATAATATATAAATAAACAAAATCAAAATAAAATTTATAAAATATAGAATAAAACGAATTTATTATTATAAATAAACGACAATTTAATGACAATGTAAAGTTTTGTTTTGTATATTCTTAAAAAGAATATATTATTTGTTTTTTTTTACTAATTTGCGGTAAGTGTGATTTTGTGATTACTAATTAATTGGATAAACATAATTATTTTTTATAAAATATTATTAATATATAATAATAGTATACGAAATAATTTGCAAGTAATTTTAATTATATATAATTATAGTAAATTCAATCATAAACTGTTGTTGTACATCGATTGACTTGCTAAACATATTATTTTTTTTTTAATTTATTTTTTAAGGTCATTTTGAAGTTAAGATTTGTAGTGATAACTGCAGATAACAATATATATTAATGTCCAGTTTATATCGGACGCTTCTTCGAAAAGGCTCTTTTTTTAAAAGTGCCTTGATCAGGGTAACAAAATTTGTTTTATAAAATTTACCAATATATCGGCATCACGTTCACTTATGTCACATATTTTTTTCCGTATTTTGGAATGTGGAAATCTCAAAACTGTGTAAATTATGAATGAGAAATTAAATTAAATTGTATTGGAACATTCGAACATATAATTTGATGAATCACCCATCAAGCACAATGCAAAAAGTGCATAAATGGTGTTATACCCGGAGAATTAAGCATTTGGCCACTTGCTACTGTTATAATTGTGGTCAAATTCCATCACTGTTTTTGAATAATGAAAATTATCGAGAATTGGGATTTCCTTTAAAAATTTAAAATCATTTTTGTATTGATTATATAAAATAATTTTCAGAAAAGTTTTATAAATTTGAAGAAAATACAGTCGAAATGTCTGGCAAGTGACTATAGGAAACCCAGGGTTCAATATGTAAAATTGTAGAATATATCATATATCTTACCGATACTCAAATTAATCAAATAATATTTTAATTAAAAATAATAATACAAGCATATAATTTGATTAATAATTGCTCTGGGTTTTTAGTTAATAGTATTTTATTTATTAATATACTCATTGTTTTTGTTTTTTTATTTCAATTTTTATTCACAGGATATAGTCAACTATATATATATACTATACGAACAAAAATTCATGAAATATTATACACTAATATTATACCTCTTTTATGAAGATTTTTTTTTTTTGTGTATTTATGCTGATCACATATATTTGATATGCTTTTATGGTAGTAAACTAAATTTTGGCAAATTGTGATATTTAAAAATATAAATAAATTGTATAATCTCTCAGTACAAAACATAATTATACATTGATAATGAAAACAGAAGAGTGCAATATCACTGATATTCATCATAATCATCATCCTTATATCAATCATAATAATAATAATAATAATAATATTCCTAATGCTGATACAACTTCATTTACCATTCAGGCTTCATTCACTGACGGTAACAATACAGCTGTTTTAGGTGAACATTTTCCGATTTATATCAACAATAGGTAAATATTAAAGATATTTCTTTTTTCCATATATTAAAATTTTAAAATGTTGATGAAATTGTTTATTTAAAATATTAATAATTTAAAATTGTAACAAAAAAAAAAAAGAAAAAGCTTATATATAATACTATAAGAAACTGTCTTTTATTTATTCTGATCAATTAATTTAAAATAATACAAATTAAAGACAACTTTTTTTTTTATTGTACAATATTTAAATATAGTACGAGTATTATGACTATCTATCTTTATAGTATATATATACTACTCTAACCACTATAATATCGGAAACCTGCTATTTTATTCGTATGCTCGACTTTGAGATGCCGCGAAAGGACTTTACACAATAATTTTTTAATCCTTCCAATTTTTGAGTTCATAAAATGATGGTTTTAGTTAAATAATTGCGCAGACAGAAGTAAAAAAACTTTTAAATTCAATTAGTTATGGAATTTAATTCAAAATGATTCAATTTAACAAAAAAAAAAATTTGACCATTATAATATCGTACACTTATATATTATACGCCACTAATCACCCTTGTAACGCCTCCTTTGGCCTTTATAATAGCATCCATTTTCTTAGACGTTGTATTTACTAAATTTTTGCATTCATCTGGTGTTTTTCTATTCTTCATTTCAATGATTTTTCCTTGGAAGGAGTGAAGCTTCAATTGTAACTTTCATATCATGTTTTTACTTTGTGTTATTAATGCCCACAACGATTCTATTGCACTTAAATCGGGACTGTATGGTTCCTTTTAATCTTATTATCAATAAGAATAATACCAAATATTCCTAAAGAACTTAATGTAACTAATTGTAAGTCTACTGTATCAGATATTTAAATAAAATGTGGTTAACCGCGGTTCATTTGAGTCACATAAAGTGGTGTAAAATTTAATTCAAAAACCGAACTATATATGAATATAAGATAAAAATCCAGACATATTTTATTAAACAATATTTTTTTCCTAATAGTAATCCTTATTAATATTTTATCACAAATCACAGTCCTTTTCAATTGTTTTGCAAAAAAACAAAACAATAAACAATTTTGAGTTCTGCGGCAATGGGATAGCATTATATTTTTGATGATGAATGTAAATTTGTTATTGTTTGTGATACCGATAATCGAGTAATTCACACACAAAACGAAGCATTCCATCGTGATTGTTTAAAACGCACTGTGAAATTTTCAGCCAGTTATTATAATTTACATTTCAAAGGGAGTCGCTTCTTTGTTTTAATTTACTTACTTAATTTTATTAATTTTCATTCCATTTAGTGTACGGTTTTCATTCCCAAAAACACATTCATATATTAAATGACTACCTTTTGCGATCGACTATATTAAATTATATTCAAACGGAGAATATACATTTCAATAAGATGTTGGTCTACCACAAACCGCGAAATCAACTAAGAATTGGTGGGAAGCTAAAGAAATGGGTTTAGAAATCCATTTTTAGAAATGGATATCTTCGAGTCCTGATTTAAGTTCAATAGAATGGTGGTGGGCATTAATAAAACAAAGTAAATAGATGATATGAAAGTTACAATTGAAGGGGTGAAGAATTCCAAGGAAAAATCATTGAAATGAGGAATAGAAAAACACCGGATGAATGCAAAAATTTAGTAAATACAACGTCTAAGAGAATTGGATGATATTATAAAGGCCAAAGGAGGTGTTACAAAGAAGATTAGTGGCGTATAATATATAAGTGTCCGATATTATAATGGTCAAATTTTTTTTCGTTAAATTGAATCATTTTGAATTAAATTCCATAACTAATTGAATTTAAAAGTTTTTTTTACTTCTGTCTGCGCAATTATTTAACTAAAACCATCATTTTATGAACTCAAAAATTGGAAGGATTAAAAAATGATTGTTTAAAGTCCTTTCGCAGCATCTCAAAGTCGAGCATACGAATAAAATAGCAGGTGTCCGATATTATAGTGGTTAGAGTAGTATATAATAAAAAACATAAATATTGATTATTATTAATTGATATATTTTTATATTGATAATTTTCAATAATTTTTGTTTTTTAATATTTGTTCGGGTACGCATTTATAGATGACTTACGCAAACGTAAATCTATTTTAAAATACACTCTTTCAATATATACATATGATCGTAATAGATCGAAATAATATATATACGGGTTGGATGATAAAAGGGTTGGAATTAAAAAAAATAGTTTTAATTTACAATATTATTTTTAAACCAATTTGAAATTACAGAGGACATTTTAATCTCTTATTTGGTAGTGTTTATTTTTTTTTGTTTCAAAAATACATGAAAATCATATTTTTTAATAAATTTCCTATACAACTGATGAAAGAGATTTATTTGGGACAATTTTATTATTTGACAACCGGCGGCAAAAAATTACAAGAATCGATTCTGTTTCAATAATATCTGTTTCAATAATATTAATAATATTAAAAGACATTCATAAACCAACCAATTTAATGCAATAAAAAAAAAACATTCGAATGTTTTAAGTGCTTACGTGATACGTGAGGTAACTGATTAGTTTAGTTTTGGCATTATTGAGACAAAAAAGTTTTATTACTAAAAAATACCGTAAATACCGTAATTGGAAAATATACATTTGTTTTGCATATTTGTTAGTAAAAATTTTGGGGGAAATCCCCTCATTCCTGCCCGATTTAATGAAAGTGAAAATCCTTCTAGGTGTTGCCCTAATGGAATTTTTTTTTTATATTATCATTTTCGTATTTCATAATAATAATAATAATAATAATAAAACCATAAATATTGTTTTTAAAGAGTTGTTACTTAATTAAAAACTTGGTATTTTATTCAGTTTAATTCATATACGCTTTGCTGGTTGAATGCTTTTTGCTTAAAGTTTCTGGCTCTCTGGATTATTGGTAAAAATAACATACGTTCTACAAGTGCATATATACATGTATAACATCCACTATTTATAGACTTTAATAGATAAGATTAATTGGTATTAAATTAAATTAAGTATAAAAGGTGTATTAAGATAAGATTGTGTTTTTCTAAAAAAAAAAGAAAAAGAAAAAGTAATTTAATACAATTGTTATAAAATTATCTTAATAATATGTATGTATACAGTACATAAATAATTATAATAATAGAGCCATAGAGTGCTTTAAATGCTGAAGCTGAAGCGATAAAGATAAAATTAGTTGACATATGATTAATTGAATGGTAGTAATTGCCCATATAAGCACAGTGCAATCATATACTAAATAATGCACCACCAGAAATACGTAAGTCACTTCAATATTAATAAAAACTGGAAATTAATTTTGAATTTATTTATATACTATTTTCATTATAATAAATTTATCATATATAAAGAGAAGAAAAAAAAACCCGCACGTACAATTATATATGTGGTATGGTATGTTGCTCGTCCGTCATGACTTTTGTTTTATTGGGCGATAAAATTGGCTAAACTGATTATAAATTTCTATATACAAATTATTATTAACCATATATATATTGTAAATTTTATTCATTTTAATTTTAATGAATTTAATTCAAAATGATTCAATTTCACCAAAAAAACTGAAAATTTGACCATTATAATATCGGACACTTATATTTATACGCCACTAATCTCCTTTGTAACGCCTCCTTTGACCTATATGACACCATCCATTGACTTAGGCGTAGTATTTACTAAATTTTTGCATTCATCCGGTGTTTTTGTATTCCTCATTTCAATGATTTTTCCTTGGAATTCTTCACTCCTTCAATTGAAACTTTCATATCATGTATTTACTTTGTTTTTATTAATGCCCACCACGATTCTATTGAACTTAAATCAGGACTTGAAGATGTCCATTTCTAAAAATGGATTTCTAAACCCATTTCTTTAGCTTCCGACCAATTCTTAGTTGCTTTAGCGTTTTGTGGTAGACCTACATCTTATTGAAATGTATATTCGCCGTTTGAATATAATTTAATATAGTCGATCGCAAAAGGTAGTCATTTAATATATGAATGTGTTTTATGGGAGTTAACCGTACACTAAATGGAATGTAAATTAATAAAATGAAGTAAGTAAATTAAAACAAAGAAGCGACTCCCTTTGAAATGTAAATTATAATAACTGGCTGAAATTTTCACAGTCACGTTTTAAACAATCACGATGCTTGCTTCATTTTGTGTGTGAATTACTTGATTATCGGAATCACCAACAATAACCAATTTACATTCATCATCAAAAATATAATGCTATCCCATTGCCGCAGAACTCAAAATTGTTTATTGTTTTGTTTTTTTGCAAAACAATTGAAAAGGACTGTGATTTGTGATAAAATATTAATAAGGATTACTATTAGGAAAAAAATATTGTTTAATAAAATATGTCTGTATTTTTATCTTATATTCATATATTTCGGTTTATGAATCCATTGTCTTGTTCACTTCCGTGCGACCACTTTTTGGATTGCTGTTGACCATTTTAGACTTATATCACTCACAGTAGTTCTCCTATTTTTTCACAGTTGCGTTATCACGATCAGTAACATTAAATTTTACACCACTTTATGTGACTCAAATGAACCGGTTAACCATGTTTTATTTAAATATCTGATACGCTAGACTTACAATTAGTTACATTAAGTTCTTTAGGAATATTTCGCATTATTCTTATAATTGATAAGATTAAAAGGAGCCATACAGTCCCGATGTAAGTCCAATAGAATCGTTGTGGGCATTAATAAAACAAAGTTAAAACACGATCCGAAAGTTACAATTGAAGGAGTGAAGAATTCCAAGGAAAAATCATTGAAATGAGGAATACAAAAACACCGGATGAATGCAAAAATTTAGTAAATACAACGTCTAAGAAAATGGATGCAATATTATAAAGGCCAAAGGAGGCGTTACAAAGGAGATTAGTGGCGTATAAATATAAGTTTCCGATATTATAATGGTCAAATTTTCAGTTTTTTTGGTGAAATTGAATCATTTTGAATTAAATTCCATAACTATTTGAATTTAAAAGTTTTTTTTACTTCTGTCTGCGCAATTATTTAACTAAAACCATCATTTTATGAACTCAAAAATTGCAAGGATTAAAAATTTATTGTTTAAAGTCCTTTCGCGGCATCTCAAAGTCGAGCATATACGAATAAAATAGCAGGTTTCCGATATTATAGTGCGGTTAGAGTAGTGTATGTATATGAATAAAATGTGTTTTGGGCCATTTATATTCTAACTAACAATAATCATAAATTTCTATTATCATAATGTAAACAAATTGCATATTTAAATATTTAATTGGTTTTTGATTTGTGTTACAAAATAATGATAAAATATTTTTTGAAAAATTTACAAAATAAAACATTAAACAGAATATAGAGTTATATAGAGTTGTTTGTGGTGTTTTATTTAATTTATTTTAAAAACATCATCTCATCATAAATTTAAAATGATAATATTTAAAAAATTTATATTGTAAGTTTATTAATTTTTACTTTTTCGTTATCTTTTATGTATTTAACTTTAACACCATCCATTCACCTATATATAACATATATGAGGTTGTTGGTCTGTTCTTGTTTTATTTTTGTCGGTGTTTTTTTTTTTTTAAATAACCAGCTAAAAATGGTTATTATATAATCAAAATGTATTAATTTCATAATGACTTAAAAAACATCGTTCAAGGACGATTTAGGCTTTTAATTTCAACAGTGAGATTGTGTTTATTTTAAATAAATTCTGAAATACGTATAGTTTAATTAAGTAATAAAATTAGAAAGCAATGAAATTACATTAGAAAGTTTGCAATTATACTTGAAAAATGTAATCAAGATATTTGATTTTGGAATTTAATTAACAAATTGTTTTTTTTTAATAACATATTTTAGTAATCATCTATATAATAATAATAATAATAATAATAATAATAATAATACAATACCATCGGAACATCATCATTTATTATCAAATCAACAGAAAACAGAAACGGAAACAATTGCACCACCAACAACACATAAAATGAATTTAAAATTAACAAAATATAAACATTTAATAACAAATCGTAATATAAAAGTTGATATATTAGCGATATTATTTGGTGTTGGAGCATGGATGGGAGTTAATTCAATGTTTGTACAATTACCAGTATTGGTGACAACGGCACCCGAAGGTTGGAGTTTACCATCATTTATTGTAATTATTGTACAAATTGCAAATATCGGACCATTATTATATACATTAATACAAAAGTATTCGAGAAAAAAAATGATTGATTCCTATATAATTTATAGTATATTTATTATTGGATGTCTATCAGCATTATTGATGTCATTCTTTTACAATCGTACATTAATTGTTGGTTCGTCGGAACGCAGTGTAGCTTTATTATTATTGGCATTTGGTTTAGCATTGGTTGGTTGTACAAGTTCTGTTTTATTTATGCCCTATATGGGACGTTTTCGTGATATATATTTAGTAACCTATTTAATTGGTGAAGGATTAAGTGGTTTTATTGCGAGTATTGTTGCGTTAATACAAGGTGCCGGCGGTAATCCAGAATGTAAAATACAAAATTCAACGGAAACGGGATTACCGGAAATTGTACGTTATTCAAAACCACCACTATTTGGTTCACAAGAATTTTTTCTTTTTGTCTTTGGTATCTTAATTATTAGTTTTTGTGCATTTATACTGTTGAATAAATTGAAAATGTGTAAAGAGGAATATGCAATTGGTACATTTCAACATGGTAATGAATATCATTATGATAATGATGATGAAAATAATAGTGATAAATTAAATCATCATCAAATGAATAAGAATAATAATAATAATAATAATAAAAATAATAATAATGATGATAAAAATCATAATAATGATGATAAAAATCATAATAATAGTGATAAAATGCTGTCAAACATTGATTCAGGAAATTCAGCAGCAACAATCATCAATAAAATTGAAAAAGTAAAGAAAATTTCTACATTCAATTATAAATTTCTATTATTATTAATGGGAATTGTGTGTATGTTTGCAAATGGTATATTTCCAGCTATACAATCATATTCATGTTTACCATACGGTAATGTTCCATATCATTTAACGGTTACGTTAAGTGCAATCGCAAATCCACTTGCATGTTTAATAGCAATATTTTTAAATCATACATCAATACGATCTATTATTATATTGGTGGTACTGTCGGCGGCCTTATCATGTTATGTATTGGCTACATCCATTTTAAGTCCAATGCCACCATTAATTGGTACAACAATTGGTGAATTTCTAGTGGTTAGTATGAATTTATTGATTTATATTTTGTCAAATCATTTTCAATTGAAATAAATTGTGTTAACAAAATACAAACAAAATCACAAAAATAGTTTATTTAAAATCTTAAAATAATCATATATTTTTTTGTTTTAAATGTTTAATGTCATCCAACAGGTATTCAGTTGGACAATTTTATATGGTTTAATAAGTTATATTAAACTGTCGATAACAACAATATTTCGATATCAAGGAGGTAAATCTCTGGTGTGGGTCGGTGCTGTAACACAAAGTGGTTCAGCAATTGGTGCTATATTAATATTTTGTTTAGTAAATGTGGTAAATAATATTTTTATATCATATGATCCATGTGCTTCTGAATGAATTTCAATATAGTATTAAAGTGTCTATATATATATATGATATAATAAATTAATGGATGGATGGAATGTGTATTTATGAGAATGTTTAACGATCAAAATTTAAGATATGATTATATAAATTGATGTAATATAGATACTTATTGAGATTGGAACTAAATTAACACAAAATAAAAATTAAAAAAAGGATACAATTTGAATATAAAATGTTTGTCTAATTTTATTATCATTATTTGTTATAAATTTTGTATTTAGTTTGTATATAGAATGAGTTATAATTTATAAAAGTTTATTTAAACAACAATCAAAATTATTTGTAATATATATTTATTTTAGTACAACTAAGGCGTATATATATTTAATTTTTTTTTCGTATCATCTATTTTATTATAATGGTGTGGAAGGAATACAATTTATTACTGTATTACTAAATACATTTTCAAGGTAGGAATGGAAAATCTATTCAATATTTGTATTTGAAATAGTGATTTATCTACTTCGTCTTTCCACCTACCCCGCCCGGTCTTCCTACACTCCTAGATCCGCCCGGCTTACTGTTCAGCATTTTTGACGGTATACGATCGCCATCCATTCTTACCACATGACCAAACCACCTCAGGCGACCAACAACTTAATGAACCGAATGATGTCGGGTTCGGTATATAATTTATATTTATATAGCTCGAAATCGAACCGCCTACGCCACCATCCCATTTCCTTTGTCGGTCCAAAGATGAGGCGTAGTATTTTCGTTTTCGAACCCTCCAAGTCGCCGTTCGGTGGCCTGTGTCATGTCATGCACCACGTTTCAGAACCGTAGGTCACAATTGATTGGTCGAATCACTGTTTGATATAGCTTCAATGTTTCAATGTACTCAACTCAATGTCTCAATGAGAAGAACATCTTTCGTAAACCGTAAAAGGCCTTGTTTCCCGAAGCAATCCGGGATTGAACTTCTTAGTTACTTCCTGTTTATGCTGCTTCTTAAGGTAGCTAAACCTGTCCGCCGTTTCATATTTGTTCTGACCAAATACGGATACGCTTTGATGTTGTGCCATATAAACCTACTGTTTGTTGGTGCGATCATATACTTGGTCATTCTCCTCGTTTCTACCCTTAATCCCATTTCCGAAGCTTCACGTTCCAACAGTAAGAACGCTTCTTACCGCGGTACCCACACTTCTTACCCACTACGTCAATGCGTCATCGGCATAGCCGAGTAATAGAACAGATGACGTAAAAATAGTGCCGCTGGTCGTGTTAATGGTCGTCTTCCTTATACATTTTTCCAATATAACATTGAAAAACAATGTAGCCAAAGGGTCAGTCCCCTTGCCGTACTCCGTCAATGGTTTCAAATGCATCCGATTTGATCTGCATCCCTTATTTGTACCTGAGATGTAACTCAGCGTCAGTGTTAGTTTTGACATGGCTATCAATTTTTGGTGGTAATCCAAATTCCTCCATCGTGCGCCATAATTTTTCCCTAATAACACTGTCGTATATGCGGCCTTAAAATCAACAAATAGATGGTGTGTTACTACTACGATGAACACTCCCTACACTTTTCCATTATCTGTCGTATGACAAACAGTTGATCAGTTGTTGAACGATCATTACGGAATCCTTACACATTGGTATTCATACCAATGATTTCCTCCGCATATGGTAATAGGCGCTTATGCAACACATAAGCGAGTACCTTATATGTTGCATTCACAGCAAAGATATTCCCCGATAGTTGGAACACTCCATCCTGTCTCCATCCTTCTTGTGTATTGCAAGCACAATTACAGCAAGCTTCCACTCCTGTGTGGTATAACCTCATAGTTCCAAACATGCACAATTAGCTCGTGTATACCACAATTTCACAATACATCCCCACCGCACATTTTAAGAGTTCACCAGGTACGCCGTCAGATCCAGCAGCCGCTTTTCCATTCTTGAGCTTCAGAATGGCTTCTCTGGTTTTCTCATATGTTGGTTCCGAAATTACAACTAAAAATTTCAAATTGTATAGTAAATGAAACCTCTGAGATACAATTTTCCCTAGTTGTTTTTTTAATTAGAAATTACTTTAAACTTTCAAAAAAAAAAAAATTATGGTGTTTTAGAATTAAACTCTTTCAAAATAATATCTTGTGTTCGTCAAATAAATTGTTCGTCAAAATGTTGGTCCTTATATATAATATCTTATTCCATATGACATGTTCCTAAATTATATTTCTAAATTAAATGATTAAAGTAATAAAACTTTAATAATCTCTATAATAATATATTCGTGTGATCATCCTGTATTTAAGTGTAATTAATTATTCAAAACGACCAACGATATATCGTTATACATATATATATATATATATATATATATATGAACGCCTTTGCAGAGAAAGTAAAAGTATATATTAAATATCAAAACAAAATCAATATACTAAAATAATTAATGTTTAAATTAAAAATACTGACGACTGAGAGAGTGCGAACATTAAACAATGGATATTGTATACTTATAGACTTGTACTACATATCATATATATTATTATTATAGTATATATCGAATGTTTATAATTCATAATTTAAAAACTATTAATAATTTTATATATCCGCAGTTAAATGCAGAGGTAGATGTATAAAGATTTATGTATAAATTGTAAGAATCTGCATATAATTAGTAGGATATCAATAACAAATTACACATTTTTTAATCGTTTACATATATATACAAATGGAAAATTAAAAAAAAAAACAAATAACAATAATTAATTATTAGTTATTAGTTAGTCATTTTGATTTTACATTTTATTACACACATATTTATTATATACGTCATATATACGAATAATAATTTACATTACATCTTGTATACAGAATACAGATTTAATAACGCGAAAATACGGATAATAAGGAAATGTGGGGTAATATTGAGAAAACTTTGTCTTTTTAATTTTTAATTAGAAATGACAATTCTATACTGTGAATACTTATAAGACTATAATTTCTAATATAAGATATTGAATAAATATTGTAGAAATTAATATTGTCTCGCGAGTTGAATTGAATTGGCTGCGTGAAATTCTAGTTCTTGCGGGACTAGAAGAATTTAATCAAAATTAATATGAAAAATCTCAAATCTTTGGAATTACCGCAACTTACCAAAAATAAAATAAATTGCAGATATTGAGTTCGTACAAAATAAAAAAAAAAAACGCAATGTATTTTTATTTCACCCATATCACTACTACATTAAAATAAAAACTATACGTGATATACCAAAGTAATTGAAATACTATTATTATTTATATAAGTATGTATATAAATAATACAAGAAGAAATGTAAACAGAATTTTGAAAATGTAAGTGAAATTTCCAATTACCATTATTTTTTTTTTTTTATTTATTTATTTACAATGTTTTTTTTTTTTGCACAAGTGAATAAAATTTAAATATTTATTCTTCTTTAAAATAAAAATAAAAATATATTTATATTATATTATAATTAGTCAGTCGTCGTCGATTGGCACATTTCATTCATTCATTCATTCATTCATAAATAAATATATATATTTTCTATAAAGTAAACTTTTTATAAAATCTTATTAAATTATAATATTAAGAGTCAAAAAAAAGATGTATAAAAATTCTAATTTTTCATTATTATGTTTCTATACTACAATAATTATTATTTGTATTGTGATACCGATTATTGGTAAATTATTATAATAACGTTTAAAACGAATAGTTCATCAATTGTGATTGTATTTGATATTATAATTTAAATTTAATTTAGTTGGACGTATAAATCCATATAAATCATCAGTGCATCATCATCATCATCATCATAAAAGAAATACAGGATTAATATTTTACAATTTACGTACACATAAACCATTTTTACCGCCAATTGTAACAACTTTGAATTATCCGCAATCAAGATTACCGATAATTGGTGAACCATGTTCATGTGTAAATTTCAATTGTGGATGTTGTGCCGGTTTAAACATTCAACAATTTAATTTCAATCAAAAATGTAAGTATGTTATATATATATACGTTATATAGGTGAATTTGCAATACATTCCATAAAAATAATCCCCCCGTTAGTCAATTATTTAATTCGTTTATAATTAACAAAACGGGAATAATTTGGATGATATATGGTACGGTGAACGAAGAATTTTCAATCCAAAAACCTTATTACAGCAAATCATAAAATAAAAATTCACTAAATCATCATTCAAAATCTTCCAAATAGAAGACATTTTATGGAATTGATAATATTACTTCTGCGCGCCTACCTACACCTACAATTGGTTTTGGCGTCCATTAACACAGCCTCCTCCAACCGGACCTATTTACCGCCAACGTCCACCAGCCGGAAACGCCCCCGAAGGCCCGAAGGTCCACTTCTACTTCGTCTTTCCACCTACCCCCACGGTCTTCCCACACTCCTATAGATCCGCCCGGCTTGCTGTCCAGCATTTTTGACGGTATCCATTCGATCGCCATCCATTCGTACCACATGACCACAACTTAACACAAATTTGGTTTTTGTACGTGATAAAGACAAATTGGTTAATAAAACACTGGGGAACGTTTTTACTTGATGGATAATGGAAAGGAAGTATAATCCTTTTAATCAGGGTATTAAAAAAAATTAATTAATTACATTTTTAAGCGTAAAATCGAAGAAATACGTTCACATAATTTCAAATATAGTATAAATTTTAGCGTATTCCTTGTTAGCAAAGACCCATTTGTGTACCTTGCAACCTGTACTCGATGAGGCGTAATATTTTCGTTTTCGAACCCTCCAAGTCGCCGTTCGGTGGCCTGTGTCATGTCATGCACCACGTTTCAGAACGAGTAGGTCACAATTGGTTGAATCGGCAATTGATAATATATTCAAAGATATTATAAATTTGGTTTATTAACTGCGTGCACATTAATTGGGCAGGACAATAAGTACATATATGATAAAAAAAAAATGAACGGTGTCTCGTCAAAAAATCATTTTTCCCTGTCTGTCTCAAAACTTATTGTCAAAATATCACTTCAATCCCAGTTTTTATTGGAGATATTTAGTTAAATGTACACAAATGGACGATGGACGGCAACAGAAGGTCTCCCGGAAAAGCCATATTTTTTTTTGTATAAAATCACAAATAAAATTATTATATATATATTTCAGATAATGTATAATTCTGTATTATATATTGATAATTCTAGTTTGTACAAATTTTACATATAATCCAAATGATTTTGCTATTAAAATGGATGTGCATATGAATGAAAATAATATTTATGAATATATGGCATCAGCTAAAAATCCACCGCCATTATGCATTCCAGTACCGATACCGTATGTTCCATTGAATACGGAAATGTGCGTAAAAATATTTGATATATTTACACCAGGTAGAAATTTACATATGTGTATGGATATGCAAGCTAAAGTACAAAAGGCGCCAGTCATTGTAAGTAAGGATTTTTTTTTTACAATTGTATCACTCACAATTTAGATCAAATTGAATATATATATATATATATATATATATAGGTTTTACATTTTGATTGTATGCGAATGGGACAAGATGGTTGGACATTTTTAAAACCAGAAGATGGTGGCGGTATTATTACACCAATTACGGTACCGGATCAATCTGAAATTATGGCATCACAACCAGCCAATCCCCAATCACCGGCGATAGAACCATCTATAGAACCAGAACCAGAACAAACGGATTCAGATGTATACGACGAAGTATCCGAAGTCAAAGATAATGAATAAAATAACAACAGTGTAATTTTTAATTATTACAATTTTTAAGGAAAATATTAGAAATATTTGCTTGTAAGTATAAGGAAGAAATAAGTTAAGGCCCGCAAAAAATAATTAAAAAATTATTTATATTAATATAGCAGAGGATGGGTATTTTTGATATGAAAATATTTATTCGTTCCTAAATTGATATATTTATTATAAATGATATCGACTAATTTCGGAAAGGGTATATTAATATTATATAGTTCTTTTATTGCGATAATAAACGATAATCAATAGAATTAAAATTTTTAATTTATGCGCGTCTATAGTTTTCTTTAAATGCATTTTTTTTTAATAATCTGTTTAATCTGTATGACTTAAACGCATTTTTCAAAAGAAAGTTGTTGTTTTTTTTATTTTATTTAATTTTATGGAAATCTGATCAAATCTATATTGTTTAAAATCTATATATCACATACTTTAAGGTGTTATCGCACGCATATATAAAATATCGTAAAAAATGACTTTATTTCCATGTGATATATTGAATCTATATATATATATATATATCGATTGATTATATATTTATTATGGGTTTAATCACCATCTATATACATATGTACTGTTTATATTCATTATTATTATTATATATTATCATTTTATATATATGTTTTATTGTTTTTACTTATTTTTATAATTAATATATGTCTTGAAGGTGAATATTAATTTTAGAATAAACAAATATTCATACAAGTGGATAATACACGTTTTTGTGATATGAATTCAAAAATCCAAAATTCAAACAGTCGGTTCATTTTCCATAAGAATGCACAATAATTTAAAATGCAAAAGAATTCGTTTCATGTATTAGGTGTATGAATTAATAATGCAGATTTTTTGTCTTGAAAATGGCATTTATTTGTATAACAAAATGTAAACGTTTGCCAATGGTTGTTTGGTCGACATTCCGACAGCCATTGCAAGTTCATGTTGCGTTCTACACGATCATTTCATCCAATAACGCTTGCAATTCTTCGTCTTCAAATCGTCTTTTTGGCTGACCTGGCCATTCTTTTTGTCTTCCAAGTCAAAATCATCATTTCGGAAGCGTACAAACCATCGTTCACTACAGTTGCTTGAGCTGAAGCATGTCCACTATATAAGCTTCAACCAACAAACGATATAACTTTCAGCAGCGGTTTTCTTCAAATTAAAGAAAGTTATTAAACTGCTTCCCCCCAAAACAACTTTTTCAGGCATGTGTTTCGACATATTCGAAGCAAAAAAAAAAGCTTTGTTGTTTACTTTGTTCAATGAAATGACATATACTAAAATTTATAGCCTAATGACAGACAAAAAAAAAGAAAAGAAAATGGCCGCGGTGTGTTGCGATACACTCAACGCTAGTTGTGCGCCATCTGTTATCTAAATCCGGATTTTTAATTCTTACACGTAATATATTGTTGTTATTTTATGTTTTTTTATTACTTTAATCACTCATTAAATAAAATTATATGGAAAAAGTCATTTTCCATAAGAATGCACAATAATTTAATTTTAAAATGCAATAGAATTCCTTTTCATGTATATACATACATATTCGTAAATATATGAATGGTAAACAAAGCGTTAACTGTGATTTAAAATTGAAATTTAAAAAAAATCATATTCCAATTTAGTCATTTTTGCATATATACATATAATTTAAATTAAATAATTTATCCAATTGTGTGTTTATTTTTTTTTCTATTAACGCAGGGATTTTCATATATAATATTGTATATGTGAAGAAACGGAGAAAAAAGACTAACGTTGCCAATGTATAATACAAAAAAAATTATTGTAGATACTCTATAAATATAGTTTTTAGGTAAAAAAATCCAATCTATATAATACATATAATGCACATGACCACATGCAACCATATCTTTTATAGACATGTGTATATGCGTGCGTGTTTATTTATTTAATTAACCCTGAATTATCACAATAACTTTTTTTTTTTTATTAGTTTATTTATACCAACAATAAATCGCATTTTCCTCATTAATGTTTATTTAAATAAATATTATATATATATATATTAGAACCGTAACGACATACAATGACAATGTAGATATCAAATATACATATCACTTTGATAGAATATATACGAAATCACATATACCATACAGCATATCTTAGACATATCGGCATAGCCAATATATATGGGATTTTTAATATAGAATTGCTTATAAAGGGTGATTTTTTAGCTATTATCTTTTTGGCAAGAATATGGTTTAAACAGTTGACGCCGCACGTTTCGTGTTTTGTTTCACTGTCAAACATCTTAAGTTTGCGGTCTATAATTTAACCATGAATCGTCTTACAAACAACGAACAACGCTTGCAAATTATTGAATTTTATTATCAAAATGCGTGCTCTGTTAAGAATTGCGTTCATCGCGACGAAATTGTGTTCGGCGACCACGAAGCTCATTTTTGGCTCAATGGGTACGTAAATAAGCAGAATTGTTGATTTTGGAGTGAATATATCAGCCAGAAGCATTGTGCAAGAGCTACCAATGCATCCAGAAAAAAAAGTCACAGTTTGGTGCGGTTTATGGGATGGTGGCATCATTGGACCATACTTCTTCAAAGATGATGCGAATCGTAACGTAACTGTGTGGTGGTGAGCGCTACCGTGAGATTATATCCAAATTTTTTATTGCCCAAAATGCAAGAGCTTTACTTGCATGACATGTGGTTTCAACAAGACGGTGCCACATGCCACGCACAGAACGCGCAACAATGCGGACTTATTGAAAGGCGAGGCGATCGGTGAACATTTTATTTCACGTTCGGGACCGCCGGTCAATTGGCCGCCTAGATCGTGCGATTTAACACCTTTAGACTATTTTTTTATGAGGCTATGTTAAAGCTCATGTCTAGAGACAGACAAGCCCGCTTCAATTGACGCATTTTGGAAGACAACATATTGAAGCATTTATTCGGCCGAGATACCGGCCAAAATGTTGGAAAGAGTATGCCAAAAAATTGGACTAAGCGGATGGACCATTTGAGGCGCACTCACGCACTCAAACATTTTCATGAAATAATCTTCAAACATTAAATTATATGGACCGCCGCCGCGTACTATCGATTCATTATAAAGATTTTATGCATTTTTCTGAATTTTATGTGTTTTTTTTTTTTTTTTTTTGAAAAACTTTCCTATAGCTTTTAAAAAATCACCCTTTAGTAAGATAAACTGAAAAATTCTATTTTTTTTTGTAATTCCAATCCGAACAAAATGAACAAACACATTTTGAGGTCTGACTGTAGAAGTGTGCGTGGGGACATCACGTATTTTTTTATAATATCCCCCCAAATAAAAAGATTATAAAAAGTAATTTTTTAACAATATGTCTATAAATTATTGCATATGATAATTTAATCATCATCATATTATATTATTAATATTATATTATATATTATATAGTACTTTTGATTAAATATTTAATGTTTATATTATTTAATATAAATATACAGAGTGTATCACGCACGCAGCACACCCCCACGTGTATATATCAAAGCCGAATTTCCTCGGTTTTTGTATCATCGCATGAATATAGTACAATTAATTTTCAAATATATATATCCAATGATGATATTCAATTATATATTGAAATGATATGTGTATACAATAATGTCCATCTATCTATAGTAAGTAATATCGTGTTGTAGAATGATAAAGAGGAGTTCGATGTTTAAAAAACGTATTTAATATGATGAACATTTTCTATAAATGTTACTACTTGGGATGTGTATATATTAATCATACCTTATTAAAGATAATTCGGTATATATATATATATATAACAATTTATATTAATATACATATATATATATATTGTCATATAAAAAAATAATTTTATCATTTATGTATATTATATTATATACAAAAATATCAAAGAAAAACTTTGCGAGCCAACACTTAAATATTTTATTATTTTTTTTTTAAGTAAAACACAACAAAAATCACAAAGGAAATTAAAAACAATGAATTTTTTTTTACTTATTGTCAATTAGTTGAGAGTTTTGCACGATAATTTAAGTTTTAGTGAGATATATACATTACATATCTATATATGTATATAATATATTTTTAGCTATATAGCGAAGAAAATCTGTTTTTATTTATTTAAAATTTTTGCAATTATTTTTTTTTTTTCATAAATATAGAATATATTTGTAAAAAGAATTAACGTTCTTTTTTAATTTTTTTTTTTGATATTCACCAGAATATAATTTTTTATATGCGTTAAAATAATAAATAGAGTCGTATTTCATATTTAATGCATTAAAATGTGCGGTCAATAATGAATTAAATAAAAAAAAAAAAAAACAATTGTGGAAGTATAGAATTAATTTGTTTATTGTTATTTACATTTATAATTATTTGTTTTTAACTCAAGGGTGTTGTTGGTTGTTATAAAAGTTCTATTATGTTCATGATTTAACTATAAACATTTCTAATTTATAGAATCAGTCTGCGGATTTCGTTATTATAGTGAGTACTGCATTTAAATAAATTTTTTATTATCATAGTTTTTATATTATTTGTGTATAGTTTATTATTATAAGATTTCAAATTATATATAAGAACAATGCAATATATAATGCATAATGTAATGGGAAATGATTTTTGAGAAATTCTATGATATTACCATAATATAGAACGTATATAATAAAAATATATATGGTATGTAATTATAGATTTATTTCGATGCACGCAAAAGTTAATCGCAGTTAATCTCATATAGTATGTTGTTAAAAAATAAATGTACAAAAATTTGTTTAATATACGTGTTAATTAAACGTTAATAATTAAAAAATAAAAATTTCAGTTAAATTATTAATACCTCATATATTTAAGATTAGCCTTGACACAATTCAATTCATATACTTTCGCGACTTATCTCCAAAAAAATACATTATCTAATTTATATACAATTGATTAATATATATATTTATCGTATTTATATACAACAAATAATATAATAATACAAAATCAATCAAAATATGTTTAAAAAATTTCTAATAGATATTATTTTGAGTAAAAAAAAATATCATTTTATTATTCAATTCATTTTCGCCTATATATACAAATAAATTTAAGTTTATTTTGCCAAAATTATAATATAGTTAAAGTTCGCAATTTCGCAAAGGATTATATATTATATTTATTAAATGGTTTTTTTTTTTGTATATTGAAAAAGGATTTTTATATAAGGATAGAACCAAATTTTTAAACACATATTAATTACTATGTATAAAGTAAGTATATTAATTAATAATTGTTATATTTCTATAATATTTATTCGGGAACCCTTGTGGACAAATATGTACTATAATATTCAGTGATATATTTATAAAAAAAACATATAATTTACACTTACATTAAGTAAAATGACTTGTTAATTATTTAGTTTTGGTATTTTGTTTATGAATTTTTTTTTAAATAAATAAATGTGTTTATATTTTTGTTATACATATTTATTATATTTATAATTTATTTTTAACCCTGTATAATTTTTTTTAATTAATTAATTAATGATTGAAAAAAAAAACAAATAACTGATTAAAATAATTTTAAAAAATATGTAATACAACACTAACAAATTACATTTTATAATCGCATTACAATATAAACTTGAGCGCGCGGTGCTCATATACCACCGACGATATACTACTCTAACCAGTATTAAATCGGACACCTGCGCTATTTTATTCGTATATGCTCGACTTTGAGATGCCGCGAAAGGACTTTAAACAATAATTTTTTAATCCTTCCAATTTTTGAGTTCATAAAATGATGGTTTTAGTTAAATAAAATGAGTCAATTTCACAAAAAAAAAATTTGACCATTATAATATCGGACACTTATATATTATACGCCACTAATCTCCTTTGTAACGCCTCCTTTGGCCTATATGACACCATCCATTCTCGTATACGTGGTATTTACTAAATTTTTGCATTCATCCGGTGTTTTTGTATTCCTAATTTCAATGATTTTTCCTTGGAATTCTTCACTCCTTCAATTGTAACCCTCGGATCATGTTTTTACTTCGTATTTTTTAATGCCCACCACGATTATATTGGACTTAAATCAGGACTTGAAGATGTCCATTTCTAAAAGTGGATTTCTAAACCCATTTCTTTAGCTTCCAACCAGTTCTTAGTTGCTTTAGCGGTTTGTGGTACAGCAACATCTTATTGAAATGTATATTCGCCGTTTGAATATAATTTAATAGTCGATCGCAAAAGTGTAGTCATTTAATATATGAATGTGATTTTGGGAGTTAACCGCGTACACTAAATGAAATGTAAATTATAATAAAATTAAGTAAGTAAATTAAAATTTTTTCTTTGTTAACGATTCCTTTTGAAATGTAAATTATAATAGCTGATGAAAATTTCACAGTGCGTTTTAAACAATCACGATGGAATGCTTCATTTTGTGTGTGAATTAATCGATTATGGGAATCACCAACAATAACAATTTTACATTCATCATCAAAATATAATGCTATCCCATTGCCGCAGAAACTAAAATTGTTTTGTTTTGCAAAACAATTGAAAGGGGAGTTGATTTGGGCTGAAAAATTATTATCGATTATTATTAGGGAAAAAACATTGTTTAATAAAATATGTCTTTATTTTTATTCATGAATCCATTCATGAATCCATTGCCTTGTCCACTTTCATCGGACCACTTTTTGGATTGCTGTTGACCATTTTAGAGTTATATCATGCCCAACACTTCTCCTGTGTTATCACAGTTGCGTTTATCATACGATCAGTAACATTAAATTTTCCACCACTTTATGTGACTCAAATGAACCGATTAAACCATATTCTATTTAAATATCTAGGATACGGTAGACTTATAATTAGTTAGAATAAGTTCTTTAGGAATATTTCGAATTAATCTTATTAATAATAAGATTAAAAACAACCATACAGTCTCGATTTAAGTCCAATAGAATCGTTGTGGACATTAGGACAACACAAACACACATTTGTGAAATTGAATCATTTTGAATTAAATTCCATAACTAATTGAATTTAAAAGTTTTTTTTACTTCTGTCTGCACAATTATTTAACTAAAACCATCATTTTATGAACTCAAAAATTGGAAGGATTGAAAAATTATTGTTTAAAGTCCTTTCGCGGCATCTCAAAGTCGAGCATATACGAATAAAATAGCAGGTGGTGAAATATATTAATTGGAAAAAAAAAAATAAATAAACACATCGTCACATTGTCGTGGCATACGTTAAAAACTGTTGGACATATTGTCCAATGGACAATATCCGTATACTATATATATATAAGGAAAGTTCATTTATATCAATAATTACAGATTTTGTTTTTCCACCATCGCCTTATAAATTATTAATTAAATTAAAATAATCAATTAAGTGTTTTTTTTCCATTTCTCAATAATAGAAAACCCCCCATTGATTGGCATTTACCATATTTAAAATTTTAAAATAAATTATATATAAATTATATTTATGCATGCAGCATATAAAATAATTCTTACACGATAATTTCATTATTTTATTTCGACTTTCATAACAATTAGTGTTAATTATTCATAATTATTCATAATTATTATAAATATTAATAATATAATTATTATATTTGCATATGTTCAGACTTTGTTTTATTATATATACTCTGTCGATTACCTTCATTTATTAATAATTCATTTATATTAATTATAATATAACAATGTTATTATTTCCTAAATATATGAACAGATCCATTTTAAACCATTATATAAATCATTTGAATTATTCTTTATGATCCATTATATACTATTCATATATATATATGATATAGTGTCAAATTGCAGACCAATTATAAAAATTAAGTATGTTACAACTAATTTTATAACATTATTATCACCTATCTAAATAATAAAAGCTAATTAAATTGGATTAATTAATTAATAATGCGATAGAGAAAAAAGTTATAAAATTCATATATTTTTATCATATATATACAATAATCAATCATTGCGATAATAATATTAAATTAAGAACTTTATATATGTGTTAATTTTACATTTTTATTTTGGTTTTTTTTTTTTTTTAATGTAGATTTACTAAATCAGAAGTATATATATTAATTTAGATTTAATAAATCAGAAGTATATATTAATTATGAAGCATACAATAGTTGAAAAATTAAAAGCATTATTTGAAAATCGTAAATTAAAAGTGGATACGCTTACATTAATATTTGCCATTGGATCATGGATTGGAGTATTTGCATTATATGCACAATTACCGGTATTGGTGACGGTGGCACCAGAAGGTTGGAATTTACCATCGTACATTGTGGTTATTATTAAAATTGGTAATATTGGCCCATTAATATACACATTAATGCAAAAATATTCATCACGTAAAATGAACGATGCCCATTTAATATATGGATTATATATAATCGGTTGTATAACGGCCATATTAATGGCATTTTTCAATGATCGTACGATGACAATCGCCGATGAAGAGCACAGTATTGGAATATTTATTTTAACGTTTGGCTTTGCATTTGTCGGTTCGACAAGCGCTGTTTTATGTATGCCATATATGGGACGCTTTCGTGACATTTATTTGGTTACGTATTTATTCGGTGAAGGATTGAGTGGTTTCATACCGAGTTTAATTGCGTTGGGTCAGGGTACCAGTGGTTTTACGGAATGCATACCAAAGAATAATACTATTGATCTGTCGGCAACTGTCGAAATTGAATACATACAATCGTCAAATCCACCACGTTTTGGATCGGAAATATTTTTTTGTATTATATTTGTGATACAAACAATTGGTCTAATAGCATTCGTATTATTGCAAAATTTAAAAGTATGTAAAATGGAATATGTTGTTGATGTCGAACAAACAAATGGTAATGATTATAAATATGATATTGATCAATTTTCGTCGTCATCGACAACATCAAATGAAAATGGAAATGAAAATGTAAGGAGTAATCGAAAAAAAACGATAACAAAATATAATTATATTTTATTAATGATAATAATGGGTGTTGTTTGTAGTGGAACATTTGGTATATTTCCGGCAACACAATCATTTTCATGTTTACCATATGGTAATAACGCTTATCATTTATCGGCTACATTAAGTATTATGGCAAGTCCAGTTGCGTGTTTTATTGGAATGTTCGTAAATCATACATCAATTCGTAATATTATGAAATTAACGGGAATAACAGCGATTATTACATGTTATGTAATGGCCACCGCATTATTAAGTCCTGAACCGCCGTTGGCCGGAACAACAGCAGGAGCCATTTTAATTGTATGTTGGTTATTTTTATTATATATATTATGGAAATGGTCAAAAAATTAAAATAATTTTAAATGTGTTTATTTTTAATATGCATATATATATATAGGTATCAAGTTGGACGTTACTATTTGGTATAATCGGTTATATTCGTTTGTCAATAATTGCAATATTTCGACAACAAGCGGGAAAATCCCTTGTACATGCTGGTATTGCACAACAAATTGGATCGGCATCTGGTGCAGTTATTATATTTTTATTAGTAAATTTTGTTAAGGATTTATTTACATCATATGAACCATGTTCGTCATATGATCCTCATAACTCATGATCAATATAATCATATATATATTTCCCCATAATATATATTATATGTAGTTTTTTTTTTAAATTTATAACTATTGTACATAAATAGAAATGTTCTCAAACATAAATATTTTTCAATTGTGATAATTTCAATATTATCTATATAGAATTCAATTAATAATATGCGTTTTTGCAGTTTCACATAGGATTTGTTATATATATTGACAGTCAGTATTTTTTCTACACTTTAGGCACAAAGTATTAATTGTATTAATGTCGTGATATTCTTTGATTATATATATATATTATTTTGGTGGAAAATGAATTTCATTTGATTTAATTGGATTGTTAACCAAAAGGTAACCGTTATTTCCAACAAATTCGATGCCGCGAATCCGTGTAAGATTCATTATAGCATTTCCGATCAGTTAAGGTTTAAAAATGATCTGTTATATTAAGTATTGTATACTTTGGTTTTTATTATTATTTGAATTTAATCCTTAAAATGTAATACTATACCAATTGATGATTTTTAGAAGAGATCTTTGAAATGTATATAATTGGTTTTGTTAAACAATGTTTTTTTTAAAAACGGACATAGGAAATATCAAATGATATCTAGAACATTATACAAAATAAACTTCAGATATAAAGGAATAATTTATTCAAAATTTACTTTAACGAATATACATAAAATACAATAAAGAAGGTGATACAAAATACGTGCTACAAAATTAACATATATATATATATAATAATATTAATAATTTACACCGAAATATTTTCTATATATTATATATTTAAGCGCCATCAAAAGCAAATCAGACACACACAAAATTATTATAAGATTATGTATACTAATGTTAAGTAAAAGTGTTATTGGATTTTTTTTTTATTATACATTTTAGAACTTTTTATTAATAAAATTATAATAAATTCAAAAAGATTATATATTTATTAAATAATAATACACATTTTATTTTCCATATAAGTATAATAAGAATATACGATATCAGGTTTTTGGTTAAAAATGTGCTCTGAAACTGAAAAACCATTTGAAAACCCATTTTTTTTTTTTTTTATATGACTCATTCAATTCTGTATAAAAGTAAAAGAATTATACAAGATTTGCAGTTATACTAATTGTCCATAATAACATTATCAAATCCAAATATATAAAAAAAAAAAATTTGGTGAATTAATCGTTATGAAAATGACGCGTTTTAAATTAAAAACAAAATAAAAATAAAAAAACCATGAGAAACCCGAAAAAAAATTTTATTTTAAAAAAAAAAAAACATTTATGATAAATAAATAAAAGATAAAATTTTGATACTTTGAGGATTAAATCTTAAAAAAAAATTAATTATATTGATGTCGCATCGTAACATCATAATACAAGGCAATTTTGCTATTCGATTTTTCAACAATCATTATAAGGATTAAATCAACAACGCACTTATATATAAATATATGCCATATATACATACAAATAGATATCTAATTTAGTCTTACAATATAGTATTTATATAGTTTAAAATCTTGTGAAATATGAACTTTTTAATTTGCGACCATCAAATTTACCATAATCATTAAACTTCAAATCTAATGAATTTTATACGTTTTATATATTTGCATTAAAATTATATACCAAAAAAATGTTTGTGTTTCGGATAAATATATATATATATATATATACAAACAGATTTGTTTTTCATGGGATATATTATTTAAAATTAATAAAATCATTGGCCTACATCTGCGGCTACGATATATTAAATATTTTTATATTTTTAAGATAACTGAAATTACCTAAAAATACGTATTTATATTTTTTTTTTTAAATCAATGACGTTCGGTCATTAAATTGTATTTATATACCGGGTGTCCAATATAATAAATGCAGGAGGGCTATAACTGGGGGTCATCCAATAACAATCATATTGGCATGGAATTTGAAATCCTTTGATTAAAGATCAAATTAATATTTTTTTTTAATGAAGCACACTATTTTGGGGAACTCATATTAAGGAGTTAAAAATCCCATTTAATTTAAATTTTAATAATTAAATTATAGCCATTCATAAAAATGTTTTCGAGATTATATTGGACACCCGGTCTAAATATAAATCCTTATGTAAAATAATATATATAAAATATATACATAAAAAATCGTAAAAAAATCGTAAAAAAAAAAAAAAATAATAAAAAGATATATAAAATTGCGGAAAATGAATTTTTTTTATGAGTCAATATATTAATAAATTGACGCACCAATACGAACAAACAACTCACAGTAATATATTTGCATGTTAATTGACAAATCACCGGTGCTTTACCCAAAGAGATAAACATATAATAAATAAATTATTAAATATATATACGCATAAATCGATTTTACATTTATATATACTACTCTAACGACTATTATATCGGACACCTGCTATTTTATTCGTATATGCTCGACTTTGAGATGCCGAGAAAGGACTTTAAACAATCATTTTTTAATCCTTCCAATTTTTGAGTTCATAAAATGATGGTTTTAGTTAAATAATTGCGCAGATATATCTGTATATCTGATACGGTATATACTTACAATTAGCAACATTAAGTTCTTTAGGAATATTTCGTATTATACTTAATAACAATAAAATTAAAAACCACCATACAGTCCCGATTTAAGTCCAATAGAATCATTGTGGACATTAATAAAACAAAGTTATAAAATTATCCGAAAGTTACAATTGAAGGAGTGAAGAATTCCAAGGAAAAATCATTGAAATGATGAATACAAAAATACCGGATGAATGCAAAAATTTAGTAAATACTACGTCTAAGAGAATGCGGATGCTGTCATATACGCCAAAGGAGGTGTTACAAGGGAGATTAGTGGCGTATAATATAAGTGTCCGATATTATAATGGTCAATTTTTTATTTTTTGTTAAATTGAATCATTTTGAATTAAATTCCATAACTAATTGAATTTAAAAGTTTTTTTTACTTCTGTCTGCGCAATTATTTAACTAAAACCATCATTTTATGAAATAAAATTGAAAGGATTAAAAAATTATTGTTTAAAGTCCTTTCGCGGCATCTCAAAGTCGAGCATTCGAATAAAATAGCAGGTGTCCGACATAATAGTGGTTAGAGTAGTATATATATACATATATATTATATGATCATATAAAAATAACAATTAACGATTGCTACTCGATATATATAAGTCAATAAGTCATCTATTATATACGATTGAAAATATAGTTGCAGCAGTATTCAATAATAACGTCAGTATTTATTTATATGCAGGAATAGTTCAATTGGACGAAAATATCAGGAAGGTCGTACTATGGTTCTGATTACCATAAAAAAAACCACAAATTAGGAATCCAATAACAGCAGATTGTTATTGGACCCTAATATACCTATCGACGGTTTTGTCCTGTTGTCTGTCTCAAGCGGGTATGGTTTGATTTATCAAAACGTCCATATAGCGTAGCAAATACTTTTATTTTCCACGAAAATTCAAAATATAAAGATAATTATTTTTATGTATATATGAATATAATAAATTCAATAGGCATATTTTTAAAATATGAATTATAGATTTAAATGAGTTTATTATAGTTGAACGTTTTTATAAAATTCTTCTATATAATGATAGAGCAATCACTGTATAAATAGTATATATATTTTGTATATATACGCGTTTTTTTTTTTTTTTTTGAAGAAATCAATGACGGTATATAATCAAAAAAGGATAATTAAAATTTAATACAAACCAAATATATTTTGTATTTATATATATAATATATATATATATTTTAACATTTTATATTCTATATATCGCGAGGTTGATTTGATATATGGAATTTGTTATATAAGTTTTTTAAATGTATATATAATATAAATTAAAATGTATGTTTTGCATATTATTTTATATATATTTTGTTTATATTGTTAATAAAATATTCATAATAAATATATACATATTATATATATATATTGATATATATATATATATATACTAATGTATATATAAGATAAGATCAAGTTATTTTATATATATCTTAAAAATTTGATATAATAAAAAACATTTTTATATATAAACTGGTTTATATATGTATATATACAATAAATAAATAAATAAATGATTCACAGAAGTTATTTCTTTTTTTTTTTTGATTTTTAATATATTCAGCGTTTATAGGAAAATTGAAATTTTTTATTAATTTAGTTTAAGACCAGCTCAGCGATATAATAACACGAATAAAAATAAATACGAATAATATATATTTACAACAGAACAGAATATATCCTTTAAAATTATTTATTTATTTTTATCAATATATATATACATTTAGAGGATATATAATTTTTATCTATATATATATGGTGTATAATAAACTATGGAGAAAACATATGATTTTAATAATGATAAATTGATAACAGCACGTATTGGGGATAATGCCGCAGATACGGCTTTAATTGACAACACTTATAATAAAGGAATTATTGTGCAAAAGAACAGGTAATTAAATTATTTATTATATAAATAAAATGTTTAATTGATGATATTATATTTTATAAATAAAATTGGATTGCTTTTGATATATCCAACCAATATATGTTTGGATGGTGTAATGAAAGTTAAATGTTTTTTTGTTTTTTTTTTGTAATTTTTACCGTTAATTTTGGAATTAAGAAATAACGATTGTTTGTGATTAAAATGTTTTAAATAAGCGATATATAGTGATTAACAAATATCATAAATAAATATTTATATATAATATATAAAAAGGCATAAATAAGTGAAATATTTAAATTAATTATGAATATTCATTAAATTTAAACAAAAATTTAATAATATAAGTTTTGTTCAATTCAGGCCAAAATCTAAATAATGTAGTTCTCATCATCATATATATATATATATATAGGCAGTTGTTTATATGTGTTTACAATTTATCTGATAATTTATTTTTATTTATATAATTCAAAATTACAAGATATTTATATTCTATTCGAAAGTTTAATTTCAAAATTTCTTATTGGCATCCATCACCAGGAAATGATTGTGAATAACATCAAACAAAAATCTAAAACATAATATTAATATTTTTCTAAAATTATTATAAATCTACGCAGCAGAAGTGTTTGAAATTAATTTTCGGGAATCTAATCTATAATAATTAATAAACGTTCGTTTACTTTTTATATAAAATAACATTTATTTGATTAAAATTTCGTCTTCTTCTTCTACTTCTTCTTCTACCAATATTTCGATATTATGATATCTGTGTATATATTATGTGGTTCGATATAATAATATAAAAATATTATGGAAAAATTTGATATAAATTTACAATAAAAATAAAAATTGAAAAATAAAATTAAGCAATAATAATACAGAAAGCAAGCAATATTAAATTTAGCTTTTGTATACTGCTCTAACCACTACTGCTATTTTATTCGTATTAATTAAATCAAGCCCTGATTTAAGTCCAATAGAATCGTTGTGGGCATTAATAAAACAAATTAAAAATCTGATATGAAAGTTACAATTGAAGGAGTGAATAATTACAAGGAAAAATCATGGAAATGAGGAATACAAAAACATCGGATGAATGCAAAAACTTAGTAAATATCACGCCTAAGTCAATGGATGGTGTCATATAGGTCAAAGAAGGCGTTACAAAGGAGATTAGTGGCGTATAATATAAGTGTCCGATATTATAATGGTCAAATTTTTTTTTTGTTAAATTGAATCATTTTGAATTAAATTCCATAACTAATTGAATTTAAAAAGTTTTTTTTACTTCTCTGTCTGCGTAATTATTTAACTAAAACCATAATTTTATGAAATAAAATTGGAAGGATTAAAAAATTATTGTTTAAAGTCCTTTCGCGGCATCTCAAAGTCGGGCATACGAATAAAATAGCAGGTGTCCGATATAATAGTGGTTAGAGTAGTATATATATATATATATAAATAGGATTTGTGAAAAAGAATTTCCTGTGTTAAAATCTTCTAACATACTGGTATATTTATATATATATATATATATATATATATATACCAAAACAAAATTAAGGTCCCCGCAGTGACTTAAACCCGCGTGCATTAAATTCCCAACCAAAACATGTTCCATTGCTCCACTATACGATTTCGGTCTAAAACTTTTTTTTTTCTAACTGAATTCGTTTAATTTATATTAAATTACGATACGATTAACTACTATAAAGATTCATCTTGATGAATTAATTCAAAAATTTATCATATAATATACTTTTTAGTATATTAACTAACTTAAAAATATAATATTAAAACATGGAAAATCACTATAGGTTTTTTAAATTTGCAATCCAATTTGTCTGCTCTTTTATGGGAATCCTAAGAAGGGGATAGGATTCCCGTAAAGATAAATGACAATTTCTATAGATAAATACGAAAATAAAATTCTAATAATTTTAATATGTATAATTATAAATAATTTTTTTATGGGATTAATTTATGTGTTTTTGTGTTTCAATTGCGCATCATTTAATTTGCGATTAAAATTTAAATAACTTTAAATTATAATTAAAATTTATTAAAAAAATTAATTAATTTTAATTAAACTTCAATAAATAATAATTTTTATATGCGCGTATAAATAAATATAAATAAAATTTTGTACAAACGTCCTTAAAATGGGAATAGTCATATGAAATTGCGTATATATCATATGAAATAATAATATAATATTATTGATTGATTATTGGCAATTTATTTAAATAAAATTATTTAAATTATCATTTATTTAATACGGCACCTATATATTATAAATTATATTTTTTTAATAAATCAAAATCTGTAAATTATTATACTTGTATATTTATTTAATTTAACTATATATATATATAAATATTTATGCATATATATATATATATATATACGCAGCAATATTCAATGTACAGAACATCATGATTTATTACGTCCTATTACGGCTGCCATCGTAAAAGAACAAGAACTATATGGACGTAATTTAAAAGTGGATACACTTGCATTATTATTTGCTCTTGGATCATGGATTGGTGTATTTGCGACGTATGCACAATTACCGGTGTTGGTGGCGGTGGCCCCCGAAGGTTGGAATTTACCATCGTATTTGGTTTTTATTGTAAAATTTGGTAATATTGGTCCATTTTTATATGGCATAATACAAAAATATTCATCGCGTAAAATCAATGATGCCCATTTGATTTATGGATTATATAGTTTTGCATGTATAATGGCACTGTTAATGGCATTTTTCTATGATCGTACACTGATGATTGGTGAACAAGAACGTAGTATGGGAATATTTGTATTAACATTTGGATTTGCATTTGTCGGTTCAACAAGTGCCGTTTTATGTATGCCATATATGGGACGTTTTCGTGACATATATTTAGTTACATATTTGGTTGGTGAAGGATTAAGTGGTTTCATACCGAGTTTAATTGCATTGGGACAAGGTGCCAGTTCAAGTTTGCCTGATGATTGTGAACGGTTAGCAACAAGTAATTTAACCACATACCCAGCAGACGGTTTACCAATTACAACTGATAATAGTAGTACAACAGCTGCTACTGCTACGGATACCGATCTACTACAACCACGTTTCACTACACAAACATATTTTTTAATCATATTTCTATTACAATTTATTAGTTTAATTGCATTTATTCTATTGGAAAATTTACGAATATGTAAAATTGAATATGTCGTATCAATAACGCACTGTGGCAATGATTACAATTATGATGTAACATTAGATAAGAAAAAAACAAAAAAAAAACTTAATTCATATTCGTATAGCATATTATTGATAATACTCGGAATTGTTTGTGCCGGTGCATTTGGTATATATCCGGCAACACAATCATTTTCATGTTTACCATATGGAATTGTAGCATATCATTTATCGGCTACATTAAGCATTATGGCAAATCCAATTGCTTGTTTTATTGGTGTATTTTTGAATCATACATCATTTCGAATTATAACGGGACTAAGTGTTGCAACGGTATTACTTTCGATACATGTTATTGGTGCAGCTGTGCTCAGTCCAAATCCACCATTTGTTGATTCAATCGAAGGTGCCATTTTGATTGTAAGTATATTATATATATTTATTTGGTAATATGCATAGTTTACCAAATTATTTATCTCTATATAAATGTTTGTTTAATTTAATAATTCCTGTTTTGCATATAGATCATCTGTTGGACGATACTGTATGGTTGTATTGGATATATAAGACTTTCTGTATTAACCATATTCAGGCAACAAGGTGGTAAATCTTTATTGTATACTGGTGTTGCACAACAAATTGGATCAGCCGCTGGTGCAATACTTATATTTTGTTTAATTAATTTTATAGATAATCTTTTTATAGCCTATGATCCATGTCGATAGAATGATCAATTTTGTACATATATATATATGCGATCCAAAAAAATGATATTAAAATTATGTGTAGAATACAGAAAAAAGATATAATATATAGTGACAATGTATAATGTATTTTTAAAAATATATTTTTATTTTTCTATAGTAAATTATTTCTATATAGTAAATTTTTCCTAGTTATAGTTTTTCTTAATTCTTAAACATTTTAAAGTTATAATATATTTTATATTTGTATTAAAATATTAGGTTGTCTAAAAAGTATTGATAATTTTTTTTTACAAAATTCAAACGATTTTTTTATATATTTCCAAATGAACTTTATTAAACCAAATATGCGCCGTTTTGATCGATGACCCTTTGCCATTTTTCTGGTAAAGACATTATCCCATATCACTGTAGAACTTCTGTGTTTTCTGGGCAAAAAACTGATCCAAGTGCATTTTGCAGTCCTCTGCGGAATTTAATTTTAAACCATTAAGGGAGTTCTGCAGAGACCGGAACAAATGATAATCTGAAGGTCCGCAAGGTCCGGACTATATGGTGGATGCATTAAAACTTCCCAGCCAAACTCTCTCAGTTTCATGCCGAGTCATCAAAGATGTGTGTGGTCTGGCGTTGTCATGATGGAACACAACACCCTTTCGATTCGATTAATTCTGGACGTTTTTTTTTTAATCTCGTGCTTCAATCTTGTTAATTGTTGACAATAGAGATCGGAATCAATGGAATTTGACCGGGTGTTAGTAATTCATAATGAAATGATTCCTTTCCAATCCCACCAAACAGACAGCATTACCTTTCTTGGTGTTAATCCAGGTTTTGCTACTGTTTTAGGAGCTTCACCCTTCTTGGACCACGATCAAAACATTATTATCGTATGTGATCCATTTTTCATCACCTGTAATCATTCGCTTTAAAATTAGACTCGATTTCGTTCCTTTTAAACAGCGTTTCGCAAATGGAAATTCGGTTTATTAAATTGTTTTGTGTTAATTCATGTGGTATCCAAACATCGAGCTTTTTCCAGCCGTATCCAGCCTTTGTCAAATGGTTTAAAACTGTTTGGTGATGGATGTTTAGTTCTTTAGCGATATCATAACTGCTTACGTGTCGATTTTCTTCAATTTTTGATATGGATTCATCGACTTTTTCAGTGATTGGTCGACCAGAACGAGGAGGTGCATCTTTGACATCAAAATTACCGGAACGAAATCGAGCAAACCATCTATAGGCTGTTAATTTTGATAAAGTTCCTTCACCGTAAACTATGCACAAATTTGTTCATGTGCCTGCGTTGCATTTTCACCTTTTTCATAATAAAATTGTAAAATATATCGAATTTTTTCACTAATTTCGCTCATCTTTTTAATGCACTACAACTTTTAAATGACTAAACAAATTTAATTTCGGAGGAATAACTGGAATTGCTAAAGCTGTATCAGCAGTTAAACAAGTGCATGATGATTTCAATAAACCGCAACAAACACTAATAAAACATTGGAACCTATCGCAATGGGTCGGGGATTGTATTTAAAACCATACAAAACGGTACTAGGACTTTATTTACATCAACCAAAAAACTATTAAAAACGTACCCAATAGACCATTAAATGAATTGGATCTGTACAAATATACTAAAAATATTCCGTATTACAGAGGTGTATTTATGCGTGATAGTTTACCAATGAAACCTAAAAAATATGAATGTGACATCGTTAATTTAGATACATATCTAGTGGTCCGGTTACATATTGGGTAGCACATTATAAAAACCATATACAGATATTATGTATTTTGATAGTTTTGGGAAAATTGGATAAAGTAATCAAACCCTATTCATATATCGAAATCGCCGTGTATACAAAAAAATTAAATAATACCATCCAAAATATACATATAACTAATTTCATTTTTAAGTACACATATATGTTACAAGAACTGTAAATGAACAACGGATAAAAAAAAAACAACAAACAAATCAGTTTATTTGTGTATAGTTGCGAGATAATGGAGAAAGGTTACATATATATAATAAGTATATAAATTATAGATTAAAAAATATATTAAAGTAAATTAAATTAAAATTAAATTAAATATGAATAAAAATTATTTTAATAAATATGAAGAAAATAGTGATAATAAAATATTTGAAGAGGTAAATGAAGATGAAGATAATAATAGAGTTAAGAATATTGGGTAAGTCGCAATTGTATATTAGTTTAAATATATATAAAACACTGCGTTATACAATAAAACACTGCACTCACCGCAAATAACAATTATAAATTTCAGTAATGAAAAAAATATATTAAAAAAATATCATCGATTGTTAGACGAAAATAAAATGGATTCGGAGAAAGGGCGACGATTGTTAAAAATCGATATACTTTCTATATTATTTGCTATCGGTTCATGGATTGGATCGACAGGAATAATTGTCCAATTACCATTATTGGTGAAAACAGCACCGGAAGGTTGGGCATTACCATCCTACATTACAATTGTAATACAAAGTGCTAACATTGGACCAATTATCTATACAATATTTAAAACATTTTCAAATCGAAAAATTAACGATTCATATTTAATATATTTTATGTATTTCATTGAATTACTCACAAGTATATTTCTTATTTTAAACTATCAATGGACAATGCAATTTGGATCAACCGAGGGTTATCATAGTATTGCATTGTATATCGCAGCATTTTGTTTTGCCTTTATCGGATGTAATAGTTCCGTATTATTTATGCCGTATATGAAAAGATTTCCGAGTGTATATCTTATGACGTATCTATTAGGTGAAGGCTTATGTGGATTAATACCCAGTTGTTTAGCGCTTATCCAAGGTGCAGGTAGCGATGACAATAATAGTCAATATATTACAAAATGTAATAATTCTACAAATACAAATAATATAACTGGTTTGGGTTTCAGTGGTAATATAACAAATAAAAATAATTTACCACAAATCAATAATTTTGAATCATTTTCAACACAAACATTTTTTATCATTATATTTGGAATCCAAATTATTAGCTTTATAGCATTTATACTATTGGATAATTTAAAAATATGTAAAAATGAAATTATAAACACCTATCGTATTGAAACACCAACAACAACAATAAATGAATATCAAAAAATGTTAAATGATAAAAAATGTAATTGTAAGTCATATTCATTGGATGAAATAATGGATATAAAATGTATGAAAGCGTCAAGATATCGATCATTTTTACTATTAATGTGTTTAATAGCAATGTTAAAGTATAGTGTTTTACCATCGATACAATCGTATTCAAGTTTACCGTATGGCAATTTTACTTATCATTTAACAGTTAAATTAAGTTTAATTATGGGACCAATTGTATGTTTTACAGCAACATTTTTTAAAAATACATCAATACGAAATATAATCATATTATCAATATTGGCAACACCAATTTGTTTTTACATCTTAACGGTGGCTGTTTTAAGTCCAATGCCACCTCTGGCAGGTACCACAAAAGGGGCTATAATAATTGTATGTATATATTACTTTATATTCATGTACATATATATATACACAGGTCAATATTCAATTGTTTTTAATTGAATTTAATTATTATTGGTTATATATAGGTTTTTTGTTGGGCATTACTGTATGCGCTAATGGGTTATTTAAGAATTTCAATTATTGCTATATTTCGACAATTGGGTGGTAAATCTTTGATTTGGATTGGTGCTATGCAACAAATTGGTTCCGCAATAGGTGCAATGATAATATATTATTTAATTAATTATGTTGATAAACTTTTTGTATCACTAATTGATTCTTGTTAAAAATATATAGGGTAAAGTGGGAAAAGCATTCTATACTATATATATAGAATTATTTTGAATTTATTATTTTTTTTTTTTTGAATCTGCGTGTTGTCTGTTACCTATACGTAACGTACAGTTATATATTGTGTATATTCTAACGTATTATCACAGGTGTTATATTGTATAATTAGAAACATTTCAAAGCGTAGGTTATGTATTAATATACATATACAAAATTACACCATCACATTTTGATATTTAATAAAGTTTTCAATTTAATTTCAAGATTTGTCATATATAGGTTTTCCCGGCCAAATGAAACCTTTTCCCAACCAAATGAATAACCCATTTCCAGACCAAATGAAACTTTATCCAGACCAAATGAACCCATATCCAGATCAAATGAACCCCTTTCCCAACCAAATGTTCATATATAGGGAAAACCTATATATTAAATTTTTATTATATTAATTATTATATTATATTACTAATTAATACATTATTATATCGCATAATCAAAACAAAATGTACAAAATAATAATTGATTATATATATAAAAAATAAATGTATATTTACAATTTTACAGCATATGAATTATAAAATTGTAATTATTAAAATTTATAATTGTTTATATTTTTATTAAATTATTTGAATATAAATTAATCTTGTATATTAAAAAATATTCATATTAGAGAAATAGGCAAAACAAAAATGGATATTTTTTGCATAAAATACTCTACATAATATTCCACAAAAAAAAAATACACACACACACACATGCATACAAATATATAAAATCATAAAATCCAAGTTGGATTGCAAAATATATATAAATATTCAAATCAAAATATAAAATGGTCGTTGCGAGGCATATAATGTTGTCTATGGCTTTTTAATTGCATTTGTCTCAAAACTTAAATTTGGAAACATTATAACGAACAATATTCTAATTATTTATTAATTTGATCCACAGGCAGTGTTGTGGTTGATATAAAACACCAAACATAAAATTTCATGAACAAACTTATTTTCAGATCGCAATTTTTTGCATATATAATTCACATATATTGCGCATTTTTTTTTTTAATTCAACAAAATATTAAAATTAAACCACCACGAATATATTTTTTAATATTAAATAAAAAATTAATAATAAAAGATCATAAATTAGTTTAAGAAATAAAAATAAGGCAAACATAAATCGCGGTACTCCTTTTTATTATACATATAATAAATTATCATTATGGAAATACAAAAATAAATATTAATAAAATGATTTTAAACTCACCCCTACTAAAATCGCCTTACATAAATTTCACGCTTTGTTTTTTTTTATTGTAAAAAAAAAACAGATCACTACTTTATTATTACGCAGATTAATATATTACAATTTCACATATACAAATATTACCTAAATAAAAAAAAAAAAAGAACAACGAAACAAAAAACCAATTAAAAATTTACATTTTTTTATAATGGAACTAAAACTATTATTAATTATTAATTATTAATTACACGATTATAAAAAAAAACCCGGGCGAATGCCCGACGAAAGTATATAGAACATTAATCAAACAAATGTCGAAAGCGAATGATGATATACGTGCAATCATGCAAATTCTGTTTTGTGTCGTATTGTTTTATGATTTTCTTTCAAATTATTCTGGATATACACTAATCTAATACACTATATACAATATAGCACTGGTCACTCATTCAGTACTACATAATGTGCTGTGCTGTGGTAATGAACATTTAATGCAATGGTATTGTGTATTTGAAATGATACCTACTACAATGCGCAATAAATGGTAAATCCAATGCATTGATAGAATTTCATATGCGCATACATGAGATTACAAAAAAAAAAAGGATATTAATAATTAATATTACAATACAACAAAAACCAAATACAATCTTTTAGAGTGTGTGATAATTAATTTAAATAAAGACAAACAATCGTATGCGGCGATGGTCAAAATGTTGACACAAATAAATTAAATGAATATGAAACGCACTACGCAGCGTACAAATTTCAACACGTTAATCCTTAATATATAAATTAGATTATTTTTATATAAAAGCTTGCTCTCCATATATACCATCCCATTTCTCATATGCTGATATAAATGTAGTGGTAATTCTCTTACCGGCCGCGTAAACGAAAACATTATTTTTTTTTTTTGATCGAAAATTCAAAATGCAATGAAAATTTGTAGCACTTTTTATGATTTATTTATAATAAATAAATATATTTTATATTATATGAATAATATAATACGTGATATTATATATATATTACGATAAGTATGAATTGTAAAAACATGTTCTCTAATTATTAACAAAATGATAATTTTATTCAAGTAATAGATAGTTAGACCATCTTAATAATATTAATAAGGTATTTTACAGTGGTATTTCCTAATAAATAATACAAAAAAATTTTCGGTGTTTGATCAATTCGATCATCAATTAGCAATTTTATTCATATGCAATGCAATATTACACCAACAAAACAAAGAACAGCTGATTGCAAAAAATTTTTTTAGGTTCACCACACATATATTAAGAACAGACGAGACGTCCCTTTATGCGCCAATCAATGGCAATTTCATTATGGTAATAAATTTAAATTAAAGATCATTTGTGAATTTGGGTACGTGAATATAAGTGGTGTGGTGAGTAGATTTTATTTATAATTATAATTAATAAAGTTTATAAAGTATATGTAGCTGCATTTTATTTTATAAACCTTAATATATAATAATATATAAATATATATATCCATTAAAAATAAATAAATATAAAAAAAGATAAGAAGTTTCAGGTTTTTGGATATCCTAAAAGTACACCTAAAAACAAAACAAACAACACACATTTGTTTAGCTTTAACAAGCAATGGATGTCTGGTTGTAGTGGTACTATATTCAGAAATTATAATAATAATAATAATAAATGCAATACATATACAATATACATATATAGTTGCATTGCACAATGCACATTCATTAATTTTTTTCTAGTTTTTCTTTTTTTTTTAATATTTATAGTTAATGTTCGGTCTCGGTTCATTTTGGTTGGTTGTCAACTGTGTTTACGTACGGTGCGGTGATCTGATAGGCGTTATAATAATAAATAATAATTAATAATCAATAATCAATTATATTGTGCATAGTGTGTTGTGTCATGTGTGTTGTCACACGGTCATTATGTGTGTTTCCTAAATTAAATATTCCAATTTTTTTTGTTACATGGATTGGATATACATACAAAATTGAAGATATTTTACATCTTTGAAAAGTCCGCACTCATTAAAAAAAAAAAATCGTTTAAACTAAAATTACTGTAGCACGTTGTCGTCATCGTGAACGACGAGAAGGAGAACAACAACACAAACGAAACATATATAAAAAAAAAAAATTATTAATTTCTTCAATAATCAATATCAATATATAAAGTGTGTGGAATGAAATAAAATAAAATATAATTAGATACACATCTTTTGGTTCCATATGGCAAATTATAGTTGCCGAAAAAAAAAAATATATCCTAAAAAAAATTAGAAGGAACCTATAAAATCATTGATAAAATTTTAAATCAATCCATATATAATTGAAAAGTTACAAAAAAACATTCACATTTCACATTTCCATCTTTCCAATAAGTGTAATATAAAATTTTTTTTTTTTTTTTGTGAAAAATTATTGAGATAAATTATCGAATAAATATATATATAATATTAAATATATATAAAAAAATAATAACAATAATAAAATATAAACATAAATATAATGTCGCAGTATACTAAAGGTTCCGTACACCATATAATTGGTCGTCAAATGGGATTTAATATTCCAAATTTTCAACATAAATTAATAAATGAACTATATGGAAATGCAAAGGAACTTTATCATAGAAATTTGTGTGCACATTATGGGTGTGTTAATGCCATAGAATTTTCTCAAAACGGAGACCTTATGATATCAGGTATGATTATTTATTATATGGTATATATAATAAATTGATAATATATATAATTTTTTTGGAATCACACTTATTGCTGAATGCTTTGAATGTTGAAAAAAAATAAAATAGTTTCCGTCAAGTCATGAGAGTATTTTAAAAAAAAAAATTGCATTACAAAATGTCTGCGTCCTTGTATCCTCCGCACACACATGTCCATATATAAATATATATTATTATTATTGTTTTTTTTTTTTTTATAATCTGCTGTGCTACGTCATAAACTATAAAAAAATACTTTAAACTTTATGCAATTCATAATGAATAATTGAATGTCGTACATTCATCATGTATAGATAGATAGATCAATATAGATCAAGAAATCTAAACTATATATATATATTAAATAAATAATTATTAAAAAAATATTAAATGGACATCTACGAAATAAAAATATCAATAAGGCATTGGTAGAACATCATAGAAAAAAAGAACTTATTATTTCAAATTGATATGATTCTTGTGACGTGACGAAATAACCAATAATTTATAATTTATAATTTATATTTTTCCATTATTATAGGTGGAGATGATCGTCGTATTTTAATATGGGATTTGGCAAAAACATTAATAGATAGAACTGGTCCCGAACAATTGACGAAAACACACCAAAGTAATATATTTTGTTTGGGATTGAATCATAATAGTACGAAAGTCTTTTCGGGTGGAAATGATGATACTGTAATCGTGCATGATTTATTATCGTAAGGCTATAATTTTATAACATATTTCTTTGTCCTTCAGTAATTTCAAAATCATTTTTTTTTTTCTGTATATTTATCATAGACGCCCATCATATGATGTTTATTTACATACGAATCCTGTTTATGGATTATCAGTAGAACCAATAAAAAGTAATATTTTTGCAACTGCCAATGAAGATGGTCGAATATTTGTATTTGATGTACGACAAGGTTCCGGTGTTATGATATTACCAAAATCAACTTCACCATTTCATGGTGTTCAATTTCATCCGGTGTATGATCATTTTATAGCAACAGCTAATTCAAAAGATGGAGCTGCATTATGGGATCTTAGAGATATTTCAGGGTAATTTTTGTCATATTTATAAATACATATATTTTTTAATAGTACATTTATGGTTTTATTGATGTTAAATAATTGAAAATGTTTGTTCTTTGTTTTTTTTTCTCTTTATATATATTATATTGTTAAGGTCTTATTTAAGTTATGGTGGTTTAAAATACCAAGGACAAAGTTATATGAGTGTATGTTTTAATAAATTGGGAACACAATTGGTCGGGTTACGACAACGTCTGCCACCGGTTTTATTTCATACATTATCTGAAGTGCCAATAGGTCAATTTTACCATACGGAATATTATAATTCATGTACAATGAAAAAATGTTGTTTTGCCGGTGAAAATGATGAATTTATACTATCGGGTTCCGATGATTTTAACCTTTATATGTGGAGTTTAAAAAATGTTGATTGTATGTATATAAACAAAAAACAATTTATTAAGTCAATTTGGTAAATTAAATAAAAGATTAAATTATTTTTTCTCATTCCTAATTTAGTGAGCAAATCCGAGCAATTGATTGAAAACCATCATTTGGTTTTAAAAGGACATCGATCGATTGTTAATCAAGTACGATATAATCCACAGCATTCATTAATCGCATCGTGCGGTGTTGAAAAACTAATAAAAATTTGGCAACCATTTGAAGCAAATGATTTTCGTGGTAGAACAGATGTTAAAACAGTAGCACGAAATAATTTACGTGAAGTATATACACAAGATGACTATATGACGATAGCTGGTGCCCCCCCGGAGAACATAACCCATGATTATACAACACAAAGTACAATCGAAGATCCAAGGATGATCGCTTTTTTCGATACATTAGTTCAACGTGAAATTGAAAGTTGGAATACATATGATGATGACAGTTCAGATGACGATTATAATAGTCAATTTAGTTCCGATAATTATTCCTATTCATCAGAATCGTCAGAATCTTCTGAAAATGATAATAATAATAATAATAATAGTAATAATAATGAAAGCACTGTGGCATTACCGGATAATGTTAATCGTGTCATCCCAGAACTTTTTTTCTCTACACCAACTGGTTATTATGGTAATAATAATATGAATGATTACGGTGGATTTTTAAATATGATTTATAAAACATTTTTTTTTTTTTTTTTTTTTACACAATATAGTAACTAAACGTCAAGGAATTCGTAATGGCACCCCGAAAAGATATGCCCATCGTATTGCATATTTAATTTCTACAAAAGAAAAAGCTTTAAAACGTTTAGCATTAAAAGGTGCATCGCCAACCGCAATTCATAATCGTCAAACAAGATTCAATAGTCGTCGATCGTATCGAGGTGCCACAGCCCGATTTTCAGCACGTAATAGACATTATGAAGATATCCCTGGTCCCAGATATCAGGTAGATATTATTTTAAAAAAAATAGAAATCTTACCATTCAATTTAATTATTTTCTATAATATTATCTTTGTCTTTGTGTTACAGACGGCAAGAATTAGATCGGAACACCATACCGATGAAGATAATGAAATGCCAATTGTATTCTATCGGACATATACCCCAGGTAATCCAAATGCATTAAATTTAAATCTTCGACCAATACCAATTCGTCGGAAATTTTGGGGTGAATCTACAGGTAAAAAAAAAATACAAATACAAATTTGTTAAATGCTCTTATTTTATCATATGTTTTTTTTTTTCTATTTAATTAAAATTCAGAATGGGAAGCTACAGATACAAATGAGGATGATAATGAAAATCAAAATAATACCACTGATACGAATAACAATCAAAATTTAGTAGTTTTTATTTCGGGTAGCGCCTTACAACGCCATAGAAATATTGGTTTATTAACAACAAACAATCGAAATTATCGGTTATCGCCGCCACCGTCTATGAATTATAGACGATCTAGACGATTAAGTGTTGCAACAATAACGGTGGACGGTAAGTGTGTTTGTTGTTTGTACTTGATAAATTTAATCTAATAAACGGAATTGTTTTGTTACCATTTTACTGAATATTATCTGATGATTTATATGGACCTTTGATAATGCTAAAACAGAACTATATGTTATTCCTTTAGATGATGATGGTCCAGGGCATGCACAACTACACGAAATTGATTCGGGTTCAGACAGTCAGCCATCAGAAGCATCAGCCAATGTTTTACGAGTTATTGACCAGCGACCATCACAACCAACAATAGAACCCTTAAGTATACAACAAGAGATTAGACCACATCAAATTGAATCTACCTCGTCACCATTAAGTCCAGCAAACCGTACGGCATCTTCGTCATCAAACGCACAAGAAAATAACAATAAAAATGAATCTGATGATGATAGTAAGGATGATAATCAGGAACCATCTTCCTTGGTGGTATCCTCACAATCTCAACCACCACCAACCACCAAACGAAATCCCCAATTACAAAAATCTGCAGCAGTAAAAATGGAAAATATTTCAATACAAACACGACGAAGAAAACGTACACATAGTTATCGTAATCGTAGTCGCTTGTATCATCATGCAAAAAATGAATCTGAATCATCATCAGATGAGGGTACATCCGAGGATACCTCAACAATTCATAATAATAATAATAAGCGTAATGCAAATGCAGTTGCCAGTGATAATGCACCATTTAGTCGTAAAAGAATGCGTTTTAATGATGAAGATCCAGGTAAGTATTCGATATCATCATCTTCATCATCATCATCATCATCCTCAATAACAACAACAACATCATCATCATCATCATCATCATCATCCGCCTCATCAACTTCTTCAGCAGAAAACGCAAAGTCAAAAAATATATGTTATAAAAATGATACAAAAAAAAATTCTAATGTTAAGCCGCTTAATGATGATGATGACAACAATAATAATAATAATAATAATCAGAATAACTCAGATGATCTATCAATTAAAAACAATATAAAATCAAATCGAGTAAATGAAGTTAATGGAAATAATGTTAATACAGTAAATGAAACTAACAGTATATTTAATAATAATAATAATAATGATAGTGGTCGTGAACGACTGTCAACTTTTACGAGAAATTTTACAATAGTAGATGATGACATATTCATAAATAATACAGCGTTTAGCGACGATGAATTACTTGAGAATACAACTATACCAAATGGTAATGTTATTGATGCGGAGATAATAGATAAGAATATTTAACGGCCAGAACATTTACACAACAATATTCATCAGAAAGGAACAACATTAAATAGATAGAATAGAACCCATCACATTAATGCAACTATTAATAATTCATATATAAAAACATGAATAAATGAATAATCTGTCTGTTTATAGGGGTTGTTCGTATAACTATTTATGTATGATTTGTACAGATAAGATTATGTTATAATTTATATTTTATATGGCAATTTTTACCATAATTATATATATATATATATATTTAAATTTATATATATATATATATAAATATATATATCAATAAAGAACCTATTTGTTAATTTAGACTATTCATTCAAATTGCAATATAATTATATTTAACACAATTGTGATTTTATTTATTTAATATAATTTTTAAGTAATCGATAATTTTCCTTTTCCTAATTATGATTATTATATATTATTACTTTTGTATCTAAATTATAATATCAAATATCGTAGTTATGCACACACATATTTCTTAATTTCCTTTTTATTGATGTATATGGTAAAAAATGATTATTTCAAAATTTAGTATTTCGAATATATAATTACCAATAAAATATTACAAAAACAAAATAATGTAATTGATGATAAATTAAAAATCGTTTGGAAATTGGAAAACGTTCTATAATTAAAATTAAATTGTTTTATGTCAAATTCCTTAAAAAAAAAATTCCAAATACTCCTAATAAAAATATAAACTATACAGCATTATAATATATCACACATTAAATGATTTCTTCAATTGTAACGTGTTTGAATTATGTTATGAGATGACGTTATAACTTGATATTATGATTCCGACTTGATGATTCCGTTTGTTTCAGATATATTTATAATGTTTCCGATCGCGGTTGGTCGTACGGTTAATTACCGACACCGTAAAAGCCAAGAAACTAACACAACAGAAGGGGCTGTTGTTGGACGCTAAAACCAGATTGTTGGTTGTATAGCGAAAAATTTATTTATTTTTTTTGTTTCAGATATTCAGCGAGTGTTGAAGTATGTGTTTTAATTTGAAAACGATGATCTTTTATTAATTATAAACAACATCCAACAAACTTCAAATACTGATTTACTATATATTAGTTCAGCGGGCAGTTCATAGCCCGGGCAGTCACTCTGTCAGACCCCGTTATGGTTATTACAAGTTTAATAAATTTTTTTAACGTTTTGTAGTTTTGTAGGTGGTTCTATTATTAAAATCCTTCCCATTGCTTTTAAGCGATCTGAAACGGTTTGTTGTGCAACTCCTAGTTGTTCGGCGAGTTGTACTTGTGTTTGACACGAACCTTGATCCAACAATGCCTGCAATTCTGTATCCTTAAACTTTTTCCGTTGCCCTGAGCGTGGTTTGTCTTTCACATCAAAATCATTGTTTTTAAAGCGTTTAAACCATTCTTTACAAGTTGTTTTCGATGGAGCGTACTCACCATATGCTTCATGAAGAATACGATACGTTTCAGCAGAAGATTTATTTATAATAAAGAAATGAATTAAAACTTCCCGCAAATGATCTTTTTTTGGAACAAAATTCGACATATTAGGCCTATATATAGTATATTTATATGTGTAGAATTAAATTGAATTGATCCGTCGCCGACCGAATATTTTTCGTTTCTCCTACAAACAATGTACTTAAATTTCACGGCCAAACGTTTTGGTTTTATGATATATAATTAATATTTAATAACAAATATTATATATTTTTAAGATTCAATTTAAAATGCAAAAATGTAAATAAAAATAGCTATATTTTTATTCCTCATATAAGTACTTTTTCAATAATCTACTGCTGCTAAAGTGAAAAGTACTAAAAACTATCAACTACACTATCGTAGCGCACATATAAAAGAGTAGAACAAAGAATAAATTGTCGTTATGATTGAACTCATCAATAGATGGCTGCTACTTGTCTCAAATTTTTAGAGTATTTGTCCCAAATTTGACATATTCAAAAAGTTTTTTGTTATTATTTCTTTTTATTTATTATTGTTTTCTGTTTTTTTTTTTTTTCTTTCGTTTATTATTGTTTTTGTCATTCATTAATTTTAATTTTAATCGTATTTTAATTAAAATATGGATAAAAAAATATCCTTTGGATTTAGCAAAATTAAAAAACCAACAACATTATTATCAACATTAAATAATAATGCGGTAAAAAAAGATAATAAAGAATATATTGAATGCTTAGAAGAGAAAACGATTAAAATCATTGGGTAAGTGTAACAACCGAAAACAATATACATATAACATATAAACATATAAATTATAAAATGATTTAAACTTGTTGTGCCTTTTTAATTAATTTATATTAATTTCATTTTATTTGGATACAGTAAAGAAACAAAAGAAATTCAACCCTTGATAATACCATTGTTAAATAATACAAAAACATCATCGGCATTGGCATCACTAAAAATATTACGAGAAACATTAGACGAACAACGACAACAACAACAACAACAACAACAATATGAAAAATCGTCCACTTTAAATTTAAATCAAGAATCTTTAAAAGAACCACAATTAATTCAAGAGAATTCAATTGAATGTATAACAATAGAAGAACGAGCCGCACGTGAAATATTAAATGATGTTGATCAAAATCTTAGCATCGCTGATGATGGAAAAACTACCGGCGATAAAAGAATAATACTGAAACCATTGAATGCCGATGAATTACCATTGGACGGTGCCGATGAATCGACAATTGATGATTATGAAAAAATACCAATTGGTCAATTTGGATTGGCCGTATTACGTGGCATGGGCTGGAAAGAAGATGAAAATAGTAAAAAAAATAAATCCATAATTGATGAACCAATGGTACGGCCAAAGGGTATGGGACTCGGTGCCGATAAAATGTTAAAAACTAAACCGTTATTAATTGCACCGAAAAGTGATGAAATATTAGAAATTAAAAAGCACGCCTTTTGTCGCATTATCGGTGGAAAACATATAAATATGTATGGACAAATTGAAGGTCTCGATGATCATGCGGGACGAGTTATTATTAAATTTGCAATTGGCGGTGCATTTGAATCTTTAAATGAATTTTTAGTACAACCTGTTACAAAAGAAGAATACACAAAATATGGAAAAATATTAAATTCAAAAAAATTTGAAGAATATAAACGTAAACAAGAACAGCAGCACAACGAACAACAAATTAATAATGGATATACTAATAGTGACAAACCAAAGGAAACTACAGATGATCGAAATTCTCTTCGAAACGATCAACAATCGCATCAACAATATAATTATAGTGAGGATATAAAAATGTATGCGAATAGTAGCGATTCCGATAAAGGACATAAAAAGTATTCTCATAAAAAATCAAAAAAACATAGAAAATCACAAAGATCTAGAAGTCGTTCTAGAGACGATCGAGAACAACAACAACAACAACAACGGCATCAACAATGTTCTTCGTCCGATGAAGATGAAGTCTATCGTAGTCGATATGTTAAAAAGAAAACGAAAAAAAGTAAAAGACAACGATCACGTTCAAGAACCCGTAGATAAAATGTTTATTATTTATATGTATGTTGATGAGTGTAAGATTAAAAATAAACATATTTCGTAATTTATTTCGTATTGTGTTTCATTTAAATAAATAATGTTTGATTTCTATTATGGAACGATTTTAGGGTAAATAGTAATTGTACATCAATTATGATTTTCTGTTTCCGTGTAGATTCTCGATTTAACAATGTATATTAACATTAAAAAAATAATCTTTTATATGGTACTGCTTAAATAGCGTCAGTGCACAGGAAATGTTCTGGATCAATACTTGTATAAACATGTCCTTCGGTTGTCATAAACTCTAGGATATCCCTAAAAAAAATTAATCAAATGTGTAAAAGGTCATGTTTTGGATACCGTACTAAATCTAAATAACTTACTGTAATTCGACTTTGCCAATATTATGTAAATTTCGTTGTAGTTCGGTAAGACTAATACCTTCATCGGATACATGATTTTTAATTGCTTTGTATACCATCAAACGATTACCTTTGAAACCGCTCCGATCAACATCCATATTATTAATATTACTACCATTTATATTTGCACCATTATTAAAATTATCAAATCCACCACCACCACCACCGCCGCTGATGCCGCCAAGGCTGCTTTGGGACATTTCTTCTGCCTTATATCGACCATTTAACACTTCCAATATGTGTGTAGTTAAATCATTTATTTTTAACAGTGATTCTATTTTAAATATCATTAACGTTTTTGTACCGCCTTGTTGACGTAACGAACCATAAATACGTGCATATGTATTAACAACAATTTGTGGTGAATTTAATGTATCACCTTCCTCTAACCAAAAATGCGCATCAATTTGTCCGGTATGATCTTCCATTTTGTAGGTGATTTTTGTTGATGAATGTTCTACGCTACGTACAATACCAACAATTGTTAACATACCGAATTGCATACCGAATAATGTTAAACCATCATCAGATGAATCTAAAATTTGTTTTATTAGCACGGGAACAATACCTTCTGGTTTAGATGCACTTTGAACAGCACCACCGACACCTTGACCAGCTGTCAAATCATAACCTCCACCAACTTAATATACCAAAAAAAAAAAAAACGAAATGAAAATGATTGTTTCTATATATTCAATATAAATTTTTGATGATTAATTTATTTTACTATACTTACATGTTTCATTCATATTGTAATTTTATTTATATATATATATTTTTAACCGATAAGTGTAATATGAATTATTTATTAAATAATAATCACCATAAAACCATAAACAATAAGTAAAAGGTATTAATGTAACAAAAAATAATATAAATTAAATTAATTCCGTTATTTTATTAATTTTGTTAATTTGCTGAAAGGTGATAAATACCAGTTTTTGCCTTGGATAATTTATTAAATTGATGAATTGCGTTTAGAGCGTTTGTTATGTTTTCCAAAAAACAATCAAACATAAAAATAATAAAGAATGAAAATAAAAGGAAATATTAACAAAAAAATTGCGCCAAATATTTAAAAAATAGTTACTCTCCCATTTCATCACATTGTTTAATAAATAATTTGCTTTATCATTCGTATTCGCTTTCTTTTTTTTAAAATTAACAAAATTTATGCATAATGTTATCTCGTTCAGATTGTAGTATTTAGTATAGCGGACACATTCAATCACGAAGTTACTGATATACAATTTGATTGGACGTATATGCTAAAACGTGTTTTGCATGAATAGGCAGTATTTACATTTATTTACATAACAATTTTTCTCTTTTACGAACCCACAGATTTGAAAAAAGAAAAACAAAAAATCTGCTACGATTTTTTAAGAAAACCTAATAGATAAAGCATTAACCAAATTTTTATTCAAATATTAAAACAAAATATGTTGGAATATAGCGATGGGTTGATTTTTGGAAATCATTTTGCCTTGGTATTATGCTATTATGTATAAAATGTTTTTATTCCAATTTCAAAGGTTTTTTGTAGTCCATCCATAAATGAGACATTTTTGATTTTTCTCAGAAATTTAATATTCGATACGATGAAACAAAAGAAAACATTTTCCATTTGGCCGAGAATTTATCGTTTACTGTATTGGCTTGAATTAATGAAACCTTATAAACGTACTGTGTTGGCGCACGACGACACGAAAAGCTATATTTATCGCACATGTGCTAGAAAAAATTTGAAAAATTTAGCAAAATTGTAACACTTATACTATTGGACTTGTCTTACTCTTTTATTAACTAATTTTCAAAATCCCAAATAAAATCTGTGTCCGCATTACTCGCTCACATAATATTTTATAGCCTTTTAAATTATAATTTTCTTCTTTTTAAATTTTTTTTTTTTTTTTTAGTTTGGTTTGAAAACGTTGAGAAAAAAGTAAACGAAAAACGAAAAAAAAACGTAAACCGCAGAAAAGTCCGTCGAAAAAAAAATAAAATATTTGTTAAATTATAATTTTTTTAATTTTTAATTTAATTTTAAAATATAACAGTATTAAATAATAATATTGTATTGTAGTGAAATAACACTTATAATTTAATTAATTAATTAAAATAAAATTAATGAATGATAACGTAAATAAACCATTCATTAAATTAATCATAATAGTAACAACAACAAAAATAAAATAAATATATATATGTCATGCATTAACAAAAAAAAAAAAAAAAAAAGCATTGTCGGATTTTCCCTCCAATATTTTTTTTTTTGTATTTCTTTTCTATAAAATTTAAATAAAACTATTGATTTGCAATAGTAAATTAAATAATAATAATAATGCCTTTATTAAGAAAGTCGGAATTTATAAAAGTTGTTGAACCGGAAAATGCCCGAGACGATCAGGAAGTGTTTTTTTGTAAAATGACAAAAGAAGTGTTTTCCAATTACGAGTAAGTACACACTTTGAATTTTATGCCTTTGAATAATAATTTTACTATATACTAAAAAATGTGTCTGTATCGTAAATCTGCACCCTTTTTATACTCTTGTTCGATGGATTCCATCATGTTATTGTTTCAACATTAAAAAACATTTATAAACATTTTTTTTTAAATTATTTTTTATACATAATCGAAATTAATACATAAGTGAATGAAAAAAACAAAAAAAAACTAATGCATTCCTCAGAATTATTATATACTTTTTTTACATAATACTTTTATTACACAGAGAGTTGGCCCAGTAGACGCGCTACCTACGTATAGATAAATATAATACTATACTCATTGTCATATATTACTTTTATATATTAAAGAAAAATCCAATATAAAACGTACACGGCATCGTTACAACGCTATATATATTAATTCTACCATCATAATATTATAAAAAAAAAAAAAAACCTTTATAACTATTTATTAACTAAATAAAACATTGGCAGTTGCTGAGTCGTTGTACGTTGTGAACATTAAAAATATGTATATATCCTTTGAAGTTTTTCTCCTTTTCAAAATTAAAGATATTTAAAAAATATATGCATAAAAAACAAACGATTAACAATTATAATTATTTTAATATTTTGTTTTTGTTTGTTTGTTTGTTTTTTAGTGATTACTTTGAACGTGTTATGCTTTTAAATTCATTGGTATGGACATGTTCGTTTACTGGTCGTATAAATTTAACATATGCAGAAGCACTTCAATCGGAAAAATCGTCGAGAAAATCTTTAAATAGATTTCCTAAAGAACTAAAAATACCAATTATACTGGTGACAAAATTAACAAAACGTTCTGGAATAAATCGTGTTATCGATGATGTTTTCACCTTTATGAATGTCCGTTTTTTAAAACATGAAACTGTAATGGCAGTCGAATTGCTAAATAATAAAGAAATGTGGCGTGAATGTCAGGTAATTGATGTTATTGCACCTTCATCACCATCATCACAATCATCATCACAATCATCATCATCATCGTCGTCGACCAATGGAAATAAACCGATTGATCCGAAAAAAATTAAATACAAAGTAAAACGTATTAATTCAGAATTGCATAAAGAACAATGGACGGTTTTGGGCGATAAAATACGTAGACCTCGTTCAATTATCACAAAAGATAAATTAAAAATGTTATTAAGACAATACACAACTGTTATTGACGGTATTCTAACCGTAACCGATGAAAGCTATAAAAAACTTGTAGCAAATGAATCATTGACAAAATTTGAAGACTATTTTGTTGGAAAGCCACCGACATTCGGAATTACTTTACCACAAAAGAGAACTTCAACATCGGATGGTACAAAATTAGCAAAAAATAAAAGGAAATCAACCGAAAATACCACACCGAATAAAAAGAAAATTAATAGCGCAAAGAATAATAATAAAAATGTTAAACAACAATCGATAGCAAAATATTTAACAAAAGATGCGAATCAAGTTAAGGAAAAGGAAGCGGTTGCCAAAGAATTGTTAAAAAAACAAGAACTATTGGCTAAAAAAGCAGAAGAATTACGTGTTGAAATGGCACTTGAACGCGAACAACAACGTTTGAAATTTTTGAATAGCGTACAAACAACCGTTAAATTTCATAATCAAATACGCGATGACTTGGAGTTGCAAGATCAAAAACCATTGGCATCGGCCAAATCAATAAAAACATTAATACCGTTAAAATATTTTGGAGATGCAATTATGGTTTTAGAATTTATGCATTCGTTTTCATTCATATTGGCCGATAAAGATAAATTTTCGGGTGGTATTAATTTACAAACAATCGAACGGGCTGTATTGTGTCGTGAAGTGGCCGGTCCATTAAGTGATATATTACAAGTATTATTATGTACAATATTTAAATTAAAAATGGAAGAAACATATGAAACTAATATAAAATATGTACAAACATCAAAAAATGTGGATGCCGAACGGAATCCAATTGAATGGAATGTAAAAAATGCCACAAAAGCTGCACATTATGCAAAACGTTATTTTTCAACAGATATCGAAGAATTGCCAATGGATGCACTAACCGTTAGTGAATTGTTACGACTACATTTACTGATGTCCGGTGCAATGGTAAATTTAAAAAAAATAATATTTTTTTTTTAATACTGTCGTAACTGGAGTTTTATATATATATATTTTCAGGCTAATGATGTGGGTACACGATGGAGATATCAAGAACGTGGTGGCTATCGAAATACCGATGATCCTGGTTTTCGATTACGTATGACTTATCCGCACATAATCCGAACATTAAGTACCTATACAATATATCAATTGCCAATAGCTGACATCTTTAAAATATTGAAATGTTTAATGTCACAAATTTTATCATATTCATCGGTTCGTGATGTTATCGATAATCGATATCATTCGTCAAATCAAGCAAAAATTGCATTAAAAACTTTACACATTCAAGAACGTCGTCGGGAAATATCGGTAACAACGACCAAAAAAGAAATATTGGATAAAATAAATAAAGGAAAAATTGAATTTATTCATAAAGTAATGGGTACCCCATCAACAACCACATCAACAACAACAACAACATCACCATCATCATTATCATCATCGTCAATAACGACGACGGTAGGTAATTCAAAAGCGGAAGCACCAACGGCTTACACATTAGCTATATTAATGAAGGGCGTAACCATTTTGAAACCGGATGAGCAACGATTAATCGAAGAATTTAATAAAGTGAAACAGGAAGAATATGAAAGTAAAATTGCTAAAATTGATAAACAATCGGAAATTGCTAAACGATTATTTGAAAAACATTTACGTGAAAATAAACAGAGTATATTTGCATATCAAGCGTATTTAGGATCGGATCGTGCATATCGTTCCTATTGGTTATATGAATCATTACCCGGTATATTTATACAACATGAACCATTCGGTGGTAAATGCTTAGATAATCCAGTTAAAAATATTCATGGTTTAGCGCATTGTACCAGTGAAAAACGTTATCATTTCATTAAGAAAATGCTGGGCAACGATGATGCTAATGATAAACAAAAACAATCAAATCAATCCACTGCTGTTACCAACAATACAAAAATTACTCCAAGTAATAATAATAATAATAATAATAATAATAATAATACATCAAATACAATGCCAATCAATCAATTAATGGATTCTGTAAATGGAAAAATGGAAAATTCATCCTATGAACATTTAACACAAGCCGATTTATTGATGTGTACCGGTAATCAATTTGATTGTCCCGTTCACAATCAGGCACATCCAAAACGTATTGCATGGTCATTTTTGCATACCGATGATGAAATAAATAATTTAATTGAATCGTTAAATGTACGTGGAATACGGGAAAAAAATTTACGTGAACAAATTGAAAATGAAAAGCAATTGATATTAGACCATATAAGAGATTGTCCAATTGATAGATTACACATTGAAACGGACACCGTAAATAAACAATTGTTTAATGAAATGATGAATATGAAAAAATATATTTATGGTAATATGAATTATGAACATGGCCAAGATATGTCCGTGATATTATCGAATGAAATACGTAATAATATTTTGGAAATGGAAGATGCAATAACACGTGGCCATTTAGGAACATTAAAAGTAAAAAATCGTATGGAATGGCGGGCGGCATTAGAAAATTTAACATATGATATGCAATGTGATTTATTGGAATGGGGTCCACATAATAAATACCATAAAGCCGGTAAATTGATGCTGGTAAATGGTAATGGTGGTGGTGGTGGTCCTGCTGGTGGTAGTATAAATGGAACAAAAACTAGTAAAAAATTAAAAATCAATTTAGATAATGATAAAAAAATTACAAATGGTCCAATAACAAATAATAGTATTAATAATATAAATGAGGATAAACAAAATGATGATAATGTAATCACTGCCACTGTCAGCCATCATCACCCGGATAGTGATAATAATGATGACAGTGATGATGAATTTAAAGAATTTGAAGATCCCGCCATACATTTGGGCAATACACAAATCATTGAATTAGACGATAGCATTGATGAATGTACACCGATTCATAAATCACCGGAAATCGAAGAACAAGTACATAATTATGCATCGGCAATATTACAAATAGCCCAATCCATTGAACCACAATATTTAAAAGCACCATTTGGTGTAAATCGTGTTGTATCAATACAAGACGTACGTTTGAAAGAGGGCATCGAAAATCTAAAATGGTTTACCGTTTCATTAATGAATGCCACAAGTTATTCACAAGTATGTTTACATTATAATATTTTACATGATGCTGTGAAATGGCAACGATCATCGACCAATGCAAAATGTAATATTTGTCGTCGTGGTAATGATCCCGATAAAATAATATTATGTGATGGCTGTAATTCCGGTCAACATATATATTGTTTAAAACCGAAAATTTTAGTAAGTTTTTAATGAATTAATTCTTATAATTATAATTCCGCACCCACACCACACACACACTGAACATATGTTTTTTTATATTTTTGTTTTCAAATAAAATATAGAGTGTACCAAAAGGTGATTATTTTTGTACAAAATGTAAACCACCTGAAATTGAAATACCATTACCGAAAACCGTAAATCGTAAACGTGAAATTTTCCGAAGTGACAATGAAGATAATGAAGATACATCAGATTTTATGGAAAATGATATAGTAAATCAATCAAGTCATAATAGGTAATTAAGATAATTTATGAATAAAAAAAAACCCTAAATCTAATTTATTGTCCATAATTGATTGATGGATCTCCATTTCAATTTTTATACTGATAGAACTTATACTATCAATATCAAATATTATATTAATAAATAATATACATTACATTTTTCATAATGTTGTACAGTTCGGATTCTGATTGGAATATGTGCGATATATGTGATGCGGATGGTCAACATTTATTAAAATGTACAGTTTGTCAAATACATATGCATTTAAAATGTGCAAAATTATCGGTAAAAGAACGGCCAAGATTCGGTTGGAAATGTAATGCTTGTAAAACGAAATCAAGTCATTTAAAAACTAGACGACAAAACAAGACAAGATCTCGAAAAGCTAAAGATTCGGATTCGGAAGATGTTGGTCAGTATAAATAAATATATATAATATATATATATATTTTTTGATCACATCAATCAAAGTGTAATTTTCAATTTTTTCTATACAGATACAGATGATAGTGATATTCCAATAGCAAAAAAAAATAGAAAATATAAAGGTATGTATAAATTTTACAGTAGTAAAGATTATTAGAATGTTTTTCAACTTACTTCAAAGGGTTATTTGCAAAAACTACTACTATCTATATTCTTTATTCTTTATTCGTCGTTATATATAGCAGCCAGCAGTAGACCAGTAGAACCTGTAAATAATTCCGGAATTAATGATTTACAAATATTGAAAAAAATTAAATCTAAAAGTAAAGGTAAAGGTTTTTAATATCTCTGAAATGACTAAATGGCATGTCAATTTCAATTTCAATTGTTAAACAATTTCAATTCTTTTCTTTTCTGTGAATTTACAGTAAATGATTCTTCGGATATTGAAAATAATAATAGTAGTCGGAGAAGTAGTAGAAAACGTAGTAAATGTAAGTTTTTAAATAAATTTTTATTAATGAATTTGAAATATAGTAGTTGTTACTTTTATTATAATTAATTTCCATTTTATTTCCATTTTTTTGTAGTGAACATGAGCGGCGACGATGATGATGCACCACCATCAACTGGGATCGTTGCAAAGAAAACAAAATATAATAATTCAAATTCAAAAAAAATTAATATAAATATTGAAAATGATTTAAAATCCAGTATTCATTCAAGATTAAGAAGAAATGGTATGTGTGTTTGTGTGTTTGAAAAAATCTCAGATTTCTTTTGCATGGTTAAAATATTAATACTGTTTCTTTGTTAATTTTGCCAACCAACACACAGCTAAATCGATTAAAAATCAGAAATACATTGAAAATACCGATAGTAGTGATTCTGATGATGATGATGATGATGATCAGGATGAGGATGTGGATGACGATGCCGATGCCGATGATGATGAAGAAGTTGAAAATGAAATTACCATTAACGACGACGAAAAAGTGCAAGATGTAAACGGAGATGACCATTCTGGTGGAACAAGATCAAAAAATAGAAAAAGAAAAAATAATAAATACAATGGTATGTAATCAATTTTTGTGCTTAGGTTTAATTTTGGGTTTTGGGTTTTAATCATATTAATAAAAGGAAATTGCTTTTATTAATAATATAATTTATGTTAAAAAAAAATATTATTCGCCTTATTTTTGTGCTATTTATATGAATGTTATTATTATTATTACCTCTCCGAATTTGTACATTCGCACGCAAAAAATTATACTATAAAATGTTTATTTGAAATTTGAAAAATTCTTGATTGAACAAAACTCCCGATAAATCCTGAATCATTTATTGGTAGTTTCATTGAACTACTTTCCTTATAGTCGTTAATGTTGTTTAATTTTATTGTTGTTGTTGTTTTGCTATCTAATATATATATATATATACAGTGTGTTCCAGCTAACGCTATCCAGCCAATAGCTTCGACGACGAATCCAGTGGAGTTATCACTAATATGATGTTAGTGGACCCCCCAATGGATTCCATTTGGCTACATTTTTATGTTAACTCCTTCCTCCCCACGTTAACCTTTCGAAAATCAAATGTCGAAAACCTATATTTTTTTTTCGCCCATTTTGAAGATCGTGACGAGTAGTTAAAAAAAAATGTAATAATATGTGGGGGGGTTCCATGCGGGGATTTTTTTCCACAAATGGGGATTGTCCGTCTGATTGAAAATGTGTCGAGAAAGAGATTAACATAAAAATTTAGCCAAATGGAATCCAGTGGGGGTCCACTAACATCATATTAGTGATAACTCCACTCGTTTCGTCGAAGCTATTGGCTGGATAGCGTTAGCTGGTACACCCTGTATAATTGAACTAAAATAAAAAAAATTATAAATTGATATACGAAAATGTATAAAAAAAAAATAAAACCATTGCATAGTCGCTAATCATGTTGTTGTTAATGGAGGAGGAGAAGGAGAAGATTTAGATAATGAAAGTAAACAGAATCAAAACAAATCAAAAATTCAATTACATGGATATAATAATAATAATAATAATAATGATGATGGAACAGGAACAGTAACAATAACAGAGGAATCAAATGATAAATATTATAAAAATTCAAAAGTTAGTTCAAGACGTTCACGACGCATTGACATTGATGATGATCTATTATTAAATGTTATTGCATTACAAATTTTATTGGTGGACATTGGAAAACATGATGATAGTTGGCCATTTATGAGACCAGTTAAACGTATCGATATTCCCGATTATTATGAGATCATTAAGAAACCAATGGATTTTGCTACAATAAAATCAAAATTAAATTTAGGAAAATATACAACAAATTTTGATATTATAAATGATATACAACAAATATTTTTAAATTGTGATTTATATAATCGAAATGGATCAGAAATTTACAAGTAAATATATATGCGTTTTTGGTAGTTAGGTTGGGTTTCAAAACATTTTTATTTTATTTTTGTTGTATGAACAATGATAATACAATTTGGAATTCGTGTGATTGATTCGTGTGATGTTTTATGGTATAATTTTATGCATATATTTTTTTTTTTTTTTTGTTCGTTACTACGGCAGAATCGGTTTAGCGCCCGTACGTAAAACCTCGGAATTCTATTGCCGTGAGCCCGTAACGAAATCACTTAATCAACAGGTGATGAACCTGCTTGAGATGCATTGAATATACGCACTTAAGTGATTTTGGGTGGTAAATCGCTATTATAATATATGTGGATTAATTTATGAAATTTTGAAAATTTCAAGCAAACATATGAGATAAAAAAAAAAACTTTTACTAAAACAAAATAAGAAAAAATCACTCTCATATATGTTTTCAAACAATTGTCCAAGTTGCACTTTAGGTGGATTAGTTTTTATAGATAAGATGAAATGTTTAATATTAAATAACTGATAATCAAAAGTAGGGGGAAATATACTAGTTCAGGGAGACTATTCCATAATATCTTGTTGTTCTGTTTGGGAAAAATGAATTTCCAAATCTGTTTGTTTTCGCAAAAAACTAATATAGATACAGAATATGAATGAGCCTAATTTGTGAATTTCTCGAATTATAAGAGAAGCTAATTGTGGCTCAGGAATTAGCTTTAAAATTTCATTAGAGCATTCATGGTATAATAATACCTATAAAATGTGCACAATGAAGCTACTGCGATCGTCTATGATCCAATGATTCAATGGAATTTGTTATTGTTTCATTTCTGATCAGCGAAATAGCGTGCGTTTTTGGATCCTGTCACTAAACTGCTCAGGGTAGTAATTGGTGCACCGCAGCCCATATGTAGGAATTGTACTCTTATAAAAGTGGTCCTATAAACTAATGCTAAATTTTCAGAATTGAGAAATTCTTTCGATCTTCTTAAAAATCCAATGCGACTAGCTGCCTTTTTAGCTGCAATTATTATATTATTACTCCATGAAAAGAATTGTTTGACAAAGATATTCCCAAATTTAATAGGTCCTTAGATTGTGGGATAATAATTGTATTATGCATAAGTATTGGGTCAACATTTATGGATCGTTTGTTTGAGAACATAAACATGCCTTTGTTTTAGATGGATTGAATTCTACTATGTTTATCCTTCCCCAATTATAGATATTGAATCTAAATCTTTGTTAATTGAAGAGAAATCATCTTCTGCGGCGAGACTGAATCATTTGATTCGCATTATCGCATTACGATGTAGTTCATACGAAGAATAATGTAATGTACTATCGTCTGCATTGGACAGTGCATTGCGGATAGATTCTGTTATCGATAAAAGATCATTAATATAAAAATTAAAAAGAGAGTGGGCGATATAGAGCACAACCCTGATGAGGTACCCCAGAATAAACCGGATAAAGTTTGGAATTAATTCCATCTATAGTACAACCTTAATATGCCTGCTATTAGCTAAAAAGTTCCCAACCCATTTCATAGAATCATAGTCCCCTAATCCAAATGAATGGCATTTGGATATTAATATGCCTTATGCCATCCATACTCTATCAAAAGCCAGAATAGTAATGTCTAGTTAGTGAAACCACTTGTGTTTCAGCAAAAATTTGCAATAATATTACCTATATTTTATTGGTTAAATAATTTAGTAAATTTCCTGTGTAGATCGTTTGTGCCTTAAGCCATCCATATTGGCAATCACTATAATAAGTTCTTTATCATCGAGATATTGCACAATCATACGCGATTTACTATATCTTCTCCATCAATACCTTATAGAAAGTATTGATGTTATGGCTATTGGGCGATAATTGGAAGGATTTGCTTTTAGTACCCGCTTACCTTGAAATAGAGGTGTAATATTAGCAATTTTCCAAGATGATGGAAATATTCCATTCGATTGAATGATTTGTGAAAGAGTTTTCTAAGTGCGGGTGAACTAAAGTAGATGCACGCATTCTTTTAAAAACAATTGAGGGAATGCCATCAGCTGCCCAGTACTTTTATGAACATCTATCTATCTCTATAAGAGCTGTATTATAAACAACCCTGTCTCTGAAATACATATATTTTTCATTTGAAAATTCGGTATTAGGTATATTTGGAATTATTAAGGCATATTACTGCTATCATTGAGGCGACTGTATTATCTGAAAATATGGATGCTATAAAAGATTATAGCCTTTTCTAATGGTTCAGTTAATATAGTTCCATTATGATATCATTAATCATGAATGGTGCAACTGAAGATTTTTGAACAAAATTACCCTGAATATAGATTTAACTATAAAGTCCAAAAATTTATATTTGTTCCCCTTTTTTTACTGGAAGTAATAATCTTATCTTTAATATTTTAATTGAATAAAAAACTTTTCATTAGCTATTGCTATTGAATTGCAATATAATTATTTCTATTTATTGATATCAGTTGAAACCGATTTAGATAAGAGAAAAAGCCCAATCGCTATCTTTGTTTTCCTATAGAAAACCAGCTTCCGTTTGTACCAGCTCTCGTTATACATTTAAAACTTTACAAGAAATGTATTTTTTTGATACCTATAACAAGATTACTACATTACTAATCATTGATTCTATGAAAAATCAACACTACCATTTAGGCAAAAAAATCCCAATTGAAACTTTTATAATATGTGTTGAGATTTCAATGGCCCAATCGGCATTTTTATAATCCCAAATTATCCTATTTTTAAGTTGAGAATTATTACTAATAATTTGAGAATATTGAAAAGAAGCTGTGCGCGATATAAGTGCGTGATCTGAGTTTCCTATATGCGGGTGGGTGATGATATCGACATTTTATATTTCTGAGGATTTATTGTTATAGGAATAAGTCCAAAAAGCCTCGGTGTTGGTTGGATTGGATTGCCTATATAGGTATGTAGGTATGTAGTTGATCAACTAATTGACACAACCCATTTACAATATAGCAAACATTTCTGCGTATATTGCTAGATAATTATTTCAGCTTTTGGAGATTCTAAATAGATCTTATATCAATATGGTTAAGGACAAATGATCCTATGTATTGTATTGCTGTATCGTTACGTATATCGATAATTGTGAGATTTTGTTTTTTAGAGGAAATTACATCATCAATTTGACAAAATAACTGAAAAAAATGTTTTTTTTTAATTAATTCATTCAATGCACATTAAATAATACTTTTTTAGAATAAATAATAAAATTAATAAGAATTTATATATATATATATATATATATATATATAGATATAGATTTTGATTTAAGTATAATAATTAGGAACTATTCCATCATTCATTTTAATGGAATTTCGAATACTATTTTCCTCCTAGATCCCAGATCCCACAAAAATATATCAATATCTTTTGCTAATTTAACTTGAGCTTGTAATAATTTTGGCAACAAAATTATACAATAAATTTATAAATGTATGGATGAAAAAAAACATTAAGAAATTAATTAATTAATTAAAAACAGTTTTTTTTTTTTTATTAAATGATCGCATCCTATCAAATTATTCCTTATATATAATTAAAATAATTTTGTTTGGGTTTTTTGTTTTTTTTTTTTAGCTGTGGGTTAAATTTAGAAAAATACATAAAAAATCGTTGTAACGAATTGCATCTACCATTTCAAGTAAGTGATATGCAATCATCAATATCACCATCATCAATATCAACCCAACAACAACAACAACAACATCATCATCAGATCCCTTGCTCGAAACCAGCAATCGAAGAAACAAAATGATAATTTTTTTGTATTTGTTTTTAGAAGAACTGTGGGTAAAAAAATACTAATAAAATAATATTAAAAATAATAAAATTTAAAAAAAATAAAATATGGCAAAATAAAACTTATAGAGAAAATAAAAAATATATAATTTTTCTTTTTGATTTAAATTAATAAAAATATACACACAAATATAATTATAATTTTTATTTATTATTTTTGTTTTTTTTTTTTTTTTTTTTAATTATCACAAAACAAAAAAACAATACAAAAATCATATATAAATAAATAAAATATAAAAATAATAAAATTAATTTAATGCTTAACAACAAAAATATACAACAAAATTAATTTAATAATATATTTTCTTTATTTATATAAATTAATTTAATTTAATTTAATTATTATAATTATAATAATTAGTATTTTATTTAATTATATATACAACAACAACAACAAAAAACAAAAAACAAAAAACAAAATGTACCCAATAAATTGTTTTTCTTTTATTATTATTAATTTACAATATATTTATTTTATTACATATAAAAAACACTAACCGAAAAAGTACTACCTTTTTTTTTCTTTTTTTTTTTTAATTATAATTAAAATACTCATTTTAATTTAGGTTTTTGTATTATTGCGAATATAACAGAAGCAATATATATCCAAACAAAATAAATACCTATAATGGTTTTTTTTTTTTTTTTAAGATTTTATATTTAATTTTTTTTTTTATTTGTTAATTTATATAAAATAAGGTGTTTGGTTTAAAAATATTTAATGTGTTATTTTAATTTTTTTTTTTTTCGTTTTTTTTTCTTCTATTTTTCGTATTTGGAGGCTTTTTATTTTTTATGTTAAAAATTTTTCTATAAATATATATTCTTATTAATGAAAAAAAAAAAAAATTAATTTCCACGTAAATAAATTTAACAAAAAAAACAAAAAATTAAAATATTAATTGTAATTTAATTGCGATTTTGTTTTTAAATTAAAATGAAAATGTTAAATATAGTAAAAACAAACAAACAAATGAAAGAAAAATAATAAATTAAAGTACAAGAATTTTAAAACTTTGTGAATTTTTTGGGCGAGGGGTTGTCTGTTGTCAATCCATGGGATATGTTTTTATTAAATTATTAAAATCGCACGTTTTTAGTTTAACATTCCAAGAACCCTATACGCAATTTCGCAGGTATACTACTCTAACCACTATATAATATCGGACACCTGCTATTTTATACGTATGCTCGACTTTGAGATGCCGCGAAAGGACTTTAAACAATAAATTTTTAATCCTTCCAATTTTTGAGTTCATAAAATGATGGTTTTAGTTAAATAATTTCGCAGACAGAAGTAAAAAAAACTTTTAAATTCAATTAGTTATGGAATTTAATTCAAAATGATTCAATTTAACAAAAAAACTGAAAATTTGACCATTATAATCCATCGGACACTTATATTATACGCCACTAATCTCCGTTGTAACGCCTCCTTTGGCCTTTATAATATCATCCATTCTCTTAGACGTTGTATTTACTAAATTTTTGCATTCTAACGGTGTTTTTGTATTCCCCATTTCAATGATTTTTCCTTGGAATTCTTCAGTCCTTCAATTGTAACTTTCATATTATTTACTATTTACTTTGTTTTATTAATGCCCACAACGATTCTATTGAACTTAAATCAGGACTTGAAGATGTCCATTTCTAAAAGTGGATTTCTAAACCCATTTCTTTAGCTTCCAACCAGTTCTTAGTTGCTTTAGCGGTTTGTGGTAGACCAACATCTTATTGAAATGTATTATATTCGCTGTTTGAATATAATTTAATATAGTCGATCGCAAAAGGTAGTCGCATTTAATATATGAATGTGTTTTTGGGAGTTAACCGTACACTAAATGGAATGGAAATTAATAAAATTAAGTAAGTAAATTAAAACAAAGAAACGACTCCCTTTGAAATGTAAATTATAATAAATGGATGAAAATTTCACAGTGCGTTTTAAACAATCCTGTGATGGAATTTTGGTCATTTTGTGTGTGAATTACTCGATTATATCGGAATCACCAACAATAACAAATTTACATTCATCATCAAAATATAATTGCCTATTTCATTGCCGCAGAACTCAAAATTGTTTATTGTTTTGTTTTTTTTGCAAAACAATTGAAAAGGACTTTGATTTGTGATAAAAAATTATTCGGGATTATTATTAGGAAAAAAACATTGTTTAATAAAATATGTCTGTATTTTTATCTTATATTCATATAGTTCGGTTTATGAATCCATATTGCCTTGTTCACTTTCGTGCAACCACTTTTTGGATTGCTGTTGACCATTTTAGACTTATATCACTCATAGAGGTTCTCCTATTTTTTCCCAGTTGCGTTTATCACGATCAGTAACATTAAATTTTACACCACTTTATGTGACTCAAATGAACCGCGGTTAACCATATTTTATTTAAATATCTGATACGGTAGACTTACAATTAGTTACATTAAGTTCTTTAGGAATATTTCGTATTATTCTTATTAATAATAAGATTAAAAGGAACCATACAGTCCCGATTTAAGTCCAAATAGAATCGTTGTGGGCATTAATAAAACAAAGTAAAAACATGATATGAAAGTTACAATTGAAGGAGTAAAGAATTCCAAGGAAAAATCATTGAAATGAGGAATACAAAAACACCGGATGAATGCAAAAACTTAGTAAATACCACGTCTAAGAGAATTGATGCTATTATAAAGGCCAATTTGGATAATAAAGGCCAATTTGGATACAAAAACACCGGATGAATCCAAAAACTTAGTAAATACCACGTCTAAGAGAATGGATATGGTGTCATATAGGCCAAAGGAGGCATTACAACGGAGATTAGTGGCGTATAATATATAAGTGTCCGATATTATAATGGTAAAATTTTCAGTTTTTTTGGTGAAATTGAATCATTTTGAATTAAATTCCATAACTAGAATTGAATTTAAAAGTTTTTTTTACTTCTGTCTGCACAATTATTTAACTAAAACCATCATTTTATGAACTCAAAAATTGGAAGGATTAAAAAATTATTGTTTAAAGTCCTTTCGCGGCATCTCAAAGTCATAAGAGCATTCGAATAAAATAGCAGGTGTCCGATATTATAGTGCGGTTAGAGTAGTAGTATATGATTACTAAAAGAACAAGATTATTTATATTTATACCAAACCTAATATGTTATTTATCCGATTAGTGTTGACCCAATAATAAAATGAATGATACTCAAAAAGAAACAAATTCCTGGCGAGGGGGGGGACAAACTCTAATATATAGTTCCAATATAAACTTAACAATACAAAGTCAAATTAATAATTTCCATAATAATAGATGATAATTGACTTTTTTTTTTTTTGATGTTTAACGCCAAATCCAAGTTTAAATTTTTCAAAAATAAACCAAATGCAAACAATTCAAAAGTGTGTTGTTGTTATTGTTTTAATTCACCTCCAAATGTAAACAAAAAATTAAATCCACAATACATATAATATAATTTTTTTTTTTTAATTACTTATTAATGTGATAAATCAATTAATATATATATAACATAATAATTTTAATATGTTGATTATCATAAATATGATCAAATTCAACAAAAAAAAATCGCCAAATTCATCAACACAATTTCTACTATATTTTATGTATTCATCATTTTATAAACAATAAACAATAATTTTACTGATTTATCATAATTTAATGACCCGCTGCTTGTTTCTTTTTTGTTTCAGCCCATTTAGCTTGATTTTCCGGGGAATTTGCTAAACGAAAAATAAAAAAAAAAACAAAAACAATAAAAATGAATTTGCATCCTCTGTTTGGCATCAAGGGAAAGTGCGAAGTTTGATGATGAAATGCCATTAAACTTCGGAAATCGGAAAAACTTACCCAATGTATTGATTTTATAGAAAACTGGAATACAGGCAAGTACACTGAATACATAAAAACGATACACCCAATTATTTTTAAAGTAGAATTTTGCTGGAAATTGTGCTAATTTGGCGGAAAACGTATATGGAAATTTCATGGGACGACCCAATGGTTTTGCGGCGGCTGCTGCTGCATCAGACATTTTTTATTTATTTGTTTTGATTGACGAGCAAAAAAATTAAAAAAAATCACTGTAAGAAAAAAAAAAGGAATAAATAAAATAAAATACCGTTATTAATATAAAATGTTATAATAAAATCATATTTTTTATATTTTATATTAATAAATATTAATTAAAATTATTATTACATAATTTTTTTTTTTTTTTCTTTTCCAATATAATACTTACAAAATTAGTTTTGCGAAATTTCCACACGAAATTAAACAACAGTACGACAAGTACACAAGCGCAGAAAAAAAACACAAATGAAATGAAAATGAAAAAACCAATAAAATGTCAAAATGGAATAAAAAAAAATTATAAATGGCTACTGCGCGAAAATAAAAATAATTCGTCATATATTTACAGCGGTGGATATGTTTTATTTTATTAAATTTCAATAAAAACGACGTAGTATATTAAAGGGCGTTTTCCCATAAATTAAAATTATTATAAATTAAATAAAAATAATTTAACAATTTTTATCAAAAATATAATTAATAAATTAATTAAAAATATCACAATTTATAAACAAATTAATTTTGTGTTATCAACGCATAAGTTGTTAATTATTTTTAATGACCACTAAAAAAATAAGATAACTGTATTAAATAAAGGAATAACAATTGTGTACATTTATTATCTATCATAAATAAATGGCATTGCGCAATACGTTCTATTGTGATGTGTGCCCTTTGTGCATTCATCACAATTTTTAATGATTGCGATGCAATAATTACGCTTGCATTTGCATCGCTAGGCTACGACGCGTCATCATCATCATCTACAAAAAAATTTTTAGATTCGTCATCATTTATTTTATTTATTAAATTTTTTCACACGCTTCTGTTGTTTTTTGTTCTGCAAAAAAACTTAAACAGAAGAATAGCCCGAATCATTGAAGAACATTCACAAACCACACCTCAACCATACATAATAATAATATAATATATACTTTCTTCAAAGCCATTTGGATTTGGAGGAAATTTATTGTATAGTGTTTTTTAGTCGCGTTACGCGTACAATTTTTTTTTTTTTGATCAATTTTTCAAATCAATAAAATTTGCAATATCTGCAATTTTACCTCAAAACGATAACGTAATTATCAACTAATACAACAAATAAAATACAAATTTAGTGACGACAAAATATATTTATATATATATTTATACTGTTATTAAATTTTATTTGTATATAAAATATACATTGAAAATATCGGCGCGTTTTTGAGAAAAAAACAAAAAAAAAAGAGAAGCAGCGAGTTAAAAAAACAGATACTACTACGTAATCTTTTCGTGTACCACCAAAAAATTAAAAAAAAAAACATCAGAAATATGGACGATACATCAACAAATAGAAATAGTATGAAATTAGATTTTGAAGCTGTTCGTTTATCAGATTCAATTCGTGAAAATCCAAAAGAAACATATAAACCAATATCAGATATAGAATCTGAAAAATTTGTTGTTGTTGTTGGTATGTATATATTCTAATAGCTAAATATTAAATTTTAGATTGTTAAAAAAATGTGTTACTTCATTTGTATTTCGATTTGTTGATTTGATTTGAATTGTTGTTTGTGTTTTGGTGTAAGCTGTGAACTGTGAAGTGAAAATGCGTCGTGTGTGTGTTTGCCTGTGATATTTTATGTACCCTGAACGAAATGTATTTCATTTATGTTTTTTTTTTTGCAATTTTAAATGACCCCAATTGTGTAATGTAAATGATGCAACATATTCATAGAATTTCATTCATGGTTTATTTTAAAAGATTATGCGTTTCATGAATACCGCACGTAATAAATGATCATGATTGGAGTCAAAATAGACATCATAAATGAATGTACAAGACGGCATTGTCTGCCTAGATATTACCATTCTGCTTCATATATTCTGATGCTGTAAACGTATGTGAAATTGTAATGTGATTATTTTTCAATTATTTAATCAAACCACATTAGATTATGAATGCCAAAAAAAAAAAAAAATCACCCTTTCGATTGCATACACTGTTAATATATTACATTCTTATCTTCATAATATTCCAAAAATTAATTCTTATCTTTTAAATGGCTTGAATGAATTTTTAATGTATGCTTGCGACGTGCGTACGTAATTTAAAAAATATTTTAATATACATATATAAATCGTTCTTTTTAATACAAAATCCGCTGTAACATATCATTTGGTATTTGAAAGATTACGTTCTCCTACCAGTTATCGTTTACCCACAAAAAATTTGCGGAAATCTAAGATCAAATTGAATATTCATGGATTAAGAACCAATTCGGAAGACAAATGGGCATTTTGTTGCTTTATTCATTATATAAAAAAATCTAGAATTGCTCACAAGAATATAATAATTTTGTATATATGGTACAAATGATGGTTTTGTGGTAAAATTTTTCGATTATTCACCCGTTTGAATTGTAATGATGATAACAATAAACCACCAGAGTTATCCCAAACGCAACGTAATCGCAAAATATGTATAACAAAACATACAATCATATCGACGACGACGATCATATATAAACTAAACAAAAGCAAAAAACCCATTACAAAAAACCCCATAAAATATATATAGAAAAAAAAAAAACCTTAATTTGCAATTTACAATTCTACGAAACATTCACACACACATACACACACACACAGAATTTGTCTTTTATTTATTTTCCTGTTTTATAATCGCATATATACTAAATGGAATTGAATTAAATTAAATTATGTCTCATTGTTGTCTGTTTTTTGTGGTGTCATTTATAAGAATTTAAATATATAAATTAGTTAATTTATTTTTAATTTTTAATTTTTATATTTAGTTAATAACAATAATAGTAATAATACCAACAATATTAATAATAATAATAATAATAAAAAAATGGTACGTGATAAAGATATTGAAAATAATATTGAAGATGGTGCCGATGAAAAAATGTTGGGCACTACGGAAACCGATAAATTAGCCCAAAAAGATGAAGTAAAATTTATTAGCGGTGTCGGTGGTGATCATAAGAATGGTGATGCTAAAATTGATATTATTGCAATGGAAAAGGTAATAATAAAAATACTTGAATATTTTATTGATTTATTAATTTTGTACAGAGACATCAAATAAAAAAAAAAAAGACATAAATCAATTACAAATTACAAAACTCTCTGTTTTCCAAAATAACTACAGGTAATCAAAACAAATAATAGATATCTTCAACAGTTGATTTATATTCAATTTATCGTTAATGTCATTATTTTGTTTTTTTTTTTTTTCAATTAAAAATAGAATTTACAAACAATAAATAAAATAATTATTTATTAATATAACCTTCAAATCAGAATGAATGAAATAGAAAAAACAAAAAAGTTATGTTTGTATTCTTATATATATTGAATAGAAAAATGTACAAAATCATTGAAAAATACTTTTAATATTTATTTTTTTAATTAGTTTCGTAGCGAAATTCCATAAAAAGAACTTTAACTTTGTAACTACAACTTTGATTTAAGTTGTAAATACAACTTTGAATTAGAATTCTGTATTTCGACCGACATTCATTCATTATTTGTACAATTCAATTTGACCAAAAATTCACTATCTATCACTATAACTAACCAAATAATAACCATATATACACATCAATACAATAATGTACTTAATTCTCAGATCATTCTAAAGATGAGATTATTTTTGTTGTCATAATATTTTATTCTTGGTATTTACCAAAATATATATATATAAATATTTTAACAAATAATAAAATAACATTTAATGATGGTGTTAATTTATTATACAAATACAAAATATTTACATATATAATATATATTATTAAAATTAATTTAATTGCGTGAGTATTGGTTTCACAGTGAACATACGCAACAGTTCGTCAGCTAATCAACCAAATTTGGATTAGAATTTATTTATTATAGTCAATATAAAAATAGATTTAAAAGCACAAAGTCCAAATTTTATTTGATTATAGATTTGTAAAACTATAAAAATATATCTGTATTTTAGCCTTTGGTACGGTAAATATATAAATAATAATTTTTTTTTTTGTTCATTACTACGGGAGAATCGGTTTAGCGCCCCCGTAAAACCTCGGAATTCTATTGCCGTGAGCCCGTAACGAAATCACTTAATCAACAGGTGATGAGGAATCAGGAATTAGCTTTAAAATTTCATTAGAGCATTCATGGTATAATAATACCTATAAAATGTGCACAATGAAGCTACTTCGATCGTCTATGATCCAATGATTCAATGGAATTTGTTATTGTTTCATTTCTGATCAGCGAAATAGCGTGTTTTTGGATCTTGTCACTAAACTGCCCAGGGTAGTAATTGGTGCACCATAGCACATATGTAGGAATTGTACTCTTATAAACATGCCTTTGTTTTAGATTGATTGAATTCTACTAAGTTTATCCTTCCCCAATTAGATGAATTAAATCTAAATCTTTGTTAATTGAAGAGAAATCATCTTCTGCGGCGAGACTGAATCATTTGATTCGCATTATCGCATTACGATGTAGTTCATACGAAGAATAATGTAATGAATGACTATCGTCTGCATTGGACAGTGCATTGCGAATTTTCTGTTATCGATAAAAGATCATTAATATAAAAATTTAAAAAGAGAGTGGGCGATAGAGCACAACCCTGATGAGGTACCCCAGAATAAACCGGATAAAGTTTGAAACTAATTCCATCTATAGTACAACCTTAATATGCCTGCTATTAGCTAAAAAGTTCCCAACCCATTTCATAGAATCATAGTCCCCTAATCCAAATGAATGGCATTTGGATATTAATATGCCTTATATGCCATCCATACTCTATCAAAAGCCGTTTTATAGTAATGTCTAGTGAAACCACTTGTGTTTCAGCCAAAAATTTGCAATACTATTACCTATATTTTATTGGTTAAATAATTTAGTAAATCTCCTGTGTAGATGATCGTTTGTGCCTGAAGCCATATTGGCAATCACTATAATAAGTTCTTTATCATCGAGATATTGCACAATCATATGCGATTTACTATCTTCATCATCAATACCTTATAGAAAGTATTGATGTTATGGCTGGCTATTGGGCGATAATTGGAAGGATTGCTTTTAGTACCCGCTTTTGAAAAATTATAATGCGGTCCATAATGTCCATGATTAAGAATTCATCTTGATTATATTAAGAATTCAATAAAAACTGGATGATTTGCGTAAGGAATTTGGGTAATTTCTATTCGTATGAATAGGAAATAGTATAATTGGGGGGGGGGGGGGGGGGCGACTGGTTTTCGGACAAAATTCCCTGGAATCTAAATTAAGTTTTGCAATATATACTTAAAGGTTATATGCTGTTATCATAATTAAAAGTCTATAATATTCGATCCCCCATCCGTGCTACTCATTCATTATTATATTTATTTATTTTTTTTTTTCATTAATATTTTTGAATAATATTTTAGTTTGAGACAATGAAAAATAAAAACTTTATGGATATTTTAATATATAAAATTTAAACAATGCACAACAACAACAACAACAAACAATTATATATAAAAATGACAAAAAAAAACCAAGATGTACCAAATTTGATATCACATTCATTGTAATATTTGTTTAACCAAAACATCATCTAAGCTAGAGACAAAATTACCTTTTAACCCATTTTTGTAACCTAAAATTATTACTACATCATTTTTCAGAATATATTTGTCAGAAAGATGAGGAGATTTAATCTCCCTATCATCATCATCATATACAAACTATAACGAACATTTTTATACGATCTAATTTATTAATTGTGTTTCGATTTCCTCAAAAATCATCCATAAAAGGGTTAACAATTTTAATCTTATAACACATTTTAATTAACATCATATATTATATATATATATATATATATATAAAGTACGTGTTAATAATGTTATAAGTGATTCATAGTTACAATAGCAATAATAATAATAATATTAAAAAAAATCATAGATATATGTTTTGCAGAAAATATATAAATTTTAAATTTATGAATATTTTAATATTTTAGTTTAAATTTGATGTTCGATCAGTGAACTGATCCCCGCGATCAGAAGAAAAATAAGGAGTACACCATCATCTCAATATAGTATTTTAATTGTTTGTCGAATTTGAAAGAAAAAAAAACTAAAAATGACTTCTGTAAAAACCAAAAACTACCTTTTTTTTTAAAAGATTAATTTGTTTTATTAACCATTTCTTAATTTTTTCATTAATTATATATAGGCATTCACTGGGATGACCAAAGATGAATTAATGAAATTCGCTAATGATCCATTTTGGGTACGTTTACGTTGGATATTTTTCATATTATTTTGGTCATTATGGATTGCAATGCTGGTTGGTGCTATTTTAATTATTATTCATGCACCAAAATGTGCAGCACCTGTTCCACTTACTTGGTAAGTATAAAATCAATTTTAAACAAAAAAAATGAAAGTTATTATAAGGGATTGGGATTGTTTTGAAGTGATTAAGGAGAACTATGCTTCTAAAATAAAAACCAATGGAAGATGATTATCCTCTTTGTTGATGATACATTTTATTATCATACTGGTTGATTAACTATTATAATTATACTGTTGATTCAATTCATTATTTGAAGAAAAAAACCCCCCTCATGTTTTTATATAAATTTTCAAATTACAATAATATTTACTTAAATTATTGTCACCTTTATATATTATATATATATTTTCCGATTATTTACAATTTCTATTTTGTAGTACTACATATTTATTGTTAAATGTGATCATCATCACTACTGAAATTGTAACACATTTTTTTTTAAGATATTGGAATAAATACAAGGTCTTATTGATAAAAAATTTTTGCGATTTGTGATTTTTTGTGTTACATCTCTATCATGAAAAATCTTCTGTTAAACCTTATAGAATTAATGTTATTCGTTTGCAAATATTAATAATCTTAAAATACAATTTTTTTTTTTTGATTAGGTATAAACAAGGTCCATTGGTTGATTCAACCCAAAACTCTTATGATTATGCGGCAATTGTTGATGATGTGAAAAAATCTGGTGCAAAAGGTGTAATATTTGAAATGCCAGCGGAAGAAACTTATATGATTGATACATTCGAAGGGAAATATAAAAAATTAATTGATACGTATAAGGGAATCGGTGTTAATGTAATTTTAGACATAACACCAAATTTTGTGCATAAAAATGATAGCTTATTTCAAGAAGCCCAAACGAAAAATACAACATTACGATCGGCATTCGTATGGAGTAATCGGAGTAATATAAATTGGCGTTCACTCGAAAACGGTGATGCATGGATTGAATTGGCTCCTCAACAATATGTATTAAGTCAATTTGGTGCAGATCGTTATGATTTACAATTTTCCAATGTGATTGTACAAGATCGATTTATTAAAACGTTACGGACACTTTGTAAATTAGGTGTACGTGGTTTTCGTATAATAAATGCAAAACATTTACTAATAAGTACCGCTCTGAGGAATGAAGAAAGTGCAAATAATATTGGAACAACACATGATCAATACAATTATTGGACACATCGTGAAACAACATTTCAACCGGGACTTGGTGATTTATTGGAAACATTTGCCAATGTTATACGTAACGAAACAAATGATGAAGGTTTTCTATCGGTACGTGACAATTTAGAATTACCTGAAACATTCTATACAACGACAACAACAACAAAAGCAACAACAACAAAAGGAACAACAATGTCACAACAAGAATTACCGATACAATTACCAGTCTATACAATATTAACGCATAAATTGGCAAAAAATAAAACGGATACATTAGCAAAAGATTTACATACAGAAATTGATAGTATTAAATCGTCGATATTGGGTAAAAATGCATGGTTACAATGGCAATATGACTTACGAACACTAGCCGGATCACCATTGGGCATTTCCGAATATAATATGTTTATTATGTTATTACCCGGTGTTCCCGTATCAACATTAAATGGTTATATATCGGCAAATGTAACCGATACTGTTTTGGCATTAGATAAAATGAGAAATACACCATCGTATATGCATGGTACATTTACATTTTTCGAGTATCCAAATAATATTGCTGCATATACCAGGTACTTTTAATATATTATATTATAATAAATATTCAATTCAATTTTATAAAAATCAATTCATACATAATGTTTAATTTTCTACTTTACTATAACACTTTCTAAATGGATCCTTTCTGTTTTTTATTTTATATTGTTAAAAATCAGAAACGGGTAAGATAATAATGATTTAAATTTTATCTTATCAATTTATATTTTGATTATTATTCCTAGCATTTTTGTGTCTTAATTAAATTGATCCGATGACAATTTAATTAAGACACAAAAATTGATTAAAAATAACTAATAATTAAAAAAATATATATTTGTTTTTCCATGTTTATCTATAGAATAAAATCTGGTAATCCTGGTTATTTGGTTGTATTAAATCCAAATAGTGTTGAAATTGAAGTAAATTTTTCAGATCAACCAAGTTTTCCCGAACAAATGACTGTACATTTGGTCAGTTATAATTATAAGGTTCCAGATGTCGTTGAAAAGTATGTTATGGCTAACAAACAATAATTATGAAAAAAGAATTATATAATTAATTTAATTGTATTTATATTTTATTTATTTTTATTTTTTTAACTTACAGAACTAAACTTTCAACAGCTGCTATTAAATTATCACCATATTCGGTAATCATTTTAACTTATGTACCGAAATCGGTGGAATAATAAATCAATGGAATCAACATAATTTCAATCATAATTTAATTAAAATAAGCTGTTGATGCTGTAACAAATAATATGTAACAACAATTCTGTAGAATGTTGCTT